>CM053270.1:63598310-63950869 GCA_028583415.1 Protea cynaroides
GGCTTTCCCAAACAAAAAGGGCTAAAAAACACATACCGGTCTCGCACATACCGGTCGCGGGATAGTGAGACCGGTATGGTGAGACCGTATGGGTGAGACCGGTATGGGTGAGACCCGGTATGCATACCGGATGCACACATACCGGTCTCACTCGAGACCGACCGAAGTGCAACCGGTATGGTGCGCGGTATGCATCGGACCGGATGCACATACCGGTCTCACTCGGGATCTGGGCGAGTGCGACCGGTATGGTGCCGGCCGGTATGCATACCGGATGCACATACCGGTCTCACTCGGATCTGGCTGAGTGCGATCGGTATGGTGCCGGTGTATGCATACTCGGATGCACACATACCGGTCTCACTCGGATCCGGGCGAGTCGCGACCGGTATGGTGCCGGGGTATACACCGCGGCCCATACCGCGGGATTTTCCCAAGGATATACACTACGCCGTGATTTTCCGAGATCGAGGTCTCCACGGTAGCTCCCTAAGGTTTCACCTATCTTCCGCTAAGGTCCGGTCTACGAAGGGTCCTACGGATCTTGGCTAGAATACCAAAACCAACCAGATCCGAAATAAAGACGAAATGAATCTAAGCATTTTCCATCGGATCTCACGCCGCTTGCGGCTCCGATCCGATAAACAACCCTACGGGAAGGATAGAGCACTTACCGGTAGCGGTTGTCGGTTGGCGGCGAGTTCCTCCACCGACGGCTCCTTCCTTGCGGCGTCAACCTCCTTGAACCCTCAACTCCTTCTCGAACAAAGGGGTTCACGGAGCGTCTCCCCCCTCTATTAATAGAGGGAGGCCGGTCAAAACACGCTCCCCCCTCATATGGAAACTTTAAGTTTCCATTTTTGGGAAAACACAGCTCAGAACACATACCGGTCTCGCACATACCGGTCGCGGGATAAGTGAGACCGGTATAGTGAGACCCGGTATCTACCGGTTGCGAGGATAGTGCATCCGGTATGGTGGAACCGTATGGGTGAGACCGGTATGAACTTAGCCAATTTTACATTTTTCGTACATCGAAAATGATTGGTTCTTCACCCGGCTTCTTGCGCGGTCCCTTGCCCGGCTTCGCTTTCCGGTCCGGTTATGATTGGGGCACCTGCCATTGCATAAAACCATGGTTAAACCGGGTTTTAAAGCACGGTTCTTACATGTAGAGCCTTTGCCAGGCTTACGCGGAATGACTTCACTTCAATGGTTGAAATTAATTGACTTTAAAGGATTGAAGTCACTACCAGAGGGGTTGCAAGGTCTCACTATGCTTGATTCATTAGACATTGGTCGATTTATAGACGGGCTGGATCATATAAAAGGGGAAGAGGATCTCCAACACCTTGTCTCCCTTCGTCACCTAAGACTTTAAGGCTGGCCTCAACACAAGAACCTCCGAAACCAACTTAAGCACCTCACTAATCTAAGAGATGTAAGGTTTACTAAACTTTTAACTTTTTGATTTAATCATACATATTATTGAAGCTTCTTTTTTGGAATTATCTTCACTGTAATTTCTAGAGAATAAGGATATAATCTGGCTTGCTAATAAAAATATCCAAAATCTCTGTTTGCTTCAGATCTCATTGGGGGAGTTGAACGATTTTTGGACCATGGCTGTTACTATTTTGTGACTCGGAGAGTGGAAGATGCCGTAGCAACCAAACAACTTATCCAAGGAGTTTCAAGTGAGTATATATATATATATATATATATATATATATATATATATATATATATATATCCTTTTTTATTTTTCTTGTATTGAAACATAATTAAATCATTGGTCTCTTACTTTTTTTTATTCATTTTCTTCTCTTTCTTTAATAGATGGAATGAAGTGATATGTTTGGATCACAACTTTCCCATTCAAGGACGAAGGAGGGTTTCTTGATATCTTCCTCTATTGAAAGCTCTACGTGTAAATTCTCCTTGGACCTAGGCCTTAATTTTATTTTATTTTTTGTTTTTTTTTTTGCCATTTTATATTCTTATTAATGTCATTTTTCTTCTTTTTTTTCTTTTTTTCTTATTTATTTTTTCTTTTATTTTTGGTTAAAATGATTGTCATCTTTCTATTTTTAAGTTATTTTATTTCTTTTTCTTTGCCTTGTTTGTATTCTTATGAAAGGTCATCCTTCTTTCCTTTTTTGTGAGTTTTAAATTGGAAAGAGCAACTTCTGCTAATGTGTGAACTTCAGTTTTACATCGCTGGTTCAAATCCAAAAAAATCAATCACTGCAAGAACTTGGGATATATCATCTGTTCCTTTGGCTTCACTCTCTTTCTTTCTTTCTTTTCTTTTTTTTCTTTTCTTCATAATGAGAAAAACAATTACCTGATCTAGAGAGGGCAGAATGTGAGGCACCCCTTATCTAGGAAAAGAAGACAATATGATGTCAAAGAGACCTAAGACTCTTTTGATCCAGAAAAACTAAGGAAATAAAAATTTAGTTCCTCCCAACAATTGCTTATATTTTTAGATCTTCAATCCTACAAATTTTGGTCTACTCCCTCATTATTCCTTGAAGCCCTCTTACCTCATGTTCTTGAGGTCACTATCTAATTACACGACCCCCTGAATTTCTTAGTCTACTTGCTTTCTTTCCCAGCTTTGTTATGAGAAATAAGATGCAGGGTTGGCGCTTTCCAAGTACAAAAACAGATAAAAAGAGAGCTACTGTTACCTAAAGACAATAATAATAAGTAGATACATATTTACCTAAAAATACGAAAAAAAAAAAATAGTGAATGGATTTTTATACATAATATTACATAACTTTTATATATTTAATTGACATTTTCTTATTGATACCTCTGAGGTGTCAAATATTTTGGAACTTTACTTTTTTTTCCCTCTTCATATAATACATTTTTTTTAAAACGATGGTAATTGAGTAATTCTTATCATTTCACTTGCCTATTCAAATCACGTGTGATACAATAACAATTCTTGATGGTAATGAATAAGTGTTAGTCTCAAAAACTTTGTAAGAAAACTCATTTTACCTGTTACATATAATAAAAAAAATGGGTAAAAGACAGTTACCACCCCTGTAATTTACCTTATTGACCGTTGACCCCCAAAGGTTTCAAAAAAGACAGTTATTTCCATTAAAAACACTATTAAAATACAAATAGACCCATGCCGTTAGGAATATTCCGTTAGATGCTAACGGTGGGAGTCCAATATTTTCTTAATGACCAAATTAACCCTTTACAAGGGTGATTGACTTTAAAAAAAAAAGGAAAAAGACAGTTACCTCCCCTGTAACTTACCTTATTGACCGTTGACCCCAAAGGTTTCAAAGGAGACAATGGCGGTGGGCTTTCTCTTCTCCAAAAAGAAAGAAAAAAAAAACCCCGAAGAGCTCTCCCTGCAACTCTCCGGTGTGTCCGTCTTCTTCTACCTCGTCTTCACCGGCGCGATCGAAACCAGATTTCATTTTTCCAACTGAGCTCTGCAACTCCCACCTCAAGGGCACCGCCTGCAACTCCCACCTCAGGGCATCGCCTGCAATTCCAGCCTCAGAGCTCTGCCTGCAACTCCTGCCTCAAAGCTACAACCCATGATGCCATTCCAGTTGAAGAAAAGTATGTTAACGAGATTCTGCAACTCACCTCTTCTTCCAAACAAAACGCAGCAGCCTGCACGCAAGCCATCGTAGTCAAAAAGTACTAGATCGTACCAGCGAGGGAGTTGTGAGAGAAATCAGGAATTTTTCCTTCGAGTTTGCAGAAGCTCCCAGAGAAGATCTATAAATTGGGTGCGCTCCATATGTTATCAGGCAACTTTGTTCCAAATCAGAAATGTTGAGAAGTTTCAATTTCGTAGCATTCCCAAGATCTCTAGGGATTTTACCGCTGAAATTGTTCATGCTCAGATCCATGTAAGTCAAGTTGGGTAATAGACCAAAACCAGGAGGAATTTTATTGCTATTCCAAATGGGTTTCCTATGGCAACGAACCATTAAAACTGTTGCTGAAAGCCTTAAAAACAGTTAAAAATCTAAGCTTGGAGATCCCAGGAGGGCAGGATCTAGCACTTTTTGACGACAATGATCAGCAGCAATCGATGTCAGGAGCAACGGTAGCTCCAACCAACGGTGGTGGAAAAGAAGGGTGGGAGCTCCTCCGGATGTAGCAGAGGAGATGCAAATACGATGCTCTCACGAAAATGGAAGGAAGTTTTTTTTTTATTTTTTAAAATGCCCATTTGTTTCAGATCTGGTTCATGTTCATAGTTTGATATCATGTGGTTCCTGTTCATGGAAGGGTGTTCATTTTTTGAAACCTTTGGGGGTCAACGGTCAATAAGGTAAGTTACAAGGGTGGCAATTGTCTTTTACCCTATTTTTTAATTTTAGTTGGGATAAAATGTTCAGGGGTAGAGTTGTCCATAAAAAATATAATTTTAATATCGTTAAAAATTGGGGTCATTTGTCTTTTTTGAAACCTTTGGGAGTCAACGGTCAATAAGGTAAGTTATAGGGGAGGTAATTGTCTTTTTCCCTAAAAAAATAAATAATAAATAATAAAAAAAAACTTTCTGGAATAAAACAAACTGTAATTAAAAGAAGATGTCACGTTTGAGCACAGGCCACCTGCACATACTTGTACTCTTCAGGGAACTCCATCCCCATCCGTATCCAATGGGTCCCAATCCCACACTCCAATGGTTGGTCCCACACCCCATGAATAGTGATGAGATCGTATGTAGAGTACTCATACATGTAGATGAACCAACATCGTTATATTCTAAAGACGCCATTTTCTTATGTTGGTAATATAAACATGTAGAGATAAATTAGACAATAAAAATGACAAGTACAGAAATATGTGAAGCTTTTTGTATCTTGGAGAAAACATCTACCCAAATACATCTTTAAAAACTTGATAAAAGGAATACGTTTACCATCCTTCTCCAACTGACCCTCCCCTCTTATGGTGGTGAGGATTCCTTAATGGGTCGTTCTTTATGTAACACGGGTTGTTAAATTTAGAATTGTAACAATCCAATGAGCGTGCATAAAATGGAATCATCATGAAAACCTCAATTATATAGGGATGGTTTTTGTATTTCATATGAAGACCGATGCAAATCTGACGGCAACAGGACCCTTGTTACAACAAGAATTTTCCTTCTTTAATCTTTACCCGACAACCTAAATGAGTGGAAGTAAATATAAAACGGACTCATTAAACCACCTGGTCTACCATTTACAAAGTCTAGGTAAGGACAATTAAAAAATAGGCAAGAGTTTTTCTGGTTTTGGTATGGTCCAGGGGTGTCAATTTTTGGCAAACACCGGTTAGCCCGACAGGCGACAGAGTCCAACTAGCGAAACTCGAGACTGAATCAACTCATTTAATAAACATATCGGGCTTAGGCTTGAACCGATTATTCTTTGGACGTTCACGGTATTAGGGTATAGCCCATCAATCATCCGACAGATTATAGACCTACACTGGCCCATCATTCATAGGCTTCTACTATGTGCACTTGGCCAGAGGGTAGAGGATGACAAGGATCATGATGGCAACAAAAGGCTGGACCTTTGCTTGGAGGCAAGTTCCGAACGGTTTGTGCTTTAAGAGCGAGCTTCAAAGGTTGGAGCCAAAATTTATTCCCTTGTATGTGATATGAGTTGCAAGTTGTTATCATTGATTTATTTTCCTCAATTTCCTGACATTTGTCTCAACTCTATATTTTTTTGGTATCTCAAAAAGATGCATGGTCATATTTTGAAGAAGTTCGAAATTGTTATGATGTTTCAAACATAGCTTCGAAATGATTTCTTATAGGATTGTACTAGATTTGTTAAGGCATTGCATGGCAGGAAAAAAATCCTCTCATGTTGGCAAGTTCCTTCGATCATGATCGCGAGGCTGCAATTCACCCGGCACCCATACCAATATGCGCGTTGAGTGACTCTAATCGTGTGCGATCACGGCCAAAGGAGCACCAGCAATTGTAAAGGATTACGGTCCTTGAATGACCTCCTCGGCCCAAATGACCAACCTCCTTGGCATAGCCTTTAGTAGAGACCAATTAAAAACTTATAATAGTCTCCTTGATTAGCATGAGACCAATTATGGATCGGCTGATTAAAGTCGATTACTATAGGGCCGATTATGGAACGAGATCGATCAAATCGAATACAAACGTGTCCCTTACCCTCATATTGAGGACCGATTTACTAAAAGAACGACCACGATGCAAGATGTTAAAATAATAGAGATCGATTAAGCCTGACCAATAAAGATTCAGACGTCTATGATCATCCCATCACTAATTACATTGAGCTTTCTACCACACGAGAACTTTGTGGTGAGTCTTGTTTTTTCCAATCCTAAAGATTGATACCAATCTACAATAATCCTATTTGATGAGTTCTTTAAAGCTTTTGTATGGCCCATCTCATCTCTTTCCTTTCATCTGATGGATCCAAGCCTACTCACCAAGCATGTTCCGTACAAGGATTTTATGCTTGTCACCATGCTTGATCTAGGCCATGTTTGTAAATCAAGAAATGAATTAAAAAAAAAAAAAAAAAGAGATGTTCTTATTTTTCAAATGTCAATGGAAAAAGGAAATGAAAAAAAAAATATTCTTCTTCTCAAATTAATAATTATTTTACTAATGATAAAATTTCCTTTTATTTTTCCTTCAAAAAAAATTATAAAAAACTTTGAATTTTAACTTTTCTTTATCTTTTCTTTCTTTTTTGTTTTTTCATAACTTTCCCCCTTTTCTGTTTTTATTCATTTATAAACAAACAAACACATCCTCAAAGTAAGACCCATGACGGTGTTAAACCCACACCCACAGGCCACCCTAGTGTGGGACCCACTGAGAAGTGGGTCCCATTCCCTCCCTTGCACATGTAGCTACTATAGGCTTCTGATTCATTTCCTCTCTCTCTCTCTCTCTCTCTCTCTCCCTCTCCCTCTCTCAATCAGTTCCACATCTCAACCAACCTTTGCATTATTAGCAGAAACCAGGAAGACCATGTGTCCTTCACTAACATTTATTCGAAAATGGGTGCAGGGTAGCATTAAAAAACAGTATTTCACTGAGTGTAACTTCCCCTATTCCAGTAATGAGGACTGATGCCTCTTCCCCAGGAAGCTTCCTTCTCACATGGCCTCCATCTTCTTAACATGACCATCATTTTAGAAAATGAAAAAAGAAAGAGAGACACTGTACACCTACCATTTTAAAATGGGCCATCCCACATGTGTGCATGTGAAAACAAGAAATTGTTTTTGTGAGTAGTGATGGTTGGTGGGTTCATCTCATTTCTCCTCCATTCCATGATTGATGAACACTAAACAACTTCAGTTTATTTTGGTTTCTTTCTGTTCTTGATGTACCCTTTAACATGTAAAGATTCTTCATTACTCATTAATGATTGGCTTTCATCCTAACTCATCTTGATTATCACAAATTCCTCTAGTTAATGACAGATTAATATGTTTTAATTATTATTACGAATAAACCAACCCACACACATGATGCTGAAAACACTGTATCAATCAATAACACTTTGATCGGCGCTGTTTCTAAAACCCGAAATGCCATTCGCTTAATCAACATGGTTTGTCTTTCACCGTGTTTTCGAGTGATTAATAAAAGTAAGAATCCTTAATTAATCAGGTTACTGTAGTTGTTGAGTGTGTTTAAAATATATCATGGGCTTAGGTACAGATAATCCAATCATCTAGCAATGGGAATCACCCTTCATCTTTGCTATGATTGGAAGTTGGTTGTTCCCTCCACTTGACAATTTCCAGATCTAGATTACATTGGTAATGCTGTAAAATGACATTTTCCTGCAACAATTGATCTTCCATGTATTGTAGGTCATGGTGTTGCTTCAGAAGTTCTGAACTGGAATAAACTGACTAAAATTCCAAAGAAGTTGAAAAAAAGGTGGGGGAAAGGGGGAGAGAGCTTCACTTTTATCACCCATAAAATCATTTATGTTGGGGTTCATCTGAATGTAACATGGGTTGTTACAATATATTGTTGTAACTGATTCCTTTCAATGCATACTCATTGGGTCATCAAGGAAACATATACAAGGGACTGCCCCAAATGTAACAGTGAGTTGATGTTGTAACAGCCCTTGTTACAAATAGAAAAACTTTATAGGTTGACTATAATTATGGAAGGAGAAGAAGCAGGGAATAAAAAAATTGTAAGAGTAACTTGGACACATTCTCTCCATGTTTAATGTCGGGGTGGTTTTCAATAAGTCCAAGGATTTCCATTGATTAGATGCAGAGTAACAGCTGTTGCAGAACCCAAGACCTCACGAGCTTACAAGAAAGTAATCCCATATTTTAATCACACTAACTCACAACAATCTTCTCAGACCTCTCCTTGTATATCAGTCTTCTTGATCTCCTGTTGTGCTTTGGGATTGAAAATGGCTAGAAACTAAGAGGAAAAAAAAAGAAAGAAAGAAAGAAACAGAAGAAGAACAAGAAAATGCAGACCGAATTGCTGTTCTTCTTCTGTTACATTAGCCTTCCTCTTGTCTTGGCCCAGGAGGTGGCACCTATTGTTGTATCAAACAATGAAGTGTCAGCCTTACTATCAATAAAGAAGAGCCTTATTGATCCAACGAATAGCCTGCAAGACTGGAAGCTGCCAATTAATGGGTCTGTAGATCAATCAATCCACTGCAATTGGACCAGAGTTTGGTGCAACTCCAATGGTTTTGTTGACAAGCTTGATCTCTCCTACTTGAATCTCAGTGGCATTGTATCCGACGACATTCAACTGCTACACAGTCTTGTTGTGCTCAACATTAGCTGCAATGGGTTCTCATCATTGTTTCCAAATTCGATCTTCAATCTCACCAAACTCAGCCATTTTGATGCTAGTCAGAACAACTTCATGGGTAGCCTCCCAGGAGGTTTTGGCAGCCTTGCAGCACTTGCAGTTTTCAATGCATCCAGCAACAATTTCTCTGGTTTTCTCCCAGAAGACCTTGGAAATGCGACGTCGCTTGAGAGCCTAGATTTCAGAGGGAACTTCTTTCTAGGTTCAATCCCTACATCTTTCAAGAATTTGCAGAAATTGAAGTTCCTTGGTCTTTCAGGTAACAACCTCACAGGTCAAATACCACGAGATCTCGGGCTGCTTTCATCATTAGAGACTATCATTCTTGGATACAACCAGCTTGAAGGAGGAATTCCAGCAGAGTTTGGTAATCTCTCCAATCTTAAGTATCTAGACTTATCTGTTGGAACTCTCAGTGGTGAGATTCCAGCTGAATTAGGAAGGCTGAAGCAACTGAATACATTGTTCTTATACAATAACAACTTCAATGGAAGGATTCCACCTCAAATTGGAAACATTACATCATTGGAGTTACTGGATCTTTCAGATAACCAGTTCTCAGGAGCAATTCCAGCTGAGTTGGCTGACGTGAAGAATCTGCAACTGCTGAATCTGATGGGCAACCAATTATCGGGCTCAGTTCCAATTGGGCTTGGTGATTTACCAAAATTGCAGGTCCTGGAGCTCTGGAACAATTCTTTGACAGGTCCTCTGCCAATGAACCTGGGGCAGAATTCAACACTGCAATGGCTGGATGTATCATCAAACTCACTCTCTGGTGAGATTCCTCCTGGTTTATGCAATGGTAACAATCTAGCCAAACTCATTCTGTTCAACAATGGATTCTCAGGTTCAATCCCAATTGAACTATCATCATGTCTCTCACTAGTCAGACTTAGGACGCAGAACAATCTTATTTCTGGAACCATTCCACCTGGGCTAGGCAAGCTTGGGCAGCTTCAACGTTTGGAGTTAGCCAACAATAGTCTCACCGGTGAAATACCGGCTGACATCGCCTCATCAACGTCACTTTCGTTCATTGATCTCTCTCGAAATCATCTCCAATCATCTCTTCCTTCCAGCATTTTTTCAATACCATCTCTTGAAAATTTCTTGGCCTCCAACAATAACTTGGAAGGTGAAATCCCAGGTCAGTTCCAAGAGTGCCCAAATCTTACAGTGCTTGATCTATCGTCAAACCATCTCACTGGAACCATTCCAGCAAGTATTGGTTCATGTGAGAAGTTGGTGAATCTGGATCTTGCGAACAACCAGCTCACCGGAGAGATACCGGGAGAAATTGCAATGATGCCTACATTAGCAATTCTTGATCTGTCCAAAAATTCTCTTACTGGTATGCTACCAGACAACTTTGGTAGCTCACCAGCCTTAGAGACGCTCAATGTGTCCTATAACCAGCTTGAGGGTCCTGTTCCCACAAATGGCATTCTTGGGACCATTAGCCCAAATGATCTCACAGGCAATGCTGGTCTCTGTGGTGGAGTACTTCCTCCATGTTCTCGAAACTACCTGACAAAATCATCGAGCCGAAGGATGATGCATATCCAGCACATAATTGTAGGATGGATTATCGGAATTTCATCAGTTTTCGCTATTGGGTTTGCAGTTTTTGGTGGGAGATGGTTGTACAGGAGATGGTATTTCAATGGTAGCTGCTTCAAAGATCGATTCGAGATAGGCAATGGAGAGTGGCCATGGAGATTGATGGCGTTCCAGAGACTTAATTTCACAAGTAATGACATACTGGCATGCATCAAAGAATCAAATGTGATTGGTATGGGTGCAACTGGGATAGTCTACAAAGCTGAGATTCAAAGGCCACATACACAAACGGTTGTGGCTGTTAAGAAATTGTGGAGGTCAGGAGCTGAAATAGATATAGAGAATGGAAGCCCAAGCACCCATGATATAATGGGAGAAGTGAATCTCCTAGGAAGACTTAGACATAGGAACATTGTGAAATTATTGGGCTACATTCACAACGACACCAATGTGATGATGGTATACGAGTATATGCCCAATGGCAGTCTTGGGGAGGCACTTCATGGCAAACAGGCCGGCAGGTTATTAGTCGACTGGGTGTCACGGTATAATGTGGCCGTCGGTGTTGCCCACGGGCTTGCCTATCTTCACCATGACTGCCATCCACCAATCATCCACCGAGATGTTAAGTCTAACAACATATTGCTGGATACAAATCTGGAGGCAAGGATTGCTGATTTCGGATTGGCAAAGAAGATGCCTCAGAAGAACCAGACTGTATCAATGGTTGCCGGATCCTATGGGTACATCGCTCCTGGTAAGTTACTATTTACATTAGTTATCAACTTACCTAAGATTAATTCATCATTACTCATTTTTTTTCTCTCTCATAGTACAGTACAATAGTAACTATTTAGCTCATCTAGGCTCTCATACTGAAGCTATAATACATAATTACTATCATTACTAGTTTAAATTTTTAATAGACATCTTTGCTTTTAACAATGATCACCACTACCTGTAAGCTTAAATATATTTGGATTGACTGTCAACTTGAAGGGGAAGGTGAAAGGAACCCACCATTCAATAATAATATTAACCAAACTATATAGATGAGATTGAAAATTTGATATAATGAATAATGTTTTAGTCACAGATTCACTAACTCCATAGTAGTACTTAAATTACTAGTTTCTGACTTCTCAATTCTACTATGACAGAATATGGATACACACTAAAGGTGGATGAAAAGAGTGATATATACAGCTATGGTGTTGTACTCATGGAGCTTCTCACAGGAAAAAGGCCCCTAGACCCTGAGTTTGGGGAATCTACCGACGTTGTCGAATGGATCCGGGGGAAAATTAGAAACAACAGAGCATTAGAAGAAACACTAGACTCAAGCATAGGTGGTCAGTGCAAACATGTTCAAGAAGAGATGCTACTAGTCCTTCGCATCGCACTTTTGTGTACTGCTAAGTCCCCAAAAGACAGACCTTCAATGAGAGATGTTATAACAATCCTTGGAGAGGCAAAGCCTAGGAGGAAAAGCAGTAGCAGTAACTCTGGCACAAATGCTATCAAAGAGAAGCCAATCTTTAGCACCTCACCTGTAGCAGGCCTTCTGTAGAAACAAAACCCATGTTCCTATGTCTGTTCTTTTGTTTAATTCTTCTTTTGTATGTAACTTTTCTCTTTCTTTCTTTTTTTCTTTCCCTCTTTTTCAATTAAAGTATGTATCATCATCAATCAAGTTGGTGTTCTTTAGGGGATGTAGGGTTACAACATTTTTTTTCCCCTTCGACTAAATCTTACCAATAAAATTACCCTTTTGATATCCTGAGTTTTCAGTTACCATTTTAATAGGATCTTATCATGCTATGCCAGAGTACTATGTCATTCTTGTGTTACCCATGGATCATATCCATCTGCCCGGGTCTAATTGGGTTTATCTAGTTGGATGAGCTACATGAGCCCACCCATGGATGGATTATTTGGTCCATATCCACTTGTTTTATATCAAGTTTGCTATTTCACCCAACAAAAAAAAAAGTAATGGAGTTGCTTAATGCAACATTGCAAATGGGCTTCCAAGTGAAAGAAGTAGAGATGCAATCAACCTTGTGGGCCACCTTCTTTCTTTATCTCTTTTTTTATATAGGAAAAAGATCCTCATGCAACAATGCAGGATTTTTTCTGCTCTCTCACATTTTTGTATTAATATATTCTCTCCTCTTTAACCATATAGACCTTATTAATAAAACTATCTCATGCACTAATACCATGTGGGATTCCCTCGTACTAGCGGCATGGAAACCCTCTTCCTTTCTAGGGAAAACCCCAACAAGAGTAGTCCGGAACCTCTCCCAGTGTACACTCGAAAGGACCAATCACCATACAGCTGTACATTTGTCTTCCAAAATACCCAGGGATGTGGGATCCACTGTACAGTTGTATGGTTGTATGTGATTGTTTCCTTGGAGGGTACCGGTACAGGGAGAGGATCCAGCCTCAACAAGAGGGGGTTACACAGAAGCTTGGATACTCTCCCGTATTGGTACCCACCAAATGACCTCATCACCATACAGTTATACATTTTTCTTCCCAAAATGCCCTTTCACTTGGCAATAAGGGCAGCTGCATAGAGATCAGGTCACTTGGAGGGTACTGGTACAGGGAGAGAATCTGGACTCGTTACACATAATCCCATCCACCAGCAATGTAAAACAACATTGGTTTTTCTTAGACATGGACAACAAGAGGGGGAGAGAGGAGAAGGAAAACCTTTTTGTCTTATGGTTCTTGGTGTGTTCTTTTAGTTTTTTCCTTAATCTTGCTTTACCTTGCTTGGATTGCCCCTTGCCAATCATGCCGAGTCGATAACTACATGCTGATCTCGATCCAATCCGATCCCTAAAACACTGTTCACTAGTTTCTACCAAGATTGAAGATAGTGTCATTTTTAGACTAATGAATCATGATACATGAGGTTATGGTTGTTGTCAATGGATTCGGTTCAGTCTCCCAAATCGAGCCATGTAGCTCAAACACAAACACCGCAGTAAAGTGGGCGGGGTATGTCCCGGGGCCGCTCCGATGCCAACGTTTGTGGATTTCAAAGACAAGTAGAATGGAGCTCTTAGTGAAAAACACTAGAATTCCTTAGAGATGGGGTGTTCCTTAAGATACGGGAGCTTCAGTAATCTACTCATTTTCTGGTGAAGTGTAAATTAGACAAGGGGTTGCACAAATATTGTCTCTGTTAGCTAGATAATGATCATGCTAGATTGAGCATGATCGTGATAAGATCTTCTATTGAAGGAAAGTTGGTTGGTGCGATTGATGCAAGATTGGTAATTTGGTTGGTGGGTAGGTGATTGTGGTAAGATCTCTTATAGAAGGAAAGTTGAGTAGGCTGATTTGGTTGGTGTACAAATTGTATGGATTGTATTACTATCTATGGATAGTTTCCCTTGTATTATTTCCTATTTAAAGGATAATAAAACCTCCCAGAAGTATGAAGAACTTGGGGATTCTCACCGGAGTAGACTTCGTGGTAGAAGTTCGAACCACGAAATATTTTCTTGTCTTTCCTTTATGCATAAGTTAACATGGTATCGGAGCGATCCGGATCCGATCGTGGTGTTTAGGCACTTTGTTCGCTCTCGTCGTGGTTTGCCGCCCGCATACTCGATAAGTTGTTATTTTTTCTTGTTATTCTTTTAAATCATTTATCATGACTAGTTCCAAAGACCGTTGATAATAGTAAAGCTAGTTTTGGTTCTCATGAGATGAATACTCGTCTCACCTCTATCCTTCCCGGGGTCGCAATTACTTGCCTGGTCAAGGGCGCGAATCGTTGCCCTTGGAGGCCGGCCAGCTTGGTTACGTTAATGGTCAAATCAAGGCTCCCGCCTCACGGATAATAAATTCCCGATTGGGAAGCCAATGATAATATGGTCATGTCATGGCTTTTTAATTCTATGGAACCACAAATATATGAAATATTTGCTTATTCGAAACTTCTAAGATCCTTTGGGATTCCTTAAAGGACATGTATGGCCAAGTTGATAACTCCTCTCGAATCTTTGAGTTACAACGGGAGATTGCTCATCCGAACAACCTCCCGGCAACCATTTACGGAGCATCTTGGTTCCTTAAAGAAAAAGTGGGATGAGTTACGTCGATGCCGCCCTCCCGCCCAATCAATTGATACTTACATTCAACGGAAGAGCGGGATCGTATTTTTCAATTGTTGGCAGTATTCGTCCCGAATATGAAGATCTTAGCCGCCAAATTCTTTGAGTGCTATCTTCCTTCATTTACCAATGTCGTGCGACTATTCAACGAGGAAACTCGGCGTCGTGTAATGAGCTCCAAACCCGTGATGAATGAATCCATTGAAAATTCCGCTCACTCAGCCAATGGTCATGTTGCTATTGAGGGAAACACCCGTGGTACAAGTCGATCTTTCTCTCGGGGAGAGGAAAAGGGACGCGTTCTCATGCACCTTTCCATTGTGATCATCGGTCGGGATGGTCATACCAAGGACAGATGTTGGTCTTTATATCCTCACTTGCGCCCTCCCAAAGATAAAGGATCGATACACCTCTTGCGCTCGTTAGTTCGCCCACACCACAATTCTCGATTAACAACCCGCTGCCCAACTCCATCGCCTTATGCGATCATGGAACTCCCACTTCCACCACAAATTTTGTGACTTCCGATCCGTAATGCCTCTCTTGCTCGTCCGTTTCTACTAAAGATTCTTTTATCATAGATTCGGGGCTACTGATCATATGTGTTGCTCATCGATTTTTTATCCGATATTCGTCATGATAATGGTCATCGGCGTTTATTACCGTGGCTAATGGTGCAAAGGTTCCTATTGAAGGAATTGGAAAAATCAGCATTTTTTCAAATACCGTTGATGTTTTATTTGTACCTTCTCTATCTTGTAACCTATTATCCGCGGCAAGATTACTAAAGACCTACATTGCATTGTTATGTTTTTCCCAACAAGGTCATATTTCCGGGAGGACCCCCCAAGGAAATTTAGTGAAAGGCCGGTTCCTTCCAAGGTGTTTACATTTTGGACTTTTCTCCCGCAGCATTGGTTGTTCAAAAACAACCCCCCAAAAACCCCCAACTATGGCCATTGGCCGAATGGGTCACCCATCGGATTCCGTCCCTCCATCTCTTAATCCCTCATTGTCTCTTGATTCTAGTACTTGTGAGACATGTCATTATTCCAAGCAACATAGATTACCTTTCTACTCGTAATCATACTTCCACGAATTGTTTGAATTAATTCATTCGATGTTTGGGGGGGCCCCCCCCCAGAACCACCGGCCCGGTTTTGACTGTCACATTTATCGATGATAAATCTAGATCTACTTGGTTGTATTTATTACGCCTAAAAGTGAAGTGTTACAAGTTTTTCAAGAATTTTGTTGCATGGTTCAAACTCAATTTGATACTCCCATAAAATACTTGAGGGCCGATAATGGCACCGAATATACCAATACCTCATTTGAGTCATTTCTTAAAGGTCTAGGTATTATTCACCAAACATCTTGTGTTGGTACCCCCAACAGAATGGTATTGCCGTGAAAATCGCCATCTCCTTGAAGTAACACGATCACTTCTTTTCATGGGCATATTCCCAACCCACCGCTACTTGATTAATCGACTACCAAGTCAAACCCCCCCCCCTTCTCCTCCCCTTTTTTTTTTTTTTATTTTTCCCCTCCCCCCCCCCCGCACCTCACCCGTGAAGCCGTTCCCCGAGAAATAGAGACAGTTGAAGAAAGTCCCGATCTACCGATGCGGAAGAAGATCTACCCGTGTCACAACCTTCTATTAGATTTACGAGATTACTTCACCTATCACACCGCCGAATATCCAATTCACCATGTTTGCATGACAATGTTTCCCGATTTTTGGATTCTTGGCGATTCTCAGAACCTATTAATTTTGTCTCGACAAGTAGAATGATGAGCCCTTCGGAGAACCCACACTTGGGACCCCCCCCCCCCCCCATTGAAAGACACAAGGCAAGACTTGTTGCCAAGGTTATACCGGAGTTGACTACAAGGAAACCTTTGCTCCGAGATGGGGAGTGTTAATGCCGATGAAGGTCTTTATTTCAAATGGACGTGAAAATGCATTCTTGCAAGGAGACTTAGAAGAATACATGACCACTCCTCCCGGTCATCCCTTAGCTCAAGCTCAACAAAGCCATTTATGGGCTTACCCTTCCACCGGTGTAGCAAACCCGCCGACCCAGGTTAAAATATTGTCATCAAATATTGAATCCTTTAAAAGATGTTGATCAAGTTGACCTCCGGTGATCGCTCTTGCCCCAACTTGAGGGGAGTGTTAGCTAGATAATGATCATGCTAGATTGAGCATGATCGTGATAAGATCTTCTCGAAAGATGGTAATGGGTAGGTGATTGTGGTAAGATCTCTTATGTAAAGGTAGACAAATTGTATGGATTGTATTACTATCGGGTCCCCTGTATTATTTCCTCTATTTAAAGGATAATAAACCCCCCCAAGAAGTATGAAGAACTTGGGGATACCAGGGGAAAACCGGGGGGGAAGTTCGAACCACGTAAATATTTTCTTGTCTTTCCTTTATGCATAAGTTAACAGTCTCAAAGGAACTTTGTCAGAGCTATACCTGAATGTGGATGCTCTCTTTTAAGGTAGAAAGTTATGAATCCTTTGCAATCGATACTCTTTCACTACTTATAGGCTCCAGGTGGGGCTTCCCAAACAAGCTCTTCCCCACCTACCACCATCTCCATCAATTGTCAGCTAGAGAACACTAGGCCTAGGTGATTACAACCCCCTAGGGTGGCGCTTGGATGTCTTGTCAGCCGTTTACGACCCCAATCGACTTTCTTCGACCTCCCTTTCGTCCACATCCTCCATTTCTTCCGACAATAGCAGTTGTCCTTTCTCTTTTATCGAGCATAAACCTTACTTTCTGCTGATTCGGTCTACGATATGGTGACCTGGCAAGTCAAATCTGCCTACTTGGCATTTATGGTGGTTGTCGATATTTATGAGCATTAATGACAGACCATTTAATGTCCAGCTACATCCATCAGTCTATCAAAACATGGCCCGATTGTCCAGAAGGGGGTTGAACACAATTTCATCTCCCGAACATCGTCAGAATAGACTCTTCCTTAGCCTCATACTTCATACCTTGGGTGGTATGCCACGTGTCCCATTCTTCGAGACCTATTATAGATTCCTCATCCACGATCTCATTTAAAGTTGTTACTATTTTACCCCAACAATGATAGCATTCCTTGAGATCATCTATTTATAGCTTGACCCGTCAATGCTTACAGGTCTTTAAAATAGCTCAACAAACACCACTCCTAGGCTAGTTTGGCAACATATGCTGCTGAATCATTTATTGTCTATGAATAACACTTGGCAAGTCATGTGGGGTCCAAATTTTACTCACAAGTGGGACCAGCTTCTCCAATTCGACTGTCAAGTTTCATCCAAATGGAGTTCTCTATGCTTCATAGTAAAGGTTGAAAATTTGGTTGAAAACAAGATCAAGTTATAAATTCTTTTATATATCCGATGGTTAAGATTAACCCACATCTAACCCACATCAGCACTCTTTATAGGCAAAATGAAACCTGATACAGAGTTGAGTGATCCTAATGCCTCTCAAACTGATAACAATTATGCAGAGAAAATTGTCTGCACTGTCTGAAAAATTCTATAATTAGTGATATCCTGATATTCTCACAGGCTTTTCATCCTATTACTCACAATCCAACTCATCAGGAAACAAAAATTGCAGGGTTGAATGCATCACAGCCAAGTCACTGAACTGGAGAACCGAGATTTCTTAAAATGGGTGTTCCTAGAGAATTTTTAATACATTAAAAGAAGGGTGGACCATGCACGAGGTTCGCCACGGCAAGGTCTGAGAAGGGGTTAACATATGCAGTTTTACTATTGCTTTAGAGAGAGATTGTTTTCAAATTTGAACCCATGACCATCCCTTCACAATAGAGCAATCTTACCATTAGACCAAAACCCGCACTCTTAAATTAAGGGAAGAAACATGATGGGCCATAACCCAAACTTGCATTTGAGCAGATGTGCCAAAGATGTTCAATGCAGAACTTTCAATCAAAGACCCACCTCAGAGGAGCTAGAAACTCCCCCACAAAATCTGAGAGTTTCAGGTAACTCTGGGTTTTTCACCTTTTGGATGGATTATAGGGTAGCAGTGCAAAGATCAGTAATAACCAATTCAGCCCCATGTCTTTCTTGCCATCCTACCTCAACATCAAACATGGACTCCATGACATCTAAAATCCCATAAAATAGAGGTCTGGAACATAAATTAAATTTTATCTGACATGTGATTAGATGGTGAGATCACAGTCACAATTAGCATTTTCAATAAAAATAACAAAAAATAGTAGTCTCAGCTCTCTAATTGCTAGATCCTGCAAGCTCATTGTAGGCTTGATTGTAACAGGATGACCAAAGGAATGATGCTAATCACCCTTTTAGCTAGGTCCAGTGAAATGATAAAAATGATGATCATTTGCTTGCAACCACACTTGAATGAATCAAACAAAAAAACCAGAATTGCTGGGTCCCCTCTTTATTCATGAACTTTGGAGAAAAAGAAAAGGAAACCAGAAAAAGAAAGTCACTTTGAGGGGAAACAAAGGAGAGATTCCATTGATGCCAAAACAAAAGAAGGTTAGAAGAGGATTCCTCCTTTAACTTCTCTTTCTAATGGTTTGAAAAGGATCAAATCAATAGACATCAATCTTGTACCTACCATGTAAGAAATGAAATCATGATTTTTTTTTTAATTTTTTTTTTTTGTTTATAAAAACCATCCATTAAGTTTTCTGAACCATGGAGATCAGGGTTGGCAAGGGTCAATCGTGGGGTGTCAAAGCTATATGTGGGGATTTTGGGACCGATCCCAGGCTGATTGGAGCCGATCCCTTACCCGATTCTGTGCACTTGAACACTGCTCTGAACCATGAGATCTCCAAATGAAAGTGACGTGCCATGTGTCCCCTGCCATCTGATGATAGCAAGTCATCAAATTTTTAACAAACTGTCCCATGAGATAATCAACTTGATTATTCAGCTTTTTTGACATTTTCTTTGGCCATGGTGGCTTCCTGCAACTGACATGAATTTGAATAGATGTGACGGCTAATCTGATTTGCGTCTTTAAAACAAGCAGTTAATGCTTACGGTGTCTGAATGGGCAATGTCTAAAACAAGCAAGGTAAGTCTCAGTTAGTTTTTGAGGGAGGGTGACCCAAAGCCACATTCATATCGTACTGAGACAGCTTTAACCTTTCTAATGATAGCATGTTCACGACCCCAATAAGTATGGTCTCTATCATGATTCAAGCTCTTAGTCACAACCATTTGTGAACGTACCATACCATGATATGTGGTTCTCAATTCCTCATTCAATCATCTGCCACAAGGGTATCATTCCATGTCTTCATTGTTCAATGCTGTATTTAATGGTAGATTCACATCCTCTCCTCACAACAATGATTCGGGAGGGAGACACCCCGTTGAAAGGCCGACACGTGAGGCTCGGATTTCACCTGAGCCGGACCCAAGCATTCCATCCGAGCAAACACCCCCTGTTGGCTCGGTGTCAACTTGAATGGAGGGCTCGGGTGTCAGCCATCCATCCAGGCCGCCCCCCTCCTGAATCTCTGCGAGGAAAGAATTTGAATCCATTTAATGGTATGGCCCAAAACCTTAAAAAGCATTCAAATAAGTCATCTCTCTGGTATGGCCCAAAACCTTAAAAAGCATTCAAATAAGTCATCTCTCTCCTCTCTCTCTCTCTCTCTCTCTCTCTCTCTCTCTCTCTCTCTCTCTCTCTCTCTCTGTGTTTACTGGTATGGCCCAAAACCTCAAAAAGCTATTCGACTCTCTCAGATTGAATTACTGTAATAGCAATACAGCTGTTTACATCATTTGCCATCGGAACAGATGACTCCATCAAAAGCATGCTAGTACAGTCAGTAAGATTACAAATAGGGATCTGAGGCACAACTTTTTCCCGACACCAATAAATAACCGGGTTTTTTTTTTTTTTTTTTTTTTTGTGGGGGAGGGGGTGAGGAGAGAGACAAAAGTATCAAGTGTAAGAAAAGGCCACAAGGCAGAAAGAAAGATTTAAACAATATAAACCATGAAGCTTCCTTTAACCACAAAGGAAAACTGAGTCCCACCCAGGCTGCAACAAAACTCAAAACCCTAGCAATCAAGCACTCCCATATTTACAGTATGAAAAAACAGTCTTCGACTACATATGCATGTAATAAGAAAAGGTGAAAACAACATATATACCTTACATCAAAATGAAGGCTATATTTCCCAGAGAATGGGTTAGAAAACAACCAAAAAAGCAATCAAACAAGCAGTCGGAGACTGATCTGTATGCAGCAAAGTGTTCTGACTCTTCAGTTTCTACATTTTCTTTTCCTTGAGCACTCTTAAGTTTAGATTTTCTTCATGTTACTTTACCAAAGAGGGGAAGACACTACTATATAGGCTTGCTTCTTTGTCTCCCATTCCTTTCTTGAAATCCTGGAGCTGGAAGAGATACATTAATTAGTTATAAAAAGAATCGAGCTAATGAAAATACTGAGGTTGATTACACACATACCAAGACCATTGGCCTCAGAGGTCCTCATGATTCTAAGCCTCTTCACAGTATTAAGGAACATCCTACATACAAATAATGTATTGTAGAAAAAGTAAGAATTAATGAAGTAATAATGATGCAAGATAAGAATCGAGCAGAATTTCAAAGCATGATCAATTTCATCATTTCCATCACTTGCAGGATAGCAAGAGCACGGGTTGCCGGGCTCTGAAGAAACAGGTTTGAATCTGAGGCTTCGACCATTGAAGAAAAAAATCCAAAAATTAAGGCTAATCAAAATCCACTCTTCCTAACCATGCAACAACAACAAAATCTTATCCCAACTAAATGGGATTGGCTACATGATTCTTGCCCTCCAAACTTTCCTGATCATGCAAAAGTGACATTTTTTACTGGTTTACAGCCCTTTTATTTAGGCATTTCCATCAGTGGGCACGCTTTCATTATTCATATCCGTATTTTCCCCTTCTCTTATAATGTGATTAACATGTTAACACCATGTTCTTTTCCTTCTAGTCTTAGGGTGATTAAGCTACGAAGAAGCCTGTGTCTAACTGTCATTATATAGAACATAAAACTTCCCCTTGAACTCTTGTGCTTAGCATTATATGTATCAAGAGTCTCTTGTTCTCACCACCCTCCCCCTTCCTCGTTTTCGAAAACACACCATAAATAAATAGGAAATCCCATTATCTTATCAGATTAAAATTGTTGGCAACTTTGATTTAGGGGAAACCATTTCCTCCTAGGATGTAGAGACAGGAAAAATACATTCAAGACACTTTGCCTTAAAAGTTGAAATAACCTTCCCATCAAAAGAAGATTCAAGGAGTATCTGAATAATGTCAGGGGTATCCCAGGATTTGGAAACACGAGAAATATAGGAGGATATCAAGACCTAAGCGTTTGTTTCTATCTATGTATGCATGTATGCATGTATGCGTGAGAGCATGTGTGCATATATTGAACGGAAAACCACATACCTCCAAGGAACATCTCCCACAAGCATCCAATCTCCCTCTTTATCTTCGTAAGTGAGCACAAATTCAGATGATCCATCCAATAATTTTGAAGGCTTTGTTGCTTCCACTATTACACCATGTTCATTTTCTCCACCTGAACCTAATTTCACAATCGCAATTCGACTATCATACAATAAATAAAACAATATATCGATCAAAGAAATCAAACAAAAAGCAAATCTAATTCCAATAATCAATGAATAGTCACATATAACACACGTCTTCTCTACTCCACCTCCACAAACATCTAATCATCTAAGACTAAAAGTTGGATATCAGCCGCTAGAAGAATCAATCGAAAGAGGCAAAACTCTCAGGAGGATGAAAAACAAAGTTAACAATCCCTAAATGGTAAGTCACTTATAAGTACTGAAGACCAAAGAAAATGGAAAGAAAACTAACGTATGGTATTAAGGGTTGTGGTGGGTCTGTGGAACATCTCCTCCAATGTTTGAGCCAGGGACTCATAACAGTCATGAGCATTCAGATCCACCTTCCTCCCAATAGGTACACCATCCATGTTCACCTTCAGAAACAGGGACCTGGGCACACGCCCTTTCTCCTGAACACTACATTTGTTAGTAGTCTTCTCTGGGACATTTTTACTTCTGTTATTCCCGGTGATCATACTTTCTTCCTCTTCAGCAGATGGGGCCTTCACTTGGCTAACCAAGCTGTTCATCCTGTAAGACCTTATAGGAGGCCATCCCACAACCTGACTGCTGCCAACAGGAAACAAATTATAGGTATGAAAAACCAGTATAATCAGCCTAAAACATGAATGTGTGACAAAAAGTAGCCAAAACCCAGAGATTAGGAAAAACAACAAAAAAGCTCAAATTAATGTAATAGAAAACTAGTATTACAGAACCATATATCATGAGAAAAGATGCCCATTTTTAACATCAAATCAGATTCAGCAAAAGTCCACTAAGTATTACAAAATTCACGGGGGTTAGCAGATTAAAATAAATAAAAGAACAAAAAAAGAAAAGGAAGGAGGAAAATATCATGCAACACAGAAAAGAAATATTAGATAAGGCACATAAAGAAGAAGAAAGAGAAACAAACATAAGGTAGATGGAAAGATGATCTTAATCTTTATCAATGAATCATACCTGGAACCATTACCAGACCCAACCTCTTGGGAAACAGAATCAGCAGCTCTTTTTGTACCAGAAACAGGTGTGAGAGAAACATTAGTTCTTCCAGTGCCAGGAGACGAAGAAGAAGAAGCAGAAGTACCATGAGTGACAACAGAAGGAAAATCCTTAGCCGTCAAGATCCTACCATACTCTCCCCAAGCAGACCGCTTATTAGCAGCCTTTCCCACACCACCAAGGCTCAACCCCAGTCCAAGCTCGAGCTCAGATTCAGATGTATAAGAAGACACCTCAGACAACATACCCACGTAGTCCTGCTCCACTACTTCAGCCTTCGACACCGTCGACATCGACCCATTTCCTGAGCTTCCAGAAGAAGCTCCTCCTCCAACTCCACCTCCACCACCACCACCATTAGCAGCTAAACCCAAAACACCTTCCATAAAACCTTTTTTTTTCTCTCTGTCAACAAATAAGTACAACTCAGAGGATTCCTTTTTGTTCCCTTTTCGGTGAAGAGTACAACTCCGACTTGGAAGCAGATTAGCAGACGAACTACACTAAGGAGCGGAGATTCTGTGGAAACTGAACGGAATGAAATACAGGGAGAGAGAAAGAGAGAGATAGATGCGAGGGGTTTAAAGGCAGATTAGGATTTGACAAAGACAGAGGAAAAGCGAGAAAGGGGACACAAAAGGAAACAGACGAGGGAACAGGAGGAAGAAGAGAGAGAGAAAGGGGTTTTGTGAGGGTTGTACTGGGCAGCAAGCAGTAAGAGTAAAGGTTGGTTGTGTGGTGGAGATATTGATGATGGTGGGTCCCATGTGTTTGGCGTTGGTGGTGCATGCCATTCCCCCCTCTCAATTTCTTGACCCTTTACGTTTAATTTTCGTCTTTCTTTTTCTCTCTCCTCCGACTTTTTGTGTTTTTCCTTTTCGTAAGTCTTTCATTCATAGGGAAATATTATTATCACAACACTCTTTCCGCCACGTGGATAAAAATAATATATTTCTATTTTATTAAAATAAATATTCATTTATCACGTGAAAAACAATGAAGCATTAGATTTGTAAAAATCAAGAAACTATGGAGTGTGGATAGAGAGGATATACTATAAATACTCATATATCAAATTTTTTATTTTTTATGAAATTACAACATTAACTTCATTAAAATTAATTTAAAAAATTTAAATATACTAGACATAAAAAAATAATCATAAATTATCACAATAATAATAAACACCTACTAACTTCTAATAGAATTTTATTGTCTAAATAATACATATATCATAATATATTATATAATTAATTTTAAAAAAAATTAATCCCACTCTCCTAAGGTATACCCTTAATTCCTTAAAGCAATTACCCCCATCTTGGCCTATAATATCACCCACCTCTCTTACCTTTTAATATAAGTATCAATACACTACCAATCTATTAAATGCTTAGACGAATCCTAACTAATGTATTCAATGATAATATTATCCTTAAGATTGTAAAATATCATTTTATCCTTTTGAAATTTAAATTAAGAAAATCATGGTTCAAACAATATCGACCTTGTGTTTTTTCCCAAACTCCCATAATCATCTTCCTACCAACGTCTGGCATCGAAAAAATGGACTAGAGTACCTCTACTGTAAAAAGATATTGAATTAAAGGTTCTCTGAACAATTTTGTCCTCATTGTCTCTACTCATTATAGGTTCAAGGGTGTCCAATAGATGGTATCACCCAACCCCAACTTCGGGATTAATTTCAAGTGCATCTTTGGCTGTTAACTACATAATATGCAAAATTATCCAATTACCCTCCCTAATAACTTAACAATCAAATAAAAATTTGAGAATCCGATCAAAAGAAAAAGAAAATGAGTGTTTCAGATGGTAAATATATCATTTATTAATGATTTGAGATAAGGTAAAATAATAACTTAACAAATTTGAAAGGATAATTTTGTCATTAGAAAATTATAGACTACACCACATCATCACTTATGATAGAATCTAACTGATACATATTTAACAAATGAGGGGGGTGCGTGAAATTAATCACGAAGTTGAGATTGAGTAACTTAAAAGCAAAGTACAAAGGGTGAGTGAAATTTTTCCTAATTTATATTTATGTTTATGACTTATTTATGAGAAAAATTATGAATCATAAATAATAATCCTTTGGTACCACTAGACACACAAAAATAATAATGATAAACATCTTACAATCTATTTGTAAATTTTCAATTATATTAATTTATTTTAAATATAAATAAATATCATAAATCATACAAACAATTATATATATAATATTATATTATATAATTATTTTTATAATACATATCAAAGACACCCTAAATAGATAATATAATATTGTAGGTTTTAATTCCCATGATTCTTAATTAGGAAAGTACTATCAACAGTGGTTTATATTCTTTTTTATTTGGTTTCTTTTGTTCTTATTAACCATGTGATTGACAACTAGGCAAAAGATGAGGTTTTTTTTTTTTTGGATTTAGCTCGTCTCAAGTTTGAAATGAACTTGAGATTTGCCAGTGTCAACTGGATGGCTGACACTTGTCACTTTACCCGATCCAATGATACGAGAGTTATTGAGTTCTTTTGTTTTTTGTTTTTTTTTTTGTACAATAACTCTCATACCGTTGCTAGCAAATCTCAAATTCATTTCGAACTTGAGACAAGCCAAATCCATCTTTTATCGGGTATGATAGAATGATCGTTTGTTGGTTTTTTTGCCACGTGTTTTACATGATGATAAATTCATTTTCCACAACCAAAAAAATATCTATATCTATGATTTAAAACTGCTAATTAAGCTTAATCCGAATCAAAACCCTAATGTAGGTCATTGGTCGTAACTGACATCATTAGCTTCATATAAGAAAAAACTCTTTTTATGTCTATTGGGAGACTAAAGGATTCATTGCTCGACAGCTACAATTGACAGTGATTTTATTTAAACTTATTATAATAATATTGTTCGACTTTTTTATTTTCTATTGTATCCACAATAAAATCATAATAAATAAAAGATTGTGTTATTAATTGTTGAATATTTAATGGAGTTAATCATTAATTCATTTAGAATAATTTTATCCCTTATATCCATTATTATCTAACTGGGCTGTGTATTAAAATAGAATTGAACTGTTTAAATCAAAATCATAAAATTGATTATCTAACGGTTCTATTCTAATTTCAAAAATAAAATTGTTTAAATTGATTATGTAGAATCATTGAAACCAGTAAACTTTTACTTTAATCTCTTAATTGTTAAATATTTATATTTGTAAAAATAAATTTTATTCTAATGTTTTCTATAGTATCCATTTAAATTATAAATATATTTTTTACATTATGAAAATTATTTTAATGTTTTTCTTGGTTTTCCTGTTCTTTTATTCCTTACTCTCTACCGTAGCGGCATTCATCCTAGGAAAACGGATTGAGCTAAGGCAACCTCACCAAGCGTAGGCAACCTAACCAAAAGGGGATAATCAGTAGGTTGAAGGTGCGAGGCTACCCACCTATGCGCGTGTGCTTGCAGAGGCAGAGAGTAGGTTAGTCCCTGTAACTAAAAAAGACTAGATTTCCCTTCAGTTTGGTCTCTAGCAAACATCTCTGGTGGACAGATGTATATGCATATGACTAGGCCTTCCCTCCAGCCCTACCCTAAAGGAGCGATAAGTCACTTTTATCAGGTTAGACCTCCTAGAAACGAAACCGTTTAAAAATCGAAAAAACCAAAACTAATTATTTAGCATTTTGAAACCGTTTAATAAATTGTTCCATTTTGGTTTTACTTATTATACACTGGATCAAAATCAAATATCACTGTCAAACCAAAATCGCACTACTTAACACCCTCAGAATAATTTTTTTGCGGAATTGAGAAATCAATGGATGGGATTATGGGAGGGGGTAATATGACACTTTATGAATGAGGGATATGATTTTGTTTACTTTTGAGGATGGACGTCGGCATACTACAGCGTCTGATACCTAATCCATAGACAAAAACACTTTTATGATATTATTATTAATATTATTTTAAAATCGAATCAATTGATTAAATCATGAAAGTGTCTTTATCATGTTAAGTTGCACGACCAAAACCTAACACAATAAGTGTTTGAAATGTGCTTGATGACAAATGATCATATGGTAGACCATACACACGAGGTTTTGAATTTCATTATCCAACAATGGGAACTTAGTTTTTACGGAAACCCTAGGCATATGATTAAGAAAATTGATATTCAACCATTTGGATCGACAAATCCACATATTTAGTGTGAAATATTCCGATCCAACAATTGACATGTACACATGTTTTTTTACCAAGATGGGTCCACCATAGTGGTGGCTTGGATGGGAATTGGGCGCCTGGTGGGTTTTGAAGGGAAAGAGGGTAAGGGTTTTTAATTCTGAATCGAAATCAATAAATTGAATCGAGACAGCTGATAAAAAACCTAATGGAATCAAATCGTAGATAATCGGTTCGGTTTTTGTTTTAAAGTCTAACATATGGTACAATTTCTGTTTTAAAATTTTAATTGAGAAACTGTTGGTTGCAAGTTGAAAAACCGAATAAACCGTTAAATCAATTAAATGTTATAATATTCATTACTCTCTCTCTCTCTTTATAATTTACAGATTCCATAGCATTGATTCTTCTGTGTGTGTGGGTGGGAGGAATATTGTGTAACGGGAAAAGGTTATAGAGAGGAAACTGATTAGAAACCGAATAAACTTAATTAGTTCGGTCTTGATTTATGTTTATTATCTCTCGAGTTGAACCAAAACCTAATCAACTGACACCTTTAGAAGTTTAGGTGGAGAAATTGGATTGTAATATTGCATGGACCTTATTGGTTCAGTTTCGGTTTATGTTCATTACCTCTCAAGCCTTCCATTCTCTTTGCTTTTTTAATCTCGTCAATTGTATGTTCTTGTTCATAGCTGAGCGAGTGCACCTAATGAATTGAGTATTGGTAACATGAATAGATATATACGGAATGCATGGCAATACATGATGAGTATTTAATTGAGTTAGACTCTAAAACTTAACACATGATTAATCTAAACTGTCTTTGGTATAATTTATAATTATGTTTATGAGTTATTTATCATAAATCATTTATGAGAATAAATTATGAGTCATAAACAATAACCGTTTAATACCACTAGACATAACAAAGTAATAATAAAATTTTCATAATAATGATAAACACCTTCTAATCTATTCCTAGATTTTAGATTATATTAATTTATTTTAAATATAAATAAATATCATAAATCATACCAAACAATTACATATGTCATAATATATTATATACCAAAGAGAATCGAAAATTATGTCATCTCTATCTAATTATTGGAATGAATTACATCTTTTGTCCACATGGCAAAATATATATTTGCTGAAGTCACAACATGAACTCCATTTCTAATGGACAATTGGATTCCTTGATTGAAGAACCTGTAATTTTCATTTTTGGATAAATGCTTAAATGCTTGGATAGGTATTGTCACTAAAAATTGATGGAAAGCAATTACTCAATAAATATAAAAGGTAATGTTTTTGTCTGCTTTTTCCTTTTATGAGTTTGTCTGCTTTTTATTGGAATAAAAACATGAAAACTTGTTTTTCAAAAGTTTTTTGGGTCGGATGTTTTTCAAAAGTTGGAAAAAGTGAAATAGAAATTTTGAATTCCATGCATTTACTATTTTTTTATTTATTTTAAACTTGTGCAAATTTGGCCGGAAAACCCAAACCCTTCCGAAGCCCTAGCAGAGCATAGGTTGGGTCAGGATTGAGATTTTTAGGTTCGAAATTGTGTTGGCCCAGTGTGGATCGACTATTGAGGCAACAGTTTGAGCCTAACCCTAATTAGTCCAATCATATGTATATATAAGTAAGAGTTTGGATCATTTGTATGTACATGTACTTTTTATGAGAGTCCATTATTATCCATATATATGATGTGAAACCCACCTATACAGTGTGGGATCCACTAGATATAAACGATGAAGGGATCATAAAGAGGATACAAGTACAAGCAAGTAAACTATTATTTATAAAATATATAAGAAAAAATATTACTGTCGATTATGTGGAGGAAAAAGAATCCGGTTTTGGATACAATAAAGGTATTAAATGAAATATTAATTTAATAACAACTATAAAATCGATTTTCTTAAGATAACTCATTTCATCAATTCTTATTTTAAAAACAATGTCCCTCTCTTTACCACCACCACCAGCTCCACCATCAAACCCGTTGCCACCAACACCACCTTCGAATCTTCTACTCGCTCCACCTTTTCTAAACCCACAATCTTTTTCATCCTTTATGATGATATCTGCTTCCTAGCAACAGCAAAGGGAGTTCATGTCTCGGCCATCTATTAAACCCAAAATCACTTCTCTTACAAAATCAAGTAGGTCCCATAGAGCCCAGGCCATTTTCTATTAATTAGTTTTGTTCTCTCTCCCTTCCGGGGATCCATATCCATAGGCGAAATCAGAACTCAAGAGATCGACTGTTGCAGACACATGTCGCTCTACATTAGGCATAGGGATGTCTGCCACCTCCTGACCTGGCCATTTAGTGGCTGACAGGTTGCCATGTCACAAGAAAAGTCCCCATCTAAGAAGATCGTGGGCAATGCCGTGGAGGATGCTGTGCACAGTTTTGGTTCTAATTGAACCAAAATATCTCAATGCCACACTTACCCTACATCATATATGGAGGATTAGGTCGCAAAAATGTCCTCTTCGTCAACCACGCCGACTTGCCTAAAGGATAAGAGCGTGACATGCCATCTCCTACAAGCTCTGACATGTCGGAAAGATTAGAGCGGTCAGAAAAACAATCTTAACCCACACCAACCTCTACGAATACTTGCCAGAACGAAAGTAATAAGTTGACGATATATTGTTCTAAACTCTCTTTATGCTCTCAAGCCCTCTAAGCCCCTATCTTGTCAAAATCACTTTGGCCCCTTTCTATCAGAATCCTGTGTTCTTTGACATGGAATTCCCTTTGTTCATTCTCGTACTGTTTAGGCATCTGATTGGCCTCAGGGTTTCCAAACCCGCCCCGACTGCTTGATTTGCTCCCCTGTTGACAGGTGATTTCATCTGGAGCCTTGGGCGAAAACCAGCAACAACACCTCCCTTTTTGCCTTATTCTCCTCCCATCGAAAATCAATTGACATAGTCTCTCCCTCTCTGACGTGAACTCCCTTCTATTGTTGCTAGGACTTATATGCCACATGTTGTCTCTTCTGTTCAAATACACCATCAGCACTACATCTCCCTCTTTGAAAGTAGACCTCGACTGTCCAGTTATCAAGAGTGAACATATCATGAGAATGTGTGGAATAGATAGTGGGTTCAAAAGAGTAGAGCGTTTGGTGTTGGAGCTGGTGGAAGATTCGGAGCGTTTGATGTATTTATTTCTTTTAGTTAATATAATCTTTTTGACCTTTACCAGAACAAAAAAAGATTTAGAGGTGTTGCCGGTGGTGACGGATTTGATGGTGGAGGTGGGGGTGGTAAAGAGAGGGACATCATTTTGAAAATAAGAATCAATGAGATGATTAATCTAGGAAGACCGATTGTATAGTTGTTATTAAATTAATACATCCATTCATTACATCCAATGGTCTATATTAATTGTTTACAAACTAGGGTGACGCTAGCCCTCTTTAACGGAGGGAACTCGTATCTTGTCATCCAGCCGTTGGTCACACAGGCTGTGCTGAATCAGCGTGTATGTCGACCAGCCTAGTTCGTCCGATGGAGGGCTGTATCAATTGGACGACAAGAGACGAGCCCTGCCCATCTTTCACACTCTCTAGTCCTTTCATATATGTATTTTCTCTCTTAATTTATTACTTTGTCACGTATTTAGGCTTCCGATAAAGCAATGAGTATGATTCTATTATAAGGTCTTAGGGTTCTGATCCTCTTCCCTAAATATAAATTATATGATAAAAATTGGGGATGGTTTTCAACTTTTCATACATAGGTCATGTATGTATAAAGCCAGGGTATAAGTCCTTCATTTAATTGAAGAGATGTATTTTTGAGATTACCCTTCTTCATCCGATGGTTAAAGTACGGCCATATATATACACTACTATATACGAAACCTTTTGCCTTAAAAATTGATATAATTACCTCATTTGAGTTGGGTTGGGCTGAACCAGGCCAATCAAGGTCAACTTGGTCTGCCCCGTCCAATTAGGGTCAATTAAAGTTGGACTAGATGGAGCTAAACTCGACTAGGCTAGGTAGACTGAGATATCTCAGTCCTACACTCCAACCTCAGATTGGACTGGGTCAATGGTCAGTTAAGGGACTGAAATCCTCTCCCACGCGCCAGCCCGCCAGCCAAACATCTGACGGGCTGAAATACATCGGTATGTGTGCCGGTGTATTCCAGCCTGTCAGATGTTTGGCTGACAAACGGGAGAGGATTTTTTTGCTCAATTAAGACGACCTACAGTTTTAAAACCCAAAGTAATGCCAAAATAATAAGAAAATAACGTCAAAATGTCGCGAAATTTTGAAATCCATTATACGACGAGATTCTGATTTGTTTTCCCCCAATTCTCGTTTCTAATTTTCATGGGACCCAGGTACTATAACCCAAGTATCCAACCGACAACATGACAGAGTGGGACACGATGTCACGTGGCTCGACATGTTGGATGGAGAGCCACGTCGGCCGACAGTATTCGCGGCGCATATGGAAACGTGGGGCCACGGGGTTAGTTTTGGTCGGAGACATCTCGGCTTTTCGAATGGTGTTAACACTTAACAGAGAGTCTGAGTGGCTTTTGGGGTCTGGACTCTGGACTCTGGAGTCGTACTCAAAGTTAAGGAAGTGGCATTGGAGTCCGTGGCTACTCGGGTCCGGTCAAACCAGCTCGACCATCGGGTTCTCCTTGAAGTCTCGGCTGAATCTTTGAGAACATCTATTCAGGTTCTTAAGTAGACATGGTTGCATCCAGAAAAGAAAAGGGAAAATTACTCATGCAACTCCTGGACTATTGGTCAAATGCAGACATTATTGTGAAGTTGATAACAACTATATGAACAAATCCGAAATCTCAAACATTGTTACACAGAGACCCATTCCATTAGTTGCGATGTTAACATGAATTTGAATTTCATCGGTCCAAAATACCCTTATGGGTAATGTGAAATAAGGAAACCAGTCGTCTATACTAAATACCCTTAACCCTTCTTCTCTTTCTTCTTCATTTTCCCCAAAAACGTTGGTTTTGCAATTGCGATTTTAGAAGGTACAGAAACGTAGGCAACTTCCTTCCCAAATCTCAGGCGTTATCTTGTGATCTCGGGCGATATAGGGTTATTTTCTGACTTCGGCGGCCTCCGATGAGTTGATAGCTTGCTGAGAAGAAAAATCTTCTCCGGTAGGGTTTTTTCCTATCTTCTTCTTCGGCGACATAGGATTTCAAAGAAGCAATCTAATCTTCTTTCCTTCCTTCGACGGTAAATTGTTCCTTTCCTTTTCTTCTTCATTTTCCCTATATGAATCTTTGCAATTGAACTCTCACTGATTGAGAGCCGAAGAAGGTAATGTTATTGCCAAAGACGAAATGGGTTTGATTTATAGCTTCCCTTGGTCTTATTATTGTTACATCTGTAAAGGGTTTTTAGATTAATTAATGAAACGTCTTTCCACTTTTGAATTAATGATTGTTACCAAGTGGTACTGTTATTTCTCATTTAACAGTGGGCGTCCACCAGGTTTCCGGCTGCCGAGTTCACGGCTTTCATTCCTTCCATTAATGGAATCCAAATATGGAAAATTTAAGGTTTGAAAATCCTCCCTAGATTTTCCCCTCAGATTTTCCTATGAACCCAAAGGAGAACCAATTTCTATTACTTTAGTTCTTTAGATTTTGATGAAAATGCTTTCACACACACACACACACACACACACACACACACAGAGAAAGAGAGAGAGAGAGAGAGAGAGAGAGAGAGAGAGAGAGAGAGAGAGAGAGTGTAAAATCGGTAATGGAGAAGAAGAGAAAAGGGGAGAGATGGAGAAGAAGAGAACAAGAGTGAAAAGAAATTACTTGAGCCAGATGCAAAAAAAACGAAGGAAAAACAAAGGAGCATAAATCGATCTTTGCACCACCCCTTTTTTTAGTAGCAGATACACGCAAAAATGAAAGAAAAAATCGATTGTTTTTATGTAAAGGTTCTAAGGTTATTTTTGTAATCTTATCATTCTCCATTTGATAATGTAAAAATATTTTTTCCTCTCATTTTGTTTGTAAATGCAACAAAAGTAAAATTGTCTTTAAATTTTTTAACTTAACTGTGTTAGTCAATGGGGGTGCGACTATAATTTTTCTCAACTTTATAATGTCTCTATATTAGAATCATGGTCTAGGGGTGGTATGAGTAATTTTCACAAAAGAGAATGAAAAATTATTAGACGTAAGGCCCAACACAGAGCTGGTCATCCCACGTAGCAAATTGAATATATTAAAAATCCCTATAAACAAAGGCTCTCCCTTTGGTGTAGTTTCCATTTGCAGCTATAGTTAGGGGTGACAAATATTGTAGATAGATCACATGTCAAATTTGGAAGTAAATGTCCATCGAATCATCGATTACTTATGGGGCTTAGCATGAGAAAACTTACCTATTAAATTTGATTTCAAATAGAATTTGTTTCCTAAAAATGTGTAGCAATTTATTGTTATTTTTTTTTAACCAACAAAATTTAGTTTTTTTTTCATTGTTTTAAAAGAAAAATTGAAAGAAAAAATGTTTTTGGAAAATTTTTAAGCCTAATTTGTGTGAAAAGTATAGTAAACTTAAAACCTGAAAAATAAATAAACATTTTCCATCGTGTATCCTCTTAACATAGGAAGACATATTTTTACAATAAAAATTTCATTTTAAAGCCTTTTTTTACGTAGAAGCGAATGGATAATGATTTATCAAGAATTAGGAGGAGATTAAATTAGGCTTGGGATTTTATTCATGGGATCAAAATTAATTTGTTATGAATGTGATCATTTAGGCCCCGTTTGATAACACTCCGGCTCCCCTAGAGTTCCTTCTGATCCGGAGTCAGTTGTCTACTTCTTCTCTGGAGTCAGTTTTTTAGAGTAAAATACTGTTTGATAACGCTGCTCTAAAATCAATTCTAGAGCTTATTGGGAGTAGAAGCTTATTTGATAAAAATGAATCTGGAATCAATTCCATGGGTGGTGGGTGATGGCGGCGGCGGCGGCGGTGGTGGCGGGTTGCCGTGGGTGGTGGCAGTGGGCGGGTGGTGGTGGTGGCACTGGTGGTGGGGACGGCGGTGGGTGGTGGTAGTAGCTCCCCTCAACGTAGCTCTGGAGCAACCAGAGCTACTTTTTTTAGCTTTATAATTTCAGCTCCCATAGCTATTTTTACCTTGGTTCACTCCTTGAGAGCTAAAATTTGAACCCGAGTTATCAAACACCATTCTTCTCTAGAGTTGCTCCCAGGGAGCTTGGAGCTAAGAAATCAGCTTCGGGAGCGTTATCAAACAGGTTCTTAAAGTCTACCTACAACCATTTTGACTTGTTTGTATCTTTATTATTGCTAGCACAAATTTTTTAGAATAGAGATTTTTTTTTCTTTAGAAGATTATATCATTATGTCAATAAAGCCTTTAAAAAGGAAAGTAATGTTATACGCGGATATAAATTGAACTAATGAAAACAAGGACCCATTAACGTCATTCCATCTCGGTCTCTCTCTCTCCATCTATCCCTTTGTCTCTCTGGACATGTGACTGTTTGTGGCGATTTATCTAGCACCTTCTTGGCCATATGACTTCATCATTTGCTGCTTAATCATTATTCTTCTTCATTGCGTCTCCTTTGAATGTGTCATTCTCATAATCATGAAAGGAACTAGAAATCCTCAAGATGGAGCTTTGATGAAGCGGGGAAGTTGGCCTGCTTGTTAAAGAGATTGGAAAATAATAAGGAGCAGGTGTAGGGTGGTTGTTCTTGAAGAACAACAAGAGACATTAAGTATATGGTGTGTAACTTGTTATAGATCAGTTAACTAAATATTTTCAAGATGAAGTTTCTTGGTGCAGGGTTTTTGCTAATGATATTGTTTTGATGGAAGAGATGAAAACAGTGGTTAAAGCTAGGTTAGAGTTACGGAGATCAACATTAGAATCAAAATATTTTAAGATAAGTTGAACGAAGATGGAGTATATGGTGTGTAAGTATATAGTGTGTAACTTTAGTCATACAATGACGGATAATGAGGTGCTGAAAATTGATGAGAGAAGATACCGCAAAGTGATTATTTTAGGTATCTAGGTTCAATTATAAACAAATAAGGTGATATAGAAGATGATGTTCCACAAAAGATTAAATATATGATAGATAAAGTGGAGAGGTGTGTCTAGAGTATGGTTGCAAGTTTTGCGTTGTTAACCCGAATCCGCCCTGAGCCCGGACAGGACTGGGTTTGGGCCCATGTTTTGATAAATCCTGGCAGGGCCAGGGCAGGTTTGGGTTGATGCCTTGGGCTGAACCTGAATGCAGGCCAAACCCTGTATTCCTTATGTTAATAGTTAATATGTTAATTTTTAAAGTTGAAACCCTAATTGCTAAAATCCTAAGTGGCAAAGGCAAATGTGTGCTTCTCTCCACAATCTTCCTTGTGGCGCCTCTCTCCTCCCTCTTGTCTCTCAATCATCGTGGCGACATCAACTGGAAACCCAGGCCTTGATCTGGTTATGGGTGGTAAAAGGCTTTATGCAACCGAAAGAACGCTTGACGATAGAAGATGTGGCCGAGGATCACCTGGAAGTGCTTATCCGAAGAAGCATGATCCAAGCAATGGATATATATATTATATTTTATGTGTCAAAAGTTATTGTATCCGTGATCTTGTCCGAGATCTAGCTAAGCAAGAGAGATTTCTTGAAGTTTATGGGAATGATAATTTGATATCCCCAAATAAATACGGTCTTTGGCTTTCCATCGTTGTACCTACTGGAGGTATGTATGGTAGTACATTAATTACTAATGCTCTGAACCTAGAAGGTCAATTTCGTTCCTTATTGTGCTTCTCTAAAAATATTGAGAGACATCTGGATGAAGTCTCTTTTCAGCATTCAAACCTATAATAGATTGACAGAGAAAATTGAATAAATTTCAGCCATTGATATCGATTCCCATTTTTGGGATGCCATTAGGCTATCATGGACTCAAAATACAGGGGATTTTTTGCAGTGAGTAAATCTTTTCTTTTTCTTCTGTGGTAAACTCATAATTGCAATGCCATTTGAAATTTGTTAATTTCAGTCTTATGTAGTTATTATATTTGCAAATTTGTGCTTCAGCTGTAAGAGAATTTTTAGCTAATGTAAGCCTAATTGAGCACAGATGCATCATCATTGAGTTATATTATCTAGTTAAATTTGTTCAGGTTGTATGTGACACTTGAAAGTCTAAAACAACAGTTGTGCTTTTCTTTTATCATTGGGTATGTTGTGCAAGACTTTTGGGGACATGTTTGATTGTTTTGTGAGAACTTTGAGAAATCTTTTGGAAGTATCCTTGGGAATAATCTTTGTACAAGGGATAAAACATACAATTGTATAGGGCCTATAAAGGCCAACCCTGCTTAGGCCAAACAGGGTCAATCAAGGGCAGGTTGGGTTAGATTGAACCTTGCCAGGGTTGGGCTTGTGTTAAAGGTTTGTCAGACCCTAGCAAGGTTAGGTCGGGGGTTTAGGCTATCTTTAAGGGATCTAGGATAAGGTCTAGGTTGGTAAATGTACTGCCCAATCCGGCCCTCATGCAGCCATAGTGTGGAGTGTTGTGTGATCGGCTTATTCTTTACAACTTGAAGAAAATTTTTTATAGGACAACCATTCTACCGACTATGATGTATGATGTGGAATATTGGGTAGTTAAGAAGCATCATTTGGATAAACTTAGTGTAGCTAATATGACAATGTTGAGATAGATGTATTGCAAACCCAAGAAATAAGGTAATGAATAATCATATTAAAGTTGACTTGGGAGTAACATCGATACATGATAATTTTTGCATTCGAGATGGTGTGGCCATGCATGTTCAATAGAGGCCTCTAGATACTCCAATACGGGGGAGTGATTTGATTCAAATTGAAAAATCTAAAAGAGCTACGAGTTGACATAAGATGACTCTAGAGGAGGTTGTGAGGAAAGACATGCATAGCTAAAGTTTTATTTCAAATATGACATTAAACAGAGCTGATTAGAAGGCAATAATCCATGTAGCCGGCTTATTTAGCTGGGATTATGTTTTGTTGTTGATAATGGCGATGATAAGTCACTTGTAGTTGAAAAGTTTTGCAAAATTTGAATTGTGTATTAATTTTCATCACATTACCCATGGATCATGAAGCCACCTTTAGATGCTAAGGGCTGAGAACTTAATTTTTCCTGTCCCAATTGTGTCATGTCATCGTTTGCCTCTACCAAAAAAACTTAATTTTAGATAAATGTTAAGGATACAATAACGTGTCAAACCTATAGATTTAGTATGATATTTAAAGGAAGCAAACATAAAGCATGGACATTCGTTCAGGGATTCAAATCATCTCTTGTCGTTGGAGGAACTCTAGCTGTGATCCAACAGCTGGAGTATTAGCATGAGCACTGGGTGAACTCTAACCTTACTGGACAATAGGAGCTGATTTTTTTCTTCCATTAAGTTAAATAGGAGCAAAATGCAAATCATGTCTCATCAGTTGGATTTATTATGGGTTTTGGTGTAGTAACAGTTGATGCCTCTCTCTGTTTATGTTAGTGTTGATTAAATTGTACTAAAACAATTTCATTGGGAGACCTAAATGTTATTTATACTTATAACCTTCCTTATAGTTATACCGTATACGTAATTGTATTTATTTAAGAAATAAATATGCATTTAGATAAGGATAACTAAATATGAAATTTACATTTTTTTTTATATTTAGATCATTTATTGTTCAAAAAGAAAAGAGAAGAACGGATTGGCTCAGCCCCACACTCTACTTATGGGCAGAGTTCACTCCCCGATGGTTTTTGATTTAATCATTTAAAGGGGATGGCTTCCCATCAAGACATAGATTTACATTTGCTAACCACATCCTCTTTGATACATTTGGAAACTTGGGAAATTGGTGAAGATACATTGTGTGCCAATATAACCTTACAACTAGAGAGAGAAATCTGAGGATCTTCAACAACAAAGCTAGGACCTGAGAAGATATATCTACACTTATAATTTCCTTATGTGCAATTATTTTCATTTAAAAAATAAAGATGCATTTAGATAAGGGTAACTACGTAGGATCCCATCACTTGCTTTTTAACAAACAAGGACAAGATTAATAGCACTTCTCTATAAATTAGGGGTTAGCAAGGGAGGAGAGAGAGCTTTCCTGGTTATTATGCCTTTTCTCTCTCCACCATGCAATTTTAAGTTTTCTTTATCTCAAAGAAGAATTCAAATGTACAAGGTTTTTATTTTTATTTTTTTTATTTCAGTAGATTAGTCCCAAGGAGTTGAACTCATAACCTCTTTGAGGTATTGGTATTTACCAATTGAGTTGGTTCTAATGTACAAATGTTGTTTGTGGGGTGCGGATGGGGGGTCTTGTTCAAGTACTATATTTTTAGATAGTATGTTTCTGTGGGTGATCCTGTAACTCTAAATCTTTCTATGAGTTATAAAGAATTAAGTTTATTTTACCACTCAGTAATTGTGATGTCTTTTTGTGCAGCTTATGTGGAGGGCAAAGGGGGCTTCCTTCTAGGAGGCTCGAGGCATTAGTGTAATACCACTCCAAAAGATTTAGATAGATTCTAATCTTGTGGCAAGATTTACGAGAATAATGTTAGGTAAATAGTTTCTATAGGATATAGACCTCCCATAAGGAAATAGAGGCATGCAAAGAGTTCCTCAGGCCGAACGAAAATTGGCCCTCCAGTGCAAAGGTAGAAGGGAGGTTGATTGCAAGACCCACCTGTTGACCAGGGATGACAGTCGGCCTTATTGATTTGCAGTTACAATGGTATCAACTAGTATGTGAATGTCGGATCCCAGTCGTTTGAGTTGCATACGATCATGTTATGTGCTTGCTTGTTAGCACTTTGTTGTAGGAGAAATAGAAAAGTCCTTGGGAGAATGGGGAGTCGACCTCTATGATCTCCGTTTAACCATTCTTCATCTCCTCCCACCAAACCAAAGGACTTGTAAAGGCATCTTCCAAGGCATTCTGGTGAGATATATGATACTATATTGGTTAAGCGCACATATATGACCCGAAAAGAGACCGAAATTGGACCGACCAATTAATCAATGGTCATGTCACGATATTGGATGATGTATTAATAGATTGTTCACGATGCAGACTAGAAAACTATCTATGTCTCATTTTATGACTTGTGTCTTTATAACATTTTATTTATTTAGCTGATGTGAGACTAATTAGTTGTATAGGTTCTATTAGAGATATCTCTACTTTTCTAGACAAGTCTATATTGTTTTTCCTCCAATCAATTTTGAATTAAGTTTTTCACACATCATACACTCCATTCATTTTATGTCTTCACAGCTTTACTCTCATATCAATTAGACTTAAAGTTAAAAAGGACGAAATTCTATAAGCAAGAGTGGTTGTGTGGTTATTCATTATTCAAAATTATTCAAAATGGAAGCAACTGTTAGAAACTTGACTACAGACTGATTGGTATGAATTTGAGTATGTTTTTTTTATAGCTTTTTTTTGGTATGAACCCAAATATAGATTGGTACTGACCGACGGTTTAACTAGTCGATCTTCAAAGACTAGTCAAGCCCGACTAGGCATTCAAAACCAAACCAATTGGTATAAACTTGATTATAGATCGTTTGGTATGAACTTGAATATGTTTTTTTTATAACTTGTTTGGTATGAATCCAATTATGAATTAGTAACTGATCGATTGTTTAACTAGTCAATCTTCATAGATTGAGTAGGCCTGATCAGTCATTCAAAACCAAATCGATTGATATAAACTTGATTATAGACCAATTGGTATGAACTTAAATATGTTTTTTATAACTTGCTTGGTATGAAACCGATTATAAATCTGTAATCGATTGATTATTTAATGAATCGGTCTTCATAAACCGAACCGGTCCAACCAGTTGACACCTTTGATAGACCCCACATCAGGATATGTTAACAGATGGAAGTCAAAGCGCTTGGATGCTTCCTCTTTCTACTTCATTACCCGCTTCTCTCGCTTCGTGAATTCGTGATTGTCCGGATTCGAGACTGAAGACGGGGAAGGGGAAAAGTTGCGCGCCTTCCACTTCATAAAATTCCCGCCGCGGATTAATCATTTCAAGATATCTTCTATTTATCTCTCTCTGGTTCATGTCAAAATATTAAGAACTAATCTCTTTGCCAAGTCGATTAGCGATTTAGCCGTAGTTTCAAACCCTAGCAATCTACAGGTAAATCCCGCGCCCGAACTTCTTCAAATTCTAGAGGAGCTTTCTTCTGATGTCTTTCTCCATTCTTACATGTTCTTCAGATTATTTCCCTTAAATCGGTTTTTACTGCAAACTCCTCAATTGATAATAATATATGCTTATCCGTTTATAATTGCTAAACCTATAGCTCTATGCATGTTTCAGTTGTTTTTCGTTTTTCTGTAGCACTGGGAAGTTTTTATTTTTAAGATGATTATAATCTATGGTATCGTCCTTGGTTATGTCTGTTATCAATGGAGCTGGTTATATCGTTTCATCGTTTGCTGCTTTGAATTTTATGAACCAACTTATGCAAGTTTCGTTTATGATTTTATGGACTACTTATCGAATATAAACATGTAATTTGGATGGGAAAGAGTGATTGGAGCTTGACAGTTAAGTTTAAATTCCATGGGGTTTCGCTTGGTCTAGCTGGAGATGCGTTTTATCTCAAATTTACTGGAAAAGCGTCTGATAAATTGCTACTACCTATCAATCATGTACTTCCATAGTCCGTATTGAAGCTCATGTAATGTCTTTGTAATCAAATCCCAACTTAACATCGAAGAAATTTTATTGTCTGTCCGGCAGTGGAGGTTCCATCGTTAGTCTATCCTATCTCTCTTACTAGAACTTTTTTGGTGGGGGGAGAAGACGCTGTGAAGTCAAGACTGCTATTCCTCTATGATGGTATTTATAGACATTTGTTGAGGGATAGACATCTGTTTAGCAAGTAGTGTACAGTACATAAAATTTTGGATGGAATTATGGTTATTTGATAATTCACTTTACAGTTTAATTTTGTTTTTATTTTTTTTACTCAACGTTATGCCTAGCGTTACTCAATGTGGCAGGGTGCTATGGAATATGTTTCATTTAGGACTATAAGAAGAAATTATGACATATATGACAATTATTGCTAATAATATGTGAGGAGGTCCTCTTTTGTTTTGATGGGCGTATTTTTTGTGAAGAATTACTTACAGAGTTCTGTATGGTCATTATCCAGATGAGATGAGGGTCCATCTTATGAGATAGTCAAATATTGTTTAGTTTCCTTTTACTATTTTGTACTCAATGTATGCTTTTCCTCTACACTAGTAGAACATTGCCTTACTAATGAACTTCTATTTGTTATTAATAAGATGGGAAAAGTCTTTGTAGCCAAAATTGATAGTGGCATCAAAGATTTTGATTGGAGTTCCACAGCTAGGCTTCCAGTAAAATGCGATGGTTGCATGTAAAGGAAGGAAAGGAACAGGGTTAAGAGGCATAAACTAGACTAAACTCACTAGAACAAAACTCTTGGTCACTTAGTACCAGTCGTTCAGTCGTTTTGTTTTCTTACGGATTATATTTAAATAAAATTAAGATTAGTAACTTTAATTCATCATTAAATGTCATTTTTTTTGGTAGATATAATATTTCACCATTAATACAAAGCATTTTTCCATATAATATAATTAATCACAATATAAATATCTTATTTATATGCATTTATCTAAAGGTAATTTCTCAGAAATGGAAAATAAGACAAAAAGGAAATTTTGTAACTACAAGTGCACCTTTGTATAAAATTTATTGTCGTTGACCTCAAACTAACTAAAACACAAGCGAAGACATGTAGACTACCTCCAAGTAAGGATTGAAAATTCAGTTCTCAACCTTGGATCAACCTGATCAAGATCAGAGAATCTTGAGATCTAGGCAAGAATTTGTAACGTTGTACTAAAAGATTCGACTGGTTGTCTCGGGGGTGAAATGGCCATTTTAAGGCCTAATACTTTAGGAAAAAACCCTATTTTAGCCTACATAAATATACGTAAATCATGAAATTGCAAAAATAATCACATAGTGATATTTGGAAAATATTTTGATACATGGTGGTAGTAAAAACACATGCCGGTATTTTGTTTATAGAAACAACAATCAACACTTATTTATGACTAATATCATCAAGTAAATATTTTTTATTCTTTATATTTCATTTAATTAAGATATTATTCATAAAAAAACAAACACCCCATTTGAATCTAGTAGACTGCGTCCCAATGCACGAGGCTCCTGCTACTGCAGGGTTTGGGGAGGGGCAGAATGTAACAACATTACCCATTTGAATCTAATAGAAATAGTCCAAAATTCAAACTACAAACGGATAAAAAGACAACTCTCTAGTTCAAGAACAAAAACCGCATTTCCGGTTGCTGGGTAGATTTTCAACTTTCTAATGCTAGGACTTTTTTACAATTTAAATTTTTTATAAATTTTATTATAGTAAAACATCACTAAAAACTAGTAGAGCGCCAAAATAATCAATTTTTTATGCATAAAAAATTATTTTCATTCAGTTGACTTTAAACAACATTTATATACTCCAAACCATAGTTAAGACGCTAAAGCGAACCAAGGCGTTTGAGGCCTGATAGGGTGCTAGCCTAAGTGACCAAGACGCCCAATTTTCCAAGGCGTCACAAGGGCGCTTGGGTGATGCGTTGACAAACTATGCTCGAAGTAAGGTTTGACCGGAGCGTAACTTCTTTAATATAACTTGGATTCAAATAATGTAAGATTTGTTGGAAAGCTAACATAACCAGCTTTTCATCAAATCTGAGATTACTTGAATCCGAGTTATATTGAAGGTGTTACACTTTGGTCAAACCTTGGTTGGAGTATGCAAATGTTGTTTAAAATTGTGAATGGAAATAATTTTTACTTAAATGGGGGTGTTTGCTTATTTAAGAAATATTTACTTAAATGATATTAGTCATAAATAAGGGCTGAGTGCTGTGTACTGTGTACTGTTCAATGAGCCATTCTATACAAGTCATCAGGTCTCAGTCAAAATTTTGACTGAAACCTGTCGAGATGGAGATTTCGGTCGAGACAATGCATGTTCATTGTCTCGTACAGGATCTTGTCTCGACCGCTTCGAGATCTCATTGCGATTTAGAACTATGCTTCCAAGTGTGTGATTTTTCCTTCTCTCTCTACTCTCAATTTAAGCTTCTGTTAGGAATGTTTTGGGTAATTGTAATTTAGTAGGCATTGGGAAAGGGTCGCTTTTTTGTGATTTTTGTGATCATGAGTTCTTTATCTTGCTAGGCTACTTTGGACTGGGTGGTAGGCGGTTTAAGCAGTCCTCGCTGCTGCTGAGTTTTGGTTTCCAACTAGATTTTTGACTATGTTACCTTAATATAGTTCAACAATATGTGCTTGATTTTGTCCTTAAAAGAAAAACAAGAAAGTGTTAGGCATGGCTGCATGGTACCCCCTTCCCCTCCCAAAGAATAAAAAAGGAACCTAGAGGTTGAGTGGATCTATAATTGTCAGATCCTAGCTTTTCTTCTAGGCTATCTAGCCCACACCTATTTTTTAGTTGTGCTTACCAAGAACGTATTGTTTTGTACTTCATGTATATTAGATCCAAGATCACTTCTTTGTAATATTTGTCTGATCTTCCTCTTCTTCCTCTTCCTCATCTGTAGAACCTTTTAAACATGCTTAACCTTGGGTCCTATTAGCCATTGGAATATCTTTAAGGGTGAGAATATGGGGTTATTGAGAATCAAGGCTTGGCTTTGAAGCCTTCTTCTTGCACCCTGTCACTGAATGGCAGCTTACATAGTTCGAAATCTCGGTTTTTGCATTTTCCTACTAAAGCTAAAAAAAAGTGTCTAGTGGCTAAAATGGTGATTGTAAGGCTTGATAAGAAACCCTCTTTTACATACATAAATATATTTAAACCATAAAATTGTAAAAATAATCACTTATTGTGGTTGTTTGGGTTTACACCAATGTTTGACACTATATGTTGAACCCTATTGTAAAGGTAGGGTAACATTGTCTATTCTACATAGTGTTATCCTAGTAGAAGATCAAAAAATGCCAAATGAGACACTAAAATTATGCATTAGAAGAAGAAGAAACGTACCACAACAACAAAGCTTTATCTCAATTAAATGGGGTTGGTTACGTGGATTTTTGTCCTCTGATCAGCTCTGTTAATGTCATACTTGAAACAAGCCAAAGCTATGCTTGTCTTTCCTCACTACCTCTCCTAGAGTCATCTTAGGTCTACCCCTAGTTCTTTTAGAATCTTCAATATGAATCAAATCACTCCTCTGTACTGGAGCATCTCACGGCATCCGTTGAACATGGAAATACCATCTCAAACAACTTTGTTGTAGCTTATCATGTATCGACGCTACTCCCAATTCAACTCTCATATGATCATTCTTTACCTTGTCATTTTTAGTTTTGCCACACATTTATCTTAGCTAAACTAAGTTTATCTATATGACGATTCTTAACTGCCCAACATTCTGCACCATACATCATTGTTGGTCGAATGACTGTCCTATAAAATTTTCTTTTAAATTTTAAAGGAATACGCTGATCACACAATACTCCAGATGCACCTCTTAACTTCAACCGTCCAATTTAATCCTATGTGAAACGTCATCCTCTATATCACATTTTTTTATTATTTATGATTGAATCTAGATACCTAAAATAATCACTTTGCTGCACCTCCTTTTCATCAATTTTCACCGCCTCATTATCTGTCATTGTATGACTAAAGTTACACTTTATATACTCCGTCTTTTTTCTACTTATCTTAAAACCTTTTGATTCCAATGTTGATCTCCATAGTTCAAATTTTGCGTTAATCCTTGCTTTTGTCTCATTGACCGAAACAATATCATCAACAAAAAGCATGCACCAAAGAATTTCATCTTGAATGTCTTTGGTTAAATCATCCACAATGAGGCAGATAGATAAGGGTTTAAAGCTGATCCATGTTGTAACTCAGTTGTAATTGGGAATTCACTACTTTGACCCTCCATGGTTCTCACAATAGTCACCACATTATAATACATATCCTTGACTATGTCCACATATTTTCTTGAAACACTTTTCTCTAGTACTTGCTAGATTAACTCTCTAGGGATTCTATCATAAGCTTTTTCAAGGTCAATAAAGAATTTATGGAGGTTTTTTTTGCCTTCTCTAAATCTTTTCATGAGTCTCCTAAGCAAATAAATAGCTTCTGTCAAGGATCTATTTAGTATTTTCTTGTCTCATGCGAGTGTCAATAACTCTCTCCCATAGTTTCATAGTATGATTCATTAGTTTTATGCCTTTGTAGTTATTGTAGCTCTGAATATCACCTTTATTTTTTTATAAATTGAACCACAATACTTTTCCTTCATTCATCTTGCTTTCCTTGTGCTCATAATCTTATTGAATAGCTTTAGCCAAGATACTTCATAGATTCCTAGGCTCTTCCAAACTTCTATTGGGACCTCATTTGGGCCTGGTGCTTTGGCTACATTCATCATCCTTAAAAGTTTTTTTTATTTCTGTCACTTTAATTTTGCGTATGTATTTACGACTTGTGGTGTTTTGGTGGGTAATGTAGCTTACACTATTACTCGAAGTGTCTTCATTTAGTAGGCCATAGAAATAATCGTTTCAAATGTCTTTAATGGTTTCATCCCTTACTAGATTTCTAGCATCTACATTTTCATTACATCTAACATGATCTAAATCTCTGTTCTTCCCTTCCTTCATCGTAGCTAGTTTATAGATCACTTTTTCTTTTTTCCTTTGTGCTTAAAGTGTTTTAAAGTTGTTCATATTTCTTTGCCCTTACTAGAAACATAATAGCACTTAATTGTCAAACAACCCAATAAGTAGACCATACAATCACAATTCATACTTCAAACTTGAAACTTAGAAGTAAGAACTATAGATAAACTGATTCTCCCAACTCCCCATGACCCATCCCAATAACTAATTCCATGTAGAATGTCGTGGAGGATCTATCTCGTGCAGCTCGTGGACGTGTGCCGATGCCAATTTTCCTCAAACTAAGCAGCAAAGTCGGCCAACGACATTTTGGAGCGGAAGAAGCTCTTGTAGTTTTCCAGATGTGTCTTAAATATGGCATCATCACCGTGTGCAATGATACCTAACCTTGGGTATATTGCACCAAGCTTTGAAGTATAGCCGCAGTGTGAAGAATCAGATATAGATCCCCTATGAGTAGATTGTGTCTCTGGCAGTTGCGGCGTATATGTCTAGCTGGTCGGGAAGAAGAAGACGTTGTCCACAAAGTTGGGATCTAGTTTGTGAATAGGCATCAATGGAAGAACCATATGCATTGGGAACTTGGGAAGTGGAACGAGTAGGTAACCACCACCATAACCATATGAACTGTACTCTGACTGGTGCTATATCCGGGTGTGGGAAAAAAAGGGGCACTCCACTGCCCATGTCCAGTGCTTCCCCAATACTCCATCCTCCAATGTAGACAGACTATCAACCTCGATGTCTTTCATGCTATATAATTAGCCTCCTCATTTGGTTGAAAATGGCGACGAGGCCTCCGCATATACCTTCCACGTGATGAGGATGGACGTCCACCGTGGTCTATATCCTATGTGGCGTGAGAATATTGGGTCTCCCCAGTGTATTTAACAGGAAGTAGTAGTGGCTCTGGCTTCGGATCTCGCTCCTCAGGGATATCGTATTGCTCAAATGTGCTCCATCCCCACCACTACCATCCGTCATCATCACTACCATTAGTTGGTGCGCGAGTACCGCTACCGGATCTATCAGGATCCTCCGCATCATTGCCGCCAGTGCCAGCAGGGGGTCAAATGGTCGGGGTGACTGTGTATGTACACGACCCTCCTTCGAGGCTATAAACTTGTCAACAACAATACTCAATTGACCAGACAAACTGGAATCAGACCTCACCTAGTCTCATTCATCACTGGTCTTGCTCTGTCCTGCACCAACTATACTAAGGGATCTTCCTCATTTGACTCTAATTGGAAGATGTCAGTGAACTCGATCGGGTTATTATTGTTTTCTTGTGATTGACGTATGGACTGCATCCTTAGCCTCATTGAGTCGTTCAGAGTTTGATTGATTTTGCCTCTTGTTTTGGATGAGGGAAAAAGTACTTCAGTTTAGCTCATAGCCAAATGCAGAACATGTCTGAGATAGTAATTTAATTACTATTTTCCTTAACTTAAATGCATCTCCGCCATACAACACCCACCACTCAGATGCATAAGAACAAGGACACATTTTAATTACATATCTCATTTGTTCCTAAATCTTAATACATATAAAATTAAATATGTTACTTACATAAACATGTTCTTTAAACAAGTCCACAACAACATATAGTAGTGGCATAGTAGGCTTGAATGTGGTATCTATCATTCTCAGCTATTGCACTAGTGGCTCCAAAACTCTGACTACCACCTTTAAGTTTTACCAAAACTCCTTAGAAGTTGTGGTGCTCTGTGCTTCCACTCCAATGGGGAATACGGCTCCCTCCAACGAAACCAGTCTTCAGATGCAAACATTGATCTGATTCCTACCATCTTTGCCTCGAAGCTTTTCAATGCTATGTAGTTGTGTCGAATCTGGTGATGCCGGGTCAAGTTCCCTCCACATCTCTCCCTAAGCAACTTAAATTAATAGCCATGGTCGTAGATAAATGTTGCACTTGGTTATCTTGCTCGACCACTTTCTTTACTTTGGGAAGCTTGTCCATATCCTTTAACATAAGATCAATGCAATGGGCGACACATGGAGGTCAGAAGAGACTATATCTACTGCTGTTCATCAACATCTCCCTTGCCTTAATTACCCAAAAAAAATCTCCCATGCCCTCTTATAATTACTTCTGTTGTCCATCACAATCTGGACAACGTTTTCCACCCCAACACTAGCCACAACTTTCCTCAATAGGCCATAAATATAATTTGCATCATTCCTCTTAGCCTTGCATCCACTTACTTGAGGAACACTATCCTCCCACCACAATAGACCATGAAGTTGATGATGGACTTTCTGGTGGGGCCAGTCCAACCATCATACATAATGGTCACTCCATATGTTTTTCAGGTCCTCTTCAAATTGCTTATCCAATCTTTTAATTCTGTATTTTGTTTAGACAAATATACATTCATAATCTCATATGCATTGGGGCCTTTAACCCCAGGACCGGCCTTAGCAACTGCATTTAACATTGTTTGATATTAGGGGGCTGTGGTGGCATTTGCTAGTTGCGCGACTTTTTAAAAATTCCGGGATCCTGATGTAGAGTTTCAATATAGTCGTCATCCCGTGCATGATTTGAGGTTTCGGTCGAAACCAGTGGTTTTAGCAGAGATATCTGGGTTTTGAGCCTGGCTGAGACGAAACCCAGGCTCGAATCCAAAAAGTATCAAGTTTCGGTCGAACCCAAACCAGGATGGGTTTAACTAGGTTGCGACCGAAACCATGGTTTTGGTTTAAAAAATGCACTAACTGAAGGTATAAAAATGTTTTGTCTCGTCGAGTTCATTAGGTTTCAACCTAGTCTCATCATTTTTTCCTCATATCTTTCCTTGATTTTTGAAGTTTTTTCACAAGATTTATTAGGCTAGACAGGAATGTTTTTTTAATTTTATATTTCATTTACTTAAGATATTATTCATAAATAAGCAAATACCCTCCCTCCATTTGAATTTAATAAAATAGTTTAAAATTCAAATTCCAGAAGGATAAAAAGTCAACCTTCCAGTTCAAGAACAAAAACTGTATTTTTGGGTGCGGGGGCGATTTTGTCCTTCTAAATGTTAGGCTTTTTTTCAAATATAAAAATTTCATAAATCTTATTATAGTAAAGCATCACTAAAAACCATGAGCGCGCCAAAATAATCTCTTGTCCCAAAAATTAATTTACATTCATACCACTTTAAACAGCATTCGTGTACTCCGAACAAGGTTTGACCGGAGTGTAACTCTTTCATTATGGCTCTGATGGCAAAGGGGTTAAAACATATCAAATTAACAAGCTCTCTTTGCTACAGGATCTCTAATCAGTCTAAACATAAAATCTGCAGGAAAAAGTAATAGAAAAAATTACTTATCTCGAAATCTGATCGTCGGAAATTTATGAAATTTGGTTTGGAAGTCCTTGATAACACTTATGAACACTCCTCCGAAGTTAAAGAAGATCTGAGAAAAATTGAAGAAGTTGTGGGGCCCGAAAGTTGACTGAACCTATTAGCGCCCCATATCTGGAAGATGATTGATTGCTTCTAGTTTGGTAGTAGTTTATCAAGGGAACTCAATGGATTTACAGGTAGGCTATGTCGCCAGCCAGTGTAGTATGTTTGTATCTCAAAACAAGAGTCAAAATATCAAGGAAGAAAGAGGAACAAGAGGTTGAGTCTCACAACCTGGTGAGGCTCAACCAGAAATTAATTACTTTTAATTTTCTGGAAAAACTCTACTGCAGCCAGCTTGCATTCTTTTTATTTATAGCTTTGAAACATTTCAAATAAAATAGGAAAGAACTAAACTTGGAAAAGCTCAACCTCCTTTATAACTTAGGAAGTTTCTAAAACATAGAAATAGGAAAGTTTCTAAAAACTGGAATTAGGAAACTAGATTTTATGCAAGTCTTAATCTCCAAGCAACTAAGACTTCTAAACTAAGTAGCCTAATTTTAAGAAAACTAAACAATGGAAATAAGTAAACTAAAAATTAGGAAACTAACCAAAAGATTCTAAATACTGCTGTTGGTACTGTTCACGTGAACAGTGTGGGTTGGGCCCATGTTGACAGATCCTTGGGCTGGTCCACTACTGGCTGGTCCTTGGACTGCGTCAAGCTCGGATTCAAGAATCTCAGATTTGTTTTTGAAAGCTGATTATGCTAGCTTTATAACGAATTCGAGATTGCTTGAATCCCAACTATATTAAAGGAGTTACGCTCCGGTCAAATTTGTTAAAAGTGTGCTAATGTTAGTCATAAATACGTGTTGCCTACTTAACTCTAGACACAATCTTAGGTTTCATCGTACACTGGCAAACTTGGGTCCACACCACATATTATCATTTTGGATGTTTTTTATTTAAATTAATGTGGGAATATGTGTAAAATGGTTAAAATAGGTTACAGAAAAAAACTCAAATTAAGAAAAACACTTTTGGGTTTCGAAACCAAGCTTTGAGATGTCTTGGGAAAAATACCAGGTTTTGACTGAGTTTTGGTGAAACCTGAGATATCTCGGTTTCGAGGCTGGCCGAAACTGGCCTGGAAACCAGCACCTCGAACCTTGATCCCGTGGTTGCGGCTCAGGTGGTGCCTGTGTACTATGTAATTTTTTAAACATAGATGTGAATCCTTGACCCCATGATTGTAGCTGAGCTGATCCAGTACCACTGCCACCTACTCCTCCCTTGAACTCCCTCGCCTTATCCTGTTCCATATCTTAAGTAGCTCTATAAGCCACTTTCGTCCATCTCATCTATCTACCCTCCATCTCTGTCATATCAACCCCCAACATCATAATCAAAATCAAAATCAAAATCATCATTATCATCGATATAACTTCTTCTCGGGGTGCCTTGAACTGTTTCCTCAAATTGCACCCTAGCGGCTAGCATTCTCCTTATTTGCCTTCCTCTGCTGCCCTTCCCGTATTTGTTTACCTACGGCCTTGACAATCTCCACAGGAACCATAGGGCATTTAGCCACATCCGTACTTGTCCCACTTAAATGATGCTTAAGTCTTGTGATCCCACTTAACATAATCTTCTTCCCACAAAATTACATTGGGTTTTCCTTTTATCACCTCCATTCGCCATCGCATACTGCCATGCCATGTTCGTGTGTCTACCATCTCCTCCATCGCTTGAGCCTTGTGCAGCCATTATCTCTCCCTAGCAATAGAATAAACAACATTACATTACCTTACACATAGTAGCAAAGACTAAAATTAATTTTCTAGATTTTTTTTTTGAATGTACAACAAGTCTAATATAACAAAATCGAAAATGGTTTAACATAGAAAGCACGAAATACGACTCAAAACACATTGAAATTATGTTTAAATTTGTTTTTTCAATTGAAAACAAAATATTTTTCCTTATTTTTTCTATTTTTTAAAATTATTTAAATATTTTCCTTAATTTTGGAATTTAAATAAAAACATTTTTTTGTCAAAATTTTTTTTACACCGTGGAATCGTAGATCGGCCAATGGTGTTCAACATATAAAATATTGGTCAACGATTGATTACTATTGACCCTATTTTTTTTCAATTTTTAATTGCTGGAAAATGTATTTATTTTTGGCAACCAGAAAATAAATAAATAAATATATACACAAGAAAAAATACGACACCGTGAGCTCATAGACCAGGCTCACGCATAACATTTAAAAATTTCATGCCCAACTACCAAGTATTGATCTTGTTTTTGTCAAAATTCAAGTTTTGGAAAGCTTTCTTACCTTAAACAGTTGAATTAGTGTTGTAGCAACGATCTCCACACTCCTACCAAGCTTCCCCAGTAGTGTCGGTCGTAATGATTTGGAAAAACACCACCTATTTGGTGGTATTTTCCTTCAAATGAGAGAAACTGTCGATCATCGAGAATGTGTCTTTTATAAGGGGTTTTGGTTCTTGGTCCAACTGAAATCATCTTGTTGGACTGAGAACTACTGAGTTTGTCGAAACCATCGAAGTTTCAATTGAGATTTGATTGAAACTTGGTTTTGTACCACATCTCGTCTCAACCAAGTCGAGATTTCCGAGAAAACCAAGATCTTGGTGAGATCTTGCTGAGATTTAAATCTATGCTTACAACCCTACATTTTTTAGTTGTTACCTTACCATACATTATATTTGTTGCTTTCCTGCAATTTATTTTCTCTTGGCCCCCACATTAGAGAATTAGGATTTAGTAAAATCTAAGGGGTGAGAATCCTTGAGATGTGTCAACCCTAATAGATTGGGGACCATAAAAAACAACATATTCGAGCTTCCTTCTAATGGTAGAGGGTATGACAGATTCAACAACAACAACAACAATGCCTTATCCCAACTAAATGGGGTGGGCTCCTTCCATCCCTCCATTTGGCTTTCTACTTTCTGCTTTAAACTACCTCTATTCTGTCTCCCTGTCAGCTAAGTTCAGATTCCTTCTTCGTTTTGGGGCTCGTGGAGTTTCTCCAGCTATCATAGATGTGGTCTACCAACTTAAGAAAGGGTATGATCTTATTCTCATTGTGCTGGCTGAAACGCGGAAGGTCTTGACATTATGAAAGAGACCTGTTTCCACCAAGGGGAATTGGCGAATCGTCTGTTGGCAAATCCTCCGTTGGCACCTTCTATATTCTCCTGGATGAGTCGACCTGGTTCAAAGCTGACCTTACCTGATGTTAGCGCTAGTGTATATTAGTTAATGATGTGACTTTCACAGGTCCGATTGCTCAATTAGTGAGCCAACCACGAGAACGGGGCGGTGGGTGAGGCAAGGATGAAGACGCTGATGCTTGGCAGTGCCTCACAACCCCCTAGAATGAGCACTGTGAACTATCCACTTCAAAAAGATAGTGGTAAGAATGAAACTGGAACCTCGGATGAGTCCTCTTCCTATTCTATAGATCAGAAGCATCTAACAAGAAAACCTAAACTCAATAGGGGCGTCAGCGACGGTGGTTGTAGATCAGCTTACTCAAATAGGGCTCCCTCCGTTGCTTGCTTGTTCTGGTGATCGTGGACCACCAATGGGGCGGAAGTTCTTCTTTGCTGGTTAGCCCCAACGACAAACAAACCTACGGGCTGGGCATTTTCGGGCTACCGTTGGCTGGCCGGCCAGGCCGTGAGCGCGGTGGGAACGGGCTTCCGTGGATGAGTGAAAGGGTCACCACTACTGAGGATCTCCCCCTTAATCTTAGATTGGTCGTCTGAGGGTTTGCCGTGGTTCATTGTTGTGCTCCAAAATTCGTGCATAAGGGTAAGAACTTTGGATGAATTGTGGATTCTTGCTCTCTAATTAGCTATTGTGGATTCTTGCTCTCTAATTAGCTTTGTTTGAGGTTATACTTGAAACAAGGCCTAAGCTATGCATGTCTGTCCTCGCGATATCACTTATTGCCATCTTAGGTCTGCACCTATCTCTTTTAGATCCTTTGATCTAAATCAAATCACTCATTTGTATTGGAGCATCTAAAGGCCTCCGTTGAACAAGGCCATACCATCTCAAATGATTTTCTCTTAACTTATTATGTATCAGCATTATACTCAAATCAGCTCTAATATGGTTATTCCTTACCTTATCCTTCATAGTTTTGTCATGTACCCATCTCAATATCCTCATCTCAGTTACACTGAGTTTATCTATATGATGCTTTCTTAACCATAGTTCGAAATCTCGATTCTCGAGGGTGTCTCGACCCTCTGAGAAACCGAGATCTCGGCGAGACATTGCACAAAAGCCGTGAAGGCTTAAAATGTGTATTTCGACCCTAAAATGACCATTTTAAAGCTTGATACTCTAGGGGAACCCTATTTTAGCATATATAAACATATTTAAACCATAAAATTGTATAAATAATCACACATGGTGGTTGTTTGGGTTTACACCATGTTTGGCAGTGTCGGCTTGAAATTCAAATGTAAACCTAGGGTAATATTGGTTATTCTACATAATGTAACACTACTAGAAGATCACAGAAGACCAAATGAGCCAGTAAAATGATATATTAGGAGAAGAATAAACATAATAACACTTAATTAGTTAATTCTCATAGTAAAAAAAACCCATAGTAGTCAAGTAGACTATACAATCATAATTCATGCGTTATGTCGAGACCAGTCAAGAATTAGTCGAAAAATGGTCGAGAACTGGTCGAAAATGTCGAGAAATGGTCGAAAATGTCGAGAAATGCTCGAGAACTAGTCGAGATGGTCGAGACACTGTATCGAGGCGAGATCTCGTCTCGAGCTCCTCGAGATCTTCGAGATCTCGCCGAGATTTAAAACTATGTTCTTAACTATCCCACATTCCACACCATAGATCATAACCGGTTGAATAGCTGTCCTATAAAAATTCCTTTAAGTTTTAAGGAATATGCCGATTGCACAGCACTTCAGACGCACTTCTCCACTTCATCCATCCTATTTTAATCCTTTGTGAAATATCATCCTTTATATCACCTTCAGTCACTTTGTGGTATCTCCCTCTTGTCAATTTTAACCATTTCTTTATCCGTCCATATTTGACTTTAGTTACACACCATATACTTTGTCTTTGTTCTATTAATCGTAAAACCTTTTGATTGCAAGGTTGATCTCCATAACTCCATCATGGCATTAATCGTTCCTTTTGCCTCATCCACCAAAACAATATCTTCACCTGAAATTTTAGGTTGATAAGAGATCTTGAGTGAAGTTCTTCCCATCGAACTGAGGCTGGTTTCCCACCTCATCTTTCTTGGCGAAAGGAAGAAGAAGGTTACTTCTTGCATTTAAGATCACATCTTTTTAAATATTACAAAAGGCCCTCTGGTCCTATTTTGTTTCTGTTATATTTTGAAGCTATAATAACCTCCCTCTTTCCCTTTAGTATTACTTCTTGATTTCTCCTTTATTATGTTACCTTACTCTTAAGGGCCTGAATTGTTCCTGAATTTTTGAAATTGCCATGTTTGGGCCACTTTATTTTCCCATTCTGATGTCGCTAGGTCAGAAAATCAGAAAAGTGATAACTAGAAATTCTCCCCATGTAGGATTTGAACCTACGGGGCTGTTTGTCTTTCTTGAGCACATATTCACACACCGATGCCCATGCTTTCTGGAACTTGACACTGGGTTTAGATCCTGGGCTTCCCTGGGTTGAAACCCAGTGTCGAAACCGAAACAACTCGGAGATTTCAGACGGTCTTGATCAAAACTTGTAACCATGGTTAATTGAGCTTTTTTGATTCGGGGCGGGCCATAGCGACCCATAAGTGGGATTCTGAGACCCGGGGTTGCATTACTAAGGTGGATTTCTTAGTGGAAGAGTGGTTTCTCATCACGTGTTTTGGTCGATTTTGAAGCCACTGCAGGGGGATTCCTGCCATATTTTTCGCTTCTATCTTTCTATTTTTCTATGGAAATTCACATGTCAGATTTTTGTCAAAATTTCCATCCTGTGGCACCGTTGTTTTCTATTCATTTTCACCTATTGCCATATCATACAATGTTCTGTTCTGTTTGGGTTCAGATTTCATATTATAGTTCCTGTCATATTGCCATCTGAAATTCTGTTCTCAGATCAGGAATTCTTTAATCAGTTGGTACTGTTCTGGAATTGCCACTCACATTCCTAGTTTCTCTAGAATTCAACTAGATCTTTATATTCTGTTATTGGATTTTGCCCAAATTCTGCAGAGGCTGGATCGTTAATTTGAATATAGTTATCGATTAGGGTTTGGATCTGTACTGACTTCTCTGTTTGAAGCTACAAAGTTCTCCCTAATTCTGGGTTTTCCCCTTGACTTGTGATTCTGCTATGCTAGCCTGCATGGCCTGCATGGGGCAGACTATTGCTCTGTTTTCCGAGATAATCTGTAGCATTGTTCCACATGTTCTAATCAGTACCCAACCAGAATTTTGTGCTGCTCTGATAATCCTAGTTTGTTATTTGATGTTTCTCCTTTTGACACTTCTGTTTACCCTATTTGTGATCCTGTTCAAGCTAATTTCCTACTGGATTTTCCTGGTTTGAGATTAGGCTGCAGTGTCTGATAATGTGTAGGGTAACTTAAATCTCTCCTCATCTATCCTATTTGAGTGGTGGAGTCTCCTCCTACAATAATATTTGGGATGGAAAGGAACAAGGCAATGTTGTTGCCTGTGTGAAGTGCTAAAAGCTAAGGCAGGATAAAATTCCCCTCTGCAGAGAAGAAAAGGGGGGTGGTGCCTCGAGACAATGCTAAATTTGGATGTGCGTAGACCAGGCAGGCTAGGAAGTAGAGCTAATTAAGCGGGAGAAGATCTTTACGGAGGGGACCCGGTGAGGGAGTGGGAAGAAAGATTCTACTGAGCTTGAGAAGCTGGCAAAGAGAAGAATTAGAGAGAAGACCCTTGAATACACTAAAATTATTTATAAAACAATGATAATGTTTCTGTAATATTGTAAAAGAGAAAAAACCAAAGAAAGAGACCAATAGAAAGGAGAGAAATGGTGGAGAGGGGGAGAGATTGATTGTGTTTATCTTTCCCAATCCCTCTACTATTTATAATCAATTAGGCAGCTCATGTACAATTATCTACAGTCTATATATACAGCTGTGAGCTGTATATACAGTCAATATACTGCTGTCCATGTACAGTCCATATACAGCTGTCCATGTACAGTCCATATACAGCTGTCCATATATAGCTAATGTACATCCATGTACAGTCCATATACAGCTGTCCATATATAACCAATGCACCACTAAGACACACCTAAGACCTAGTCATCATAAGACAAAGAAAGGAAAGATTAAAGATTGTAATCTTAATATTCCCCCTCAAGCTGGGGCATATATGTCATCGAGACCCAGCTTGGAACACTGGAAAAGAAAAGTTTCCTTGAATAGAGCTTTTGTAAACATGTCACCGAGTTGTGAACTAGAGCGAATAAATGGGGTAGAGACCACTTTACGCATTACAGCATCCCGAACAAAGTGGCAGTCAACTTCTATATACTTGGTCCTTTCCTTGAACACTGGATTACTGGCAATGTGAATAGCTGCTTGATTATCACAATACATAGGAATAGGTTGAGTGATTGGAAACCCTAGTTTACCCAAAATATTCTTTACTCACATAAGTTCTCCAGTAGTTTGAGCCATAGCCCGATACTCAGCCTCAGCACTGGATCGAGCAATAGTAGTTTGCTTTTTGCTGCACCATGTGATGAGATTCCCTCCAAGGAATGTACAGTAACCAGTAGTTGAACGTCGATCATTATTAGTCCCAGTCCAATTAGCGTCAGAATAACCACAGAGTTCAATGTTACTATGAGACCGATAAAGTAACCCTTTACCGGGAGCACCCTTGAGATATCGTAATATGCGACATGCAGCTTCCCAATGAACTTGTTTTGGAACCTGCATAAATTGACTAACGACTCCCACAGCATAGGATATGTCAGGCCTGGTGATAGTAATATAAAGTAGCTTGCCAACAAGACGACGATACTGATGGACATCTGCATAGTCCTCCCCATCACATGTTGCAAGTTTGATATGAGGATCCACAGGAGTGTCAATTGGTTTACACTAAAGCATACCGGTGTCAGTGAGGAGATCAATAATATACTTTCTTTGGGAGAGACTAACACCTTTGGAGCTTCGAACTACTTCAATGCCAAGGAAGTAACGAAGCACACCCAAATCCTTTATCTGAAAATGTTGATGGAGATAGGCTTTCATTTCATCAATACCCTGTAAGTCATCTCCAGAAACAATGATGTCATCAACATAGACCACAAGGATAACTACCTTGAAATTGCGATGACGAACAAAAACAGAGTGATCAGTATAACAAGGTGTGAATCCGGAATGGAATGGAATGGGATGGAATAGAAAGAACGCGAAGCGCTAGCGCTATAGGGTCGGTTTTTTTGCATAATCAACCACAACTTTAGTAAACTTGTCGAACCATGCCCGAGGTGACTGTTTTAATCCATAAATAGCCTTATGGAACTTACACACTCGAGTGTCCCCCTGAGCAACATACCCCGGAGGTTGCTCCATATAGACCTCCTCCTGTAAGTCTCCATATAAAAAGGCGTTCTTGACATCCAACTGAAAAAGAGGCCAATCCAAATTGACGGCAAGTGAGATAAGAATCCGAATAGAATTAAGCCGAGCAACGGGTGAAAAAGTTTCAAAATAATCCACTCCATATGTTTGAGTAAACCCTTTTGCAACCAAGCGAGCTTTGAGTTGCTCTACTGATCCATTAGGATTGTATTTCACAGTAAAAATCCACCTACAGCGAACCACATCCTTCCCCAGGGGCAATTCCGTAAGGGACTAAGTATTCCGTGAAAGAAGAGCATCCATCTCGGCATCCATAGCCCGTTTCCACTCAGGTCGGGATAATGCCTCAGTATGAGAGGTTGGAACATTTGTATGAGCTAAGGCATAGGCAAAGTTTTGGTCCAACACAGGAAGGTGAGAAGTAGAGACATAATGAGCCATAGGATATAATGGGAACTGAGTACAAGAGCGTGTACCTTTCCGTAATGCAATAGGAAGATCATCCGACGAAGGCTGCGGGGAGGATGGGGCTGAGACTGGAGTGACGACTGGCTCCTGGTCAGGGACGGCAAATGCATTCCGACGACGTTGATATACCTGTAGTGGGGCCTCAACAATAGTCGACTCAGGGGCGAGAGAGTAAGGCAAACCAGGATCCTGGATTAAGACCGGAAATGGTGGATCGAGGTATGGAACAGGGTAATAGGGTGTATGTTCGAAAAATGTGACATCAGCACTTACTACATGGCGTCTCGTCTGAGGGTCATAACAACGATACCGCTTTTGAGTGCGAGAGGAACCTATAAACACACACTTGATAGCACAAGGCGATAATTTATCAAGTCCAGGGCGAAGGTCGTGTACATAGCAGGTGCATCCAAAAGTACGAGGAGGGATGACAAACAGTGGAGATGATGGATAAAGCAAAGATATAGGAGTTTGATTCTGAAGAACTGAAGACAGCATGCGATTGATCAAGTAGCAAGCAGTCAACATAGCATCACCCCAAAAATAGCGAGGCAAATGCATATGAAGGAGAAGAGAATGAGCAACCTCTAATAAGTGACGGTTTTTACGTTCTGCAACTCCATTCTGTTGAGGAGTGTAAGAACAACTAGTCTGATGAATGACACCTTTGGATGTACAAAATATGGAGATAGCAGTCTGAGTGTATTCAAGAGCATTGTCAGATCGAAAAATCTTAATGCCAATATCAAATTGATTCTTTATTTCGAAATAACAGTGTTTGAATACAGAAAGAAACTCAGAGCGATCCTTTAGCTAATATAACCAAGTAGTTCTAGAGTAATCATCCACAAATGTGACAAAATAGCTAAAACCAGAACGACTCTTGACCTTAATGGGACCCCAAATATCAGAATGGATTAAGGAAAAAGGAGTTGTACTTCTAGGTATATTACGTGATGGGAAAGAGGAACGGTGGTGTTTTCCTAATTGACATGCCTCACACTCAAGTGTATTGACATTTTTGCAACCAGGAATCATGAGTTGAAGGTTGGAGAGAGAAACATGACCCAACCGAACATGCTAAAGCATTGGTGAAACCTTAGTGGTAGTAAGTGCAGCGGTAGAGGATGGGATGGTGTCTAAGTAATACAGTCCGTCCTTCTCTTGCCCCCCACCAAGCGTCGCCTTCGTCTGAAGATCCTGAAATACACAACAGGTCGGGAAAAATGTGACGGAACAGTTTAAGGTTTTAGCCAAAGAGCTAACGGATAGTAAATTCATGGGTAGACGAGGGACATGAAGCACAGATGAAAGAGATAAACTAGGGGATAGAGAAACTGTTCCCTTACCAAAAACATTGGTAGCGGAGCCATCAGCAAGGTAAACATTGGACGGTTGCACAGAATGGGTAAAAGAAGAAAATACAGATGACTTACCAGTCATATGAGACGAGGCTCCCGAGTCAATAACCCAAGGAGTAGAGGCCATAGATGCAAAGAAGGCAGCATTACCTGTATGCGCCAAAGTAGCAGTGGGTGGAGCATTCCGTGAGTATCCAACTGATTGAGGCAAGCCAACAGATTATGAAAATCATCATTGGATAATGTAACAGTGGAAGAGGAACCTCCATCAACAAAAGGGTCAGGTGCGAGGGTATCACTCTGGGTGTAACAACATCGGCTACCTGAGAAGGAGACCTTGAATTCCATTGAGGAGGCTTACCATTTTTCACCCAACAGCGATCAACAGTGTGGTTCTGTTTACCACAATAAGAACAGATACGCATTGAAGCATCACCTCGAACACCTCGACCTTTGCCAACGCTACCACGACCTCTGCCAGAGCTACCACGACCTCTGCCAGAGCTACCATGACCTTGGTTGCTATTAGAAGTGAACAAGGCAGAGTTGTCATTGGTAGTAATGTTGTTGGACTTGGAGAAATTAGGGTTGACAATATGCTGAACACGACAGAAGGCCTCATTCAAGGTCGGAACTTTATCTCCAGCAAGCAATTGGCTTTTAAGAGACTGCAACTCAGAACTGAGACCTGACAAAAATGTTGCCACCTGAAATTCTACACGTTGAGCGTTCAAAGTATTGAGGTCAGTAGTAAGGGGCTGATGGACATTCAGTTCTTCCCAGATTCCTTTGAGAGAGCTATAAAATTCTGAAATAGACCTCTCTCCCTGTTTACAATTGAATAGAAGTTCATATAAGTCATAAACCCGAGATTAGTTTGTATCTTGAGAAAAGCTCTCTTGTAAGTCATTCCAAACGCCCTTGGCTGTTGTGTAAAACATTACATTGGCAGCCATAGAAGGTTTCATACTATTAAACAACCAAACCATGACAGTAGCTTTCTCGCGGGTCCAAGTGCCATATGTCGAATCCTTGGAATCCGGGGGATCATCGTATATATAAACTAACTTATCTCTAGCAGTGAGATAGATGGTCACTGCTTGCTTCCACAACAGAAAATTAGATGAACCAATCAATTTGATTGAAGTAATTTGGACATGAACACCATCCACATGATTCTTAGATTCAGTCATGTTTGGAAAATAACCAAAACAAGAGAGAGAGATATTTGGTCAGAATCTTACTACTGTAGCAATGAGATATCCTTCCAAAAAAAAATTGTTTCTTATCTTTAACTGCTACAGAGGAACAACCTGTAGTACAAGAATGAATACCAACAAAAACTGCTGAATAAGATGAGTTAAAAATACCAGGTAGCGCTGGTGGTTGAACACATTGATATAAAAAAAAATATCGGGCTGAAGAAAGAATAGCTCTTGAACAGAAGCAGTGTAATAGAATCACAAAAAAAAAATTCAGGAATTGTACATCATTCGCAGAACTGATGAAGAATAGATTCCAAACAAATACCGTGTTGAGATCCCATGTTAATCGATTCCATCTTATCGAGGTTTGAGTCTAGAATTCATGGGACAAAATTAGGGAAAGAGAAGAGAAGAGAGAGAACCGAAATAGACTCTCAAACTAGCAATCAAAAACTTGCAGCAGAAGTTTATTAACCTCGTTCTGATACCATGTAATAGTGTAAAAGAGAAAAAAACCAAATAAAGAGACCAATAGAAAGGAGAGAAATGGTGGAGAGGGGGAGAGATTGATTGTGTTTATCTCCCCCTATCCCTCTACTATTTATAATCAATTAGGCAGTCTATGCACCACTATCGATAGTCCATATATACAGCTGTATATAAAGTCAATATATTGCTGTCCATGTACAGTCCATATACAACTGTCCATATACAGTCAATGTACTGCTATCCATGTATAGTCTATATACAGCTGTTCATATACAACCAATGCACCACTAAGACACACCTAACACCTAGTCATCATAAGACAAAGAAAGGAAAGATTAAAGATTGTAATCTTAATAGTTTCACTTATCTTTCCTATTAAAACAATTATTATTTTATGATTTACTGAAATATGTTATCATTTGTTTCCATGGTTTATGGCATTTCCATTTGCTCTGCAGTTAGATGAAAGGGCATGTGAGAATGGTGAACTGGATAAGTCTGAGCATGATACAATCTACGGAGTTGTAGTTAATCTGCTTTTGCTAATTCTTGTTTCTGTTTACCTACAATATTAATGGGAGTTTGCTTTGCATTTGTGGTTTTTGATTTTTGGTGTATTTATGTTGTCGGTCTGAATTGCCACATTTTATGACTATCAATTTTCTGATCAGATGTGTATATATGTTTAGGGCTTGCATTATGAATGAAACAGAGGAACAGCAGGAGGAAGTGGAAGATGTGGCAAGTGCTTCTAGTGGTTCATATACAGACAATGATTTGGATGGGGACGAATTATCAACTTCTGAACACGATGATGAATCTCATCTTGAGGCATGGTTTTTACTCAAGTTTGATTTTCCCAATATTGTTATATTGTTATATTCAACACCTATTAATTGCACGTGAGATAAACCCAAACATTCATTCTGTTTCTCAGTTTCCCTTTATTCCTGTACTTATTTCATCTATGCTTAGAGCATTAAAAGCTTTTATGAAATGGATATCTCATTAGAAGACCTTCGTTTTTTTAAGTTGAATATTTTTATTCGAAAAATACTTTTTTTACTGCAAAATGAGTGATGGCTTTTAAGCTAGAATAAATCTATTCATTAGCTTGCTGAAACAACCTCTCTCCACATTGTGGGGGTAAGACTGCGTACATTCTGCCCTCCCCAGACCTTGCAGTACCGTGCAAGGCTCGTGCACTGGGAACAACCTCTCCACATTATGGGGGTAAGGCTGCATACATTTTGCCCTCCCCAGACCCTACAGTAGCGGGAGCCTCGTGCACTGGGACGCCCCTATTAGCTTGCTGAAACAAATAATTGCAGAAATAAACTATGACAATCAAGATTTGAGGTGTATGTGTCCCCCCCCCCCTCTCTCTCCCTGCTCCTTTCTTACTTTTTCTGTTCATGAGTATCCCCATCCTCTTTGTTAGCGAGGAATTGCTTGTGCTTTTAGGGTTGGTCAAGAAGAGCTAAAAAATAGTGTAAATAAAAATGTTGTAATTCGTACAATGTTTTAATATATGTCGAGGAAAGATTTGCCTATAGAAATTACTTCAATTCTTGTTAACGGGTTAGCCAGTCTCCTTGGATCTGAGTTGTCTTGGACCATTGTTATACTTTAAATTAAGTCATTTCCACTAGAAATGGCCCTTAAGAATAGGTAGCGAAGATCTTCAAACTTCCTAAATGGTGAGGTAATCTAGTAATCCTTCGAATTGGGTGGCCCTTTTTGAGGTGCCAAAGTCTATTGATTTAGTGATCTACAGTAAAGAACTTGCGTCGAGAGTAATGAAGTCATGTTCCTAGGATGTAGAACATGTTACATAGCTGGTATTTGGGTGCTCAAATTGTGTAGCTTCTTAGCAATTCTCAGTTGTCGTGTGAATAAAATTCTAGGGTGATGTGTTTCTTGGTATAGGTACCTTTGACTGATGAAGAAATAGACGAACTAATTGCTGAGTTTTTGGAAGTTGAGAGTAAGGTATTATTCTTCTCACGTGATTCTATTCCTTCGATATACTTTGCAATGGCTTTTCCTTCTCTCTCATTCTAATTTTTAGGCAGCAGAGGCGCAAGAATCACTTGAAAAGGAGTCACTTGCACAAGTGGAGGGTGAAGTCCGGGCAGAGTTGGCTCAGACTCTTCATGGAGATGATGTTAGTTTCCTCCCGAAACTTTTTGGACCTTTGCTTTTACCCTTTTTTTTTTTTTTTTTTGGCAATTTTATTGCAATTAATGTCTTGTTGTCTTTTGTGCATAGTTGGAGATGGCTGTTACTGCTGAAATGAGAACTTTCATAGAACAGTGGGAATCTGTGCTTGATGGACTAGAGATGGAGAGTGCCCAATTGTTGGTCTGCTTCTTTCTTCAATTTTGAGTAACAACTCCTGTTCTTGATACATGTTTGGTTCCTGATAAATGTTCCACATACTTGCATTTTTGACTCTTGTTTATGCTTAAACAGGCTTTTGGTAATTGCTCCAGGTTTCACTATATCAGGTTCCTTAGCATTTGTGGCTGCTGTTTTTGGTCTTTATCTTTTTATGCCTATTTTAACTAATGTAGTTTGTTGTCAAGTTCTATTCATTATTAAAACAAGTAGCTCTTCGTCGATAGTTTTATTCATTATTGATGCAAAGTAACTCTTATTAACAGAAGAAAAAAAGAATAGACAGCTTGTGTCTTTTGTATTGGCCGGGCATTATTGAAGTTTGATGGTTTGGTTTTCTTAAATAACAAAAAGGAGAAAAAAGAAAAGAAAAGAAAAATAGCAGAAGGCGTGGCCTCTCAATCCAGTAGAAGCAACCCAAACAGGAGAGGGATTTGCTAGAGCAAGAAGAAAGATGAGCAAGCAAGAAGAAAGACGAGCAAGAGAACAAACACCACCAAAGGGCTGTTTTCTGGGTTGAACTGCCATAACTATGAAAAGATATTTACAATGACTCGTGATTACAAGCATGTTGAGTTTTTTTACAATATTTATTGTAACAAAATCGAAAAATTAGAAAAGATGGAGAGAATCCATAGTTCGAGGTTTCGGTCGACCGAAATAAGTCCGTTTCGAGCCTGGCAGAGACAAAACCCAGGCTTGAAACTGACTTATACCATATCTCCAGGTTTCGTACAGGTTTCATACGAAACCTATGTTTCGACCTATAAAATGAACCAGGGTCTATATCTAAATGTCGAAACCAGTCGAAACTTTACTGGCAGTCATCAGGCAGTATTGCAGTCATCAGGCATTACTTATTTATGACTAATATCATTTAAGTAAATGAATTACTTAAGATATTATTCATAAAGAAGCAAACACCCTCCATTTGAATCCAATAAAAATAGTCTAAAATTCAAATTTCATAAGGATAAAAAGTCAATCCTCCAGTTCAAGAACAAAAATCATATTTTTGGGTACGGGGGCGATTTTCAACTTTCAAATGCTAGGCTTTTTTCCAAATATAAAAATTTCATAAATCTTATTATAGTAAAGCATCACTAAAAACCAAGAATGCGCCAAAATTATCTCCTGCTTTGATGCTCAAAAAATTGTTTATATTCAGACGACTTTAAACAACATTTGCGTACTCCGAACTAACTCGGATTCAAGCCATCTTAGTTTTGTTGGAAAACTGATTATGCTAGCTTTGCAAAGAATTCGAGATTGTTTGAATCCGAACTATATTAAAAGAGTTACGCTTCAGTCAAATCATGTTAAAAGTACGTGAATCTTAGTCAAAACAATTGGAGTGATATCATGTTGTGGAATACATACATGCTACAATCAGAGGAGCGTTATTGCCACCATAGTTGTCAAGGCGACAAGGCGATCCAAGGCGTTTGAGGCCATCCTGGGCGCCTAGGCGCCTAGGCGCCGCCTAGGCGCCTAGGCGCCGCCTAGGCGACCAAGGCGTTCCCAGTGTATTTTTTTATATTTTTAATATATTAATGCTATATTAATGTTTATATATATATGCAGCATTCTACATAAATAAACATTTAAGACATAGCTTAATTAATATAAGAAAAACAACAAAGAAACAAATAATTGAGTTAAGTAGGCAACACGTATTTATGACTAACATTTATTTATTTCTAACAAATTTTACCGGAGTGTAACTCCTTTAATATATTTCGGATTCAAGCAATCTCAAATTCATTGCAAAGCTAGTATAATCAGCTTTCCAACAAATCCTAGATTGCTTGAATCTGAGTTATAATGAAGGAGTTACATTCCGGTCAAACCCTGTTCGAAATGCGCGAATCTTTGTTAAAAGTCGTGCGAATGTAAATTATTTTTTGGGCATCAAAGCAAGATATTATTTTGGCGCACTCTTGGTTTTCAGTGATACTTTACTATAATAAGATTTATGGAATTTTTATATTTGGAAAAAAGCCTAGCATTTTGAAGTTGAAAATCGCCCCCGCACCCGAAAATACGATTTTTGTTCTTGAACTGAAGGGTTGATTTTTTATCCTTCTGGAATTTGAATTTTAAATTATTTTTATTGGATTCAAATAGGGGGTATTTGCTTATTTATGAATAATATCTTAAGTGATATTAGTCATAAATAAGTACTGTCTGGTAAATGTTGTTCCTGTCTAGCCTAATAAATCCTGTGAAGCAAATTCAGAGATCAAAAGGAAAAAAAAAACACACATAAGGCCCAAGGCGACCGCCCAGGCATTCTGGGTGCCCAAGGCGTCCAAGGCGGCGCCTAGGCCACGCCCAGAGAGCCTGGGCGACCGCCCAGGCAACATTCATAAGGCGCCCAGGCCCTGGAATCACGCCTGGACGCCTAGGCGACGCCTTGACAACTATGATTGCCACCATCAGTGGTACGTTGCACGTGGTTTAGATGTACCACGAAGCTCGGCATGGAACTAATTGGTGAGACTTTTAAATTCTAAGTTCAATGTTTTAATTTTGAATGAATGCTGTTAATTAGTGGCTTAGTACATTGTAGATTATTTCAACGTACACTACCAGACTTGGGTTCACACCACATGTAACTATTTTCTATGTTTTTTTTCAAACTAACATTAGAAATAGATGTAAAATGGTTTAAATAGGGTATAAAGAAAAATCAAACAAAAAAAAAAAAATTTAGGACTCGAAACCATAGAGTCAATAAAACTGGAAAAAAAATACCAGGTTTCGGCCAAAACCACGAGTTGCCTCGGTTTCAAAGCTGACCGAAACGGGCCACGAAACCGGCACCTCGAACCTTGAGAGAATCGATGTATCAACGAAAGAGAGAGTATATGTGTGCTCCTCTCCTTGTAACTTGTATTTATAGAAAATAGAAAACAACCATTAGATAGGATCTAGGACTCTGACTTGTAGAGTCCTAGTCACAAACTAAAGACAGTAAACTCCAAATAGGAAAAGAAAACTAACAAGCCTAATTGGTAAATGACACTAATAAACTAATTAGGAGTCCTTATATTAATAGGAGATCTAATTACAATAGGACTGTATGGAGTTGTAAACACAATAGGACTCTATAGTCCTATTCCAACTCAACAACTGTAATCAAAGAGTCTATCAACTGTAAAGTCAAAGAGTCCCACACGATGAGGACTGTGAGTAGGTCCCATCATGTGGATTGTAGTGTAGTTTAACACCCCCCTCAAGCTGGAGCATGGGAGATTGTAAGAGCTTTAACTTGAAACAATATAGCAATGAAAGTAGCAGCAACAAAGTGAGCTTCAACTTGAAACAATGTATCAACAGAAGCAGCAGTGGTAGTAGTATAGCTGCACAATATTGGTCACTGTGAACGAAACAACAACAACAACACAAGCTTCACCTTGAACCAATGTTTCAATGGAGTATAGGTTACTGTGAATCAAGTAGTGGTAGTAGCACAGTATAAGTCATTGTGAACCAGGTAGTAGTAGCAGCAGTATTAGCAGGAGCAACAATAGTGATGGTTCCAACACGAACAATCGTAATAGGTTGCATCACGTGGAATAAAATGTTGGTTGTAGGTAGTAGAGGTTGCATCACGTGCAACTGTAGTAGGCAACTATAGTAGGCTCTCAACACGAGCGTGGTAATAGTAAGTTGCATCATGTGCAACAGTAGTAGGTAGGCTCCAACACGAGCATGTATTAGGTTGTATTATGTGCAACAGTAGTAGGTTCCAAACACAAGCATGTATTATGTTGTATTACGTGCAACAGTAGTAGGCTCCAAACACGAGCATGTAGTAGGTAGGGTAAATTTGAAAAGGCCGAAGCAGCAGAGGCAGCAATGGTGGCCGCGCACCATGACAAAGAACTTTAGTCGACTCTCAAAATAGCGCCCGCTCTTGATGGCAAAGGGGATTCAAGGATGACAATCCTAATTAATTCCCTTTGTTGCAGGATCTTTCTTTAACCCAACTCAGAAATTAGAATAGAGACTTTAAAGAAAATTCAGCTTATCTGAGAATCTGACCGTTGGTTGTTCTTCAAACTTGAAGGAAATGATCTTTAGGATGTACTTGAAGACATATCCAAAGTTGGAGATGATCCGTACAGATGAGAGAGATGTGATTTTTTTGAAGACTACCTATCATCTGAAAACGGGACTGGTTTAGTTAGAGCTGGTCGATATGATTTTAATCTTTAATCCCACGAGCTTTCGTTGATCAAATCAGCACTTAATGGTATCGCAATTCAGTATGCAATAATAAGAACTTGAAGGAATTAACAGAAGGACAAGAAAACCATAAAACAGAATATTTCGGTTGAGTCTCACAACCTATGAGACTCAACCAGAAAATCAGGAGCTAAACTCTCTTCTTTTTTCTGATCTAAATCTGCTGGCTCTCTTCTTCTTTATCTTATTTATAGACTTAAGAAAGATTACAAAATAAGGAAGGATTTAGTCATCTTAAAAAAAATATCCTAAGATAAATTAAAAGGGAAACTTGCCTTTATAGATTTAGGAAAGTTTCCAATCTATAAAAATATCCTAAGATAAATTAAAAGGGAAACTTGCCTTTATAGATTTAGGAAAGTTTCCAAAAAAACAACTTATAAAATATCAATCCATAACTTAACTTTAGGAAACAAAATCTAAGAATAATTTAGAAAAGAAATAACAAAAGAAGGAAAATTTCTGCTGTTGGTACTGTTCACGTGAACGGTACCGTGAACACTGTTCACGTGAACAGTGTGGGTTGGTCAAATGGACCAATACCGACTGGTTCTTTGGGCTGACCCATTATCGACTTGAGCTTGGGCCTTGGGCCTTCTTGGACTGCATCATCTCTAATACCATGTAACAAAATAGAAAAATAAGAGAAGATGGAGAGAATCAATGTATCAAGGAAAGAGTGAGTATATGTGTGATCCTCTCCTTGTAGCTTGTATTTATAGAAAATGGAAAACAACTATTAGATAGGATGTAGGACTCTACAAGTCAGCCTTAGTCACAAACTAAAGACAAAGTAAACTCTAAATAGGAAAAAAAAACTAACAAGCTTAATTGGTAAAGGAAACTAATAAAGCAAACTAATAAATTAATTAGGAGTCTATATACTAATAGGAGATCTAATTACAATAGGACTGTATATAATTGTAAACACAATAGGACTATGGAGTCCTATTCCAACTTATCAATTGTAATCAAAGAGTTCTACACTAACTGTGCAGGTCAAAGAGTCCCATACGATGAGGACTTTGAGTAGGTCCCATCGTGTGGACTGTAGTGTAGTTTAACATGAACCCTACTGATGATCGTATCCTCTAATCTTTCCTAATCTATACCACTATTCACAACTTAAATAGCACAAATGCAAAACATTAATACCCCTGTGAACTTAAATCTACAATACCATGAACACTGTTGCTTCAATATCTGACTAGTAAACCTGAGCAGGCAGTGTTGTGCTATAACAAGCAGTTGAATGTCTTACTTACACTCTGCCAATGCCAATCTCAATGTCCTTACTGAGAATGAGTTGTCTATTTTTTATTTCATATTTTTGCCTTCTCAACTATTTATGTTGTCTTCTCATTCTTGATATGGAAACTTGTTTTCTTATTTTTTTTTTATAGAATTTGAAAAAATACATTATTTAACAATTGGGAAATTAAAAAAGAAAAAAAGAAAAGAAAAGAAAAAGAAGCAGGCATTTAGGGGTTTTATATCAACATGGTATCTTGTTCATAGTTGTCAAGGTGCCAAGGTGAGGCGTCTAGGTGACCAAGGTGCCCCCCTAGGTGACCAAAACCTAAGTGTAAAGTCCCCTTTCCTTAGTGGTTTATATGAATTCTTTCCTGTTAATTACATCTAGCCCGAGTTGTTCACCCAAAGATATGTGTCCAAACCAAGGAAGTTGTTCGACAGTGCAACCCTCCTCTGAAGTTGTACAAGTCGAATAGGTTTATGAGACGGCAGTGAAAGCTGAGCAGTTGAGGAAAAAAAGGCGGCTAGAATCGGCTACAAGAAACTTCTTCTGCACAATGACTTCAAAAGATCTCAGAGAGTTCTGAAAGGGAAGTCGTGCAGAAGAAGCGAAAGAACAATCCTGGGAAGTTGAAGGAGGTCTCTACAGGGGTTTTGAATTAACCAAGGCATAGGAATTCAGAAAACCTTTAGAAACCAGAGTTGGGGTTTTTTTTTTTTGGGGGGGGCAGGTTTAAGAGAAATTTTTAATAACAACAGATCAACAAGTCAGGAATGGCCAATTTTCTGGTTGAATGGTTACTTAACAGGGAGAACATGATATTAAGGTTCACGATGAGGTTTCCAAATCAGAGGAGTGTAAGACTCAGAAACTCGCAAGAAAACCAGGATCATAATGAGGCTAGAAACAGCCATAATATAAAATAATGGATAAAAGGAGATCTGGCCAATGATGTGAATCAAAATTTACGACAATGTAAAGAATAGTTCAAAGAATAACATATCCAAATTTCGAAGTGGTCAGACAGTTAGATTCTAAGATATGGAGATTACTTGTTGAACTAGAATTCCTCAATAACTGAGATCGAATTGCAGAAACAGAGAATGTGTTTTCCGATTCAGGAAAAGATTCAAATTGGCAACTGATATAGCAGGTTGTGGGTCACGAACAGAATATGGTAGCAGAATTGAATAGACAGAAAATAGGATTTGTGATTTGAAGAAATCGGTAACCAGTAGGAATCCTATTCTGAACTGATATTCAGTATTAGGTAACCAGCAGGAAACAGTAACTGAGTGCAGGAAAATTAATGGAATCCAAAACCAGGGACTGAAATCGATATGAGCATGAAACCCAATCATTTTCAGATCTGGATTGAGTTGCGAAGAATGTAATAACAGGTTGCTTACTTGGATTGATTGGAGAAGAAGAAAGAAGAAGAATAGAAGGATATGGAACTGGATCTCTCACATGGAACCTCGTCGGAATCTCACCAACAGTTTTTAGTTTCCCTCTAAGAGTAGTCGAATCCCACAGTCAAGCATCTGAGTTCTGAATCTCACAGAAAATAAGGAAAAAGCCTTACTAATTCATTCAGTCATCCATCAAACTTGTGTACCTTAATGGCTTGTTTCATAGATTATATGAACTCTCCAAACATGATTCCTAATATGACTATTAGAGTCTAAACAGTAATCAAAGTTGCTAACTAGAACTCAAACTTAAACTAACTAATAAATTAAATTCTGTATTCCTAACTTGGTAACTCCTACCCATATTTTAGGGCTTGGTCCCATCAAAGTGGCCCATTACAATGAAAACTCATTGGACCAAAGGCCTAACATACATATAACCCAACCCAAGGCTCATTTCCAGTAAAATGAGCCCAATTCTGTGTTTTATCTGCTTCATTTCAGATCCTTCCAAATTTCCAATGGTTAGATTCTGAATTGCGCAGAATCCTACAAGTGTAAGGAAACTGAAGATACAGCCGAATCCTACAAGTGTAAGGAAACTGAAGATACAGAAGAATCCAGAATTCGATATCCAGAAGAAGTAAGCAGGAAGTTTGGATTTGGAAACTGTGATACTATCACAAACTAGTCAGCAAATAATATTCAGAAGCCTGATAGAACCTGAAATTGAAGCTCTAAAAGAGTTTGACTTCAGGTAGGAAACCTGAAATCAAGCTAGAAGGGGGTATTCAGGTAGACAAACTTTAGACAGATTTTAGGAGGGAGAATTAAAGCTTAACAGATTAAGCATCAACCAAAACAGATCCAGATTCAACTGACAAACTAGAATGGAAAGAGAAAACCATGCACATGAATAAACACTAGATTTGAAACTGATGAATAAAGAAAAATATGCATGGGATAGAAAAGGAAAGTTCAGAAACTTTGATTGATGGAATGAAGATAGAATGATAAAGTGAAATATATGATCAGGAATACACCTGACCTGGGGGTTGGAATTCATCAATACCTCTGCTGAATCCATAGCATTCACATCTGATGATCAGAATCCACAGATGTACCTCTTGAATCCATAAAGAAAGTCTGAAATCCGGATACAACTGAACCAAAGCTTCATCTTCATTACAAAATTCGTTTACATGGCATAGCCCTCATATGTTTAAATAAAAAACTCAAAACAGGAATCAAACTAGGCCTAATACTCCTCCCATTACCATCCTACATTGGAGGTAGTCTGCTGCTACTAAAATCCAGCCTAAAATAAGGAAAGCAGCTTAAAACAAAGCTAGATTCAAAGTGACCTGATCCAGCCGAATTAAAGCACTTAAATAACAATTTAAAATAAAGAATTTGACTCTAACTAGATTATAATTTAGTAAATTTCATATTCCTACTGATAATTTTTGTTCATTAAAGTGGCCTATCACAAAGAAAACCCATTGGACCAATGCACACACATGTAATCCATTCCAATACTTATTTCCACTAAAATAAGCCCACTTTTGGGTTTTATCCACATCAAATGTGCTTTTGAATTATAATCTTCTTTGGCGTGAACAAGCCTTTGTGCTACTTGTTTACTTGTTTACACTATGTACCGTAATAGAAAATAAATTTCGACATGTGAGTTATGGACTATTTTGCAATTTTCTCTATTCAGGAACAACTTGATGGGGCTGATGTTGACTTATCGATGCTCTATAAATTTATTGAAAGTCAGGCTCCTAATGTTTGTTGCACGGAAGCTTGGAAGAAAAGGGTACACTGGGTCGGATCTCAGGTAACAGGTGAAATTACTGAATCAATATCTGACGCAGAGAAGCATCTGCAAATACACCAACCTGTGAGGAGGTATGCTTTCTGCTGTTTAGCCCTGTTATTTGTAATTGACACTATTTAGAGCAGTTATCTTATGTTGGCATATTGGTTATCAGAAAACGTGGCAAACTATCAGAGAAAGGTGCGAGCGGGTTTCTATGGAAAAAAATTGCTAGTGAAAACAATGCAGATGTACCAGAAGATTCAGAGGATGAATGGGAATCTTTCTACACAACTATTAATTCTTGTAAACCCTCCGTATCAGACGATACTTCATTCGGTAGTAAGCACTGGGCTTCTGTTTATTTGGCTGAAACACCAAAGGAAGCTGCAAGCATGGGGCTCAAGTTGCCTGGAGTTGACGAGGTGCTAAATCTGGTTCAAAATTTTGGTTTAATAGTTGATTATATGCTAATTCATTTCCCATGAGGCACAAGTATGTTTGACATTGGGGACCGCATTAAGTATCTTTATTATAACTTATAAGAAGTTGGTGCATTGCGTTTTCCCTGCCTGGCTGAGGGAATGGTTGACTTGTTTGTATGGTATCGCACTTGCAAAGTTGGGTGTGACTTATTCACTATTTGTTCATTGCGAATATTAGTAGGAGAAAGCTTTTCAATATTTATGAGGACGGCTTTGTTCTTAAAATCAATCAAGTGAATATTGTTAAGAAAGAGGGATCAATATTTTCGCAAAAATTTTCATATCAAACTATAGTGCACTCTTCTGTATGCTCGTCTAGCTTCACCGCTTGTCCAATCAGAGCAGCAACTCTGTGGAGGATGTCCGGCTAGTATGAAAGTGGAAGTTGAGGTAATCTAACCCAGAAAATACCGGAGTACAGTTTGGTCTCAAATGGATCAAACTTTGCGTGCCATCTTCGCAAGACCAGGTCCGAAGACAAACCATGGTCCTGTAGTAATAACGAGGTTGAATTCTTCAATGTTTGTCAATTTGAACAGAAGTTGAGGTCCGAAGCGGCCATGATTACTAAACTAAAGAGATGAGAGAGCTAGAGGGACGGCATAAGTAAAATAAAGTAAAGAATAGTAAGAAGAAATTCATTCTTATTTGTTTTTGAATGATTTGTCCTAGTGAAATCCGTCAGGTCATTATGTCTTGGTGGCTTCATTGAGTTCCTGTGGTATATTTTGTGGCCTATGGTTGCCATATGATCTTATGGTCTTATGGTAAGAGAGGAATTTTAGAACTGTTACAAATGTTTTCTTGTCTACTCCATCTGTGTGTGGCAAAATTCTCTTACATTTTAGACAGGCCCTCTGTTTTGGAGGATTTCATGGGTGTGAACTGATATTATGGGGCTAATGGTTAGGTTGCGACTTTTTTGTATCCTGGGGATTGCCTTTCCCCTACTTTCTGTAGTTTCTTCTGGAACTGATAGATTTTCTATTCGATAATTTATTTCAAACTTAAAAGGACAAAACAATGTGAATTCTGCTTGCACCTATGGTTTCTGATTTTGTCTCACCTTACTACCTCTACCACCCCCCCACCCAAAAAAAAAAAAAAAAAAAAAAAAGGGTAGAGAAAATAAAGAAGCTTGCTCTCAGTAGAAACATTTGTAGCATGTGTTTCTTTAGGTGCAGATGTGCAGGTTCTTACCTTCTATATCTGTAGGTCTCAATGTATCTGTATCTTCCATTTTTGGTTCCATAATTAGTAGCACTATACTTGCAACTTAAATGTTTTAAGAATTTATTTTTCAGGTGGAGGAGATAAATGACGTTGAGGGAAATTCTAGTCATCCTTTTTATGCGGCTGCCATAGCAAATGAAAAAGAATTAGTTCTTTCTGAAGAACAAAAGAAGAACATCAGGAAGGTTTGTCAATCTCATTGTACTTGGACAATGCACTGCGATTTAACAACTATTTACAAGTTGGGTGGTTCTATGGATGTTTATTTCTATCTATAGTGTTTATCTATCCATATCTATGGGATGTTTGTGCACTCCGGTGCTTGCTTGATATTTTCTTTCGTCTATGTATCCATAATTAATGGTTCTGTGAGTTCTATCTGTTGGATTGGTTATGTGGATGGATGTGAGCATGTGTTTCTGGAGGTAACTGGTCCATCTATCAATTTGTGGTGGTTCTGTGGTTGTTTTTAAGTATGTGGATGCTATTCTATGTGGGTGAAGGAAACTAGTTTTGCTTGTGTTGAGGGGAAGGTGGTTATCTAGGTGTTTGCACACTCTTTTGCTTGATATTCTCTTTCTGTGAGTTTCTGTCTGAAAAGCAGTATAGGCAACTACTACGTTTTTCCCAATTGTAGTTAATCCTTTTAGTACTCTCTCTCTCTCTCTCTCTGCCCCACTCTTGTTAACCACTAGCGGAAGAGATCTCATTGAGGTGTTATACCTAGGAAATCAAACTCAAATCCCCAGTTTGAACGAGTCAAAATAGTCCAAAAGTAAGCCCATAACTAAATTTGTTATTAGCTTGGTTCCCCATTAGTGGTCCTAAAAGTGGATCAGGACCAATCCTTTAAGCAGGGGAAAAGCTTGCGTACTAGCCTACAACAACAACAAAGCCTTATCCCAACTAAATGGGGACGGCTACATGGATTCTTGTCCTCTAATTAGCTCTGTTCGATGTCATACTTGAAAGAAGGCCTAGGCTATGCATGTCTTTCTTCACCACCTCTCCTAGAGTCATCTTAGGTTTGCACTTAGCTCTTTTAGATCCTTCAATCTGAATCAAATCACTTCTTCATATGGGAGCATCTAACGTTCCCGTTGAGCGTGGCCATACCATCTCAGGCGACTTTCTCGTAGTTTATCATGTATTGGCGCTACTCCCAAATCAGCTTTAATACAATCATTCCTTCCCTTATCTTTTCTAGTTTTGCCACATCCATCTCAACATCCTCATCTCAACTACACTAAGTTTATCTATAAGATGCTTCTTAACTGCCCAACATTCTGCACCATGCATCATAGCCGGTTGAATGACTGCCTTATAAAATTTTCCTTAAAGTTTTAAAAGAATACACCGATCACACAGCACTCCAGACGCACCTCTCCACTTCATCCATCCTATTTTAATCCTCTATATTACCTTTTTTATTTATGTTTAAATCTAGATACATAAAATGATACTTTGTTATATCTCCCTCTCATGAATGTTTACCACCTCATTATCCGTCATTGTGTGACTAAAGTGATACCATATACTCCGTTTTCTTTTTTACTTATCTTAAAACCCTTTGATTCCAATGTTGATCTCCATAGCATGGCTCGAAATCTCGGATCTCAAGGGTGTCTCGACCCTTGAGAAAACCAAGATTACTGAGATCTCGAGGCGAGAACCTATCGAAACTCTCAAAGGGTAAAAATGGGAGTTTTGACAGATTTTTTTATGGTTTAAGTCATTTTTTTGATGTTCTAAGTCATTTTAGAGCCATTTTAAGGCTATATATTGCAGAAAAATACTTATTTAACATATATAAGCACATTTGAAGTATAAAAAGTAATCACATTATCGAAAAATCATACATTCATAAATCATAAATCCCACAAAATGACATAATTTACAAGTACTCATTATATGAAAGACTTAAATACTCAAAATGAAATAATACATTTCCATCAGTCCATCCAATGTCTAATCATATGTAGAGTGGCTTGTAGGTTCCATCTGATCAGATTGACTTTGCTGAAGAAAATATATCTCGGTCTGATAAACAAAGTCCTGCCACAACATCCTTCGGCTATAGAAGGTCTGGTAGCCTTCCACATATTTCTCATACACATGATCCGGGGAGTTTCTAAAGATACCCAACCTTGGATATAATTGACTATAATGTGGAGTAAAGTGAGCATATATTGGTTGGTGTGGGGGGCGTGGTTTTTTGCAAATTTGGGACTGAAAAGAGACTGTCCACAAAGTTTGAGCCAGTCTGTGATGTAGCATTACTAGTATCAGTGGAATAATCATATGCACTTCCCATCATGCGGTCATTATCACCGGAATAAGAACCGTACGCCGAAGTGGTGCCAAATCTATGAGCACTCCACTGCCCCTGCTCCTGTCCACTGCTACCCTCAATGCTCAGTCCTCCAAAACTTGTGGACCTGTTATCAATTTCAACATTAGGCATAATATCAGGATCAGGAACGATGTCAAAGAAATGATCTTCTTCTTCTTCCACTGGTTGCAAAGGGCGTTCCCGTTGACGAGACATACGTGTATACCCAGTCGTAGGCCGTGATGAAGATGTGCGTCCACCATGATCTGGATCCTGTGTAGTTTGTGTATACTAACTCTCACCGGTCCATCTAATAATGGGTACAGTCGGTCTAGGACCACCACTACCACTACCACCACCACCACCTCCACCACCACCATCACCACCACCACCCATCACCACCACCACCCTCATCACCACCACTACTATCAGAAGTTGACTTGCCACTTTGATCCATTGTATCATCATCGCCTTCTAAGTACTACGGTACTACCAATACCAGCTGGGGGTCAAACGGTCTAGGCGACTGTGTGTGTACACGACCCTCATCCGATGACATAAACCGCTCAAGATTAGAACCCATCGGAGCAGACACAGTGGGGTTGGGCATCCCACTAGGCTCATCCATCACTGGAACTGCTCTGTCTCACCCATTCCATATAGGGATCCTCTTCATCTGAAGATAGTTGGAAGACGTCGGCTAGCTCTTGTTCATTTCTTTGTTTAAATTTCAAGCACTGTACCCTTAGTCTCATGTTGTAATGGGCGTAGACCAAGTCATTTAGCCATTGAGCCCAATTTATTCCGCCTCTTTGAATGGATAAGGGAGAAAGTACTCCAATTTCACTCACACCTAGATGCGGAACATGTCTGAGATAGGACTTTGATTGCTATTCTCCTCAACTCAGTTGCATGCTCACCATACAACAACCACCACTCAGCTGCACAAGATGAAGAACACATTTTAATATACATATTAAATAAGATATGTTACTTGAAAATTTTAATTTTCATAATTCCATACCAGGATTGGTCTTATCTCGTCCAGCCACTGTGTCGGGTGTTCCAAAACTCCCAAGACCATCTTTGAACGTTTTCATCTACACCCATTTCAAAATTTATAACCATTAGCCATTGTAATATATGGATATTCAAATAATTCAGCACTTAAACCAATACAACTCATCTCCAGATTGACTAGTGCTTGTACAGTATAATCTGGCACCAATTTTGCCACAACATCTTTTACCGCACCGATAAGGTCAGAATTGAGCTCAAGCACATGTGATTATAGATACTTGGGGTTCAAATAGTATGCTGCAAAATATGAGTCGCCAGATTAAAATAGAGTACTAACTATTAAGTGGAACTAAATTAAAGACATTATTAAATATAGTCACCAGCTTTATGCAATGGGTGCATCAACTGACTCCCCCGTCGATCTTTGATAATCTTTACAAAATATTTGTTTCTACGTGGAAGCACAGTTTTTATACGGTCCTTCAACATATCCATGGCAGCATATAAATGTGGCATGGTGGGTGGAATGCTGTATCCACTAATCTCAACACCTTCACCACTGGTTTCAGAATTCCAAAATTCCTCTGAAGCTATAGTAGTCTATGCTTGAACCCCAGCAGGAGAGTTGGATTCCCTCTACCCAAACCAGTCCTCAGATACAAACATCGATCTGAGGCCTACCATCTTTGCCTGAAAGCTCTTTAGTGCTATGTAGTTGGTAGCAAATCTAGAAATACCGGGTCTTACCAAGTCTCCTCCACATCTCTCCTTTAGCAAGTTCAAAGAATAACCATGGTTGTATACAAATGTTGTCACTTGGCGTGTTTGTTCAACCACTTGCTTTACTTTTTGGATCTTGCCCATTCCTTCAACATCAAGTCAATGCAATGGGCAACACATGGAGTCCAAAAAATGTTATCGTTAGCCATCATCATCTCTCCTCTCTTCTTGTAGTTGCTGCCATTGTCTGTCACAATTTACACCACATTTGTAGCACTAACTTAATCCACCACTGTCTGTAGCAATCCATAGATGTAGTTAGCATCTTTTGTGCATGCAGATGTATCCGCAGACTTCAAGAATGATGTCTTCCCATCACTGTAGACCATGAAGTTGATGATGGACTTTATAGTGGGACCAGTCCAACCATCACACATTATAGTGACCCCATATGTTGATAGTATGGGCCACCATTGGCATTTGCTGGGATACTATTATAGATGGACCACCTAGCAAAGGCATCCCCAATAAATTCTTTTGTACCCTTCCAGTTCCACATACTCTTCATTCTCTTTTGTTTGGCGCTAGCCTTTCTAAAAACTGCTGGATCCTGCTGTAGAATCTCAAGATAATCTTCATCCCTAGCAGTAGGTGGTGGTGCCTGGGGTTGTGTTCTAGTACTTTTTGATCTTCTAAACATAGAAACCAATCCTCCCTTACTCAGTGTTTGTGGTTCTTCGGGCTGTTGAAATGATCTACTTCCACTTGCCCCTAAGGCTCTTTGCCTCAACCTTTCCATTTCCTTCTCATGGCTGACTTTACTAGCCATTGTTGCCCATCTCAGATCTCTGACCTCTTCCTCAGTCAAACCCCTGGTATCTAGACCATCATCATCTGAACTATCATCATCCAAACCATGCACTGTGCTTCGGATTGCTTTCTCAAATTGTTGTTTACTTTTTTCTTTCTCTGCCCTTCTCTGCTGGCTTCCCTTCATCTGTACAGCTATGACCCTGGTAATCTCCACAGGAGCTATAGCACACTTTGCCACATCTGTAGAATTCCCACTCAAGTGTTGCTTAAGTCTGGTAATCCGACCAGACATAAGCTTCTTCCCACAAAATTTGCATTGGGTCTTCTATTACCGTCAATGGCGGTACAATACTTCCAAGCCATGTCAGTACGACCCGCATCACCACCTCCCTCACAAGAACCCGAAGCAGCCATAGTATTTAGAACGAGATACTGTTACATTAGATGATAAATAGAGAAATTTAAATCAATAGATTTACATTAATAAAACTTAAAATTGAAGAACATAAAAGTATCAAATATGCGAATACAACTCAAAACACATTGAAATTACTTTTCAAAATTTTAAAACTATATTATAAGAATACAAAATATTTTTCTTAATTTTCCATAATTATTTAGATATTATTAATAATTTTGGATATTAAATAAAAATAATTTATTTTTCGAAAAATATAATCCGACAACATAAAACTGTAGATTGGCCAATAATGTTCAACATATATTATTTTGAACACCAATAGATAAGTATTAATATTTTTTTATTAATTTTTTATTGTTGGAAAATAGGATTTATTAATAAAAAATTTATAAAAATAAAAATATGTACAGAAAAAAAAACTGAAACCGTGACCGCGTAGATCGGCCAGCGATGTTCAACATATATTATTTTGAACACCAATTGATAAGTATTAATATTTTTTTATTAATTTTTTATTGTTGGAAAATATGATTTATTAATAAAAAATTCATAAAAATAAAAATATGTATAGAAAAAAAAACTGAAACCGTGACTGCGTAGATCGGCCAACGGTGTTCAACATATATTTATTTTTTTAAACAAAAAATAAACTATAGATATATATATATATATATATATATATATATATATATATATATACAGAAAAAGAAGAATGAAATCGTGGCCGCGTAGATCGGCCAAAGGTGTTCATCATATAATATTTTCAACACCATCTAATTAATGTTTATCATACTTTTTTTAATTTTTAATTGCTGTAAAATACATTTTTTTAACAGAAAATAAAAAAATATATATATATATGCAAGAAAATAATTTCGAAAGGATGAGGTTGTAGATCGGCCTAATGACTCACATATATAAATTTCATGATGAACCAATATGTATTGAAAATATTCATGTAAAAAAGTAAGTTTTAAGGAAAAAACCATACCTCAAACATTAGATTTGCAAAGAATAGGTCAAAATGAGCCTTTAATAGCACTTTAATGGAGAGATTTGTAAAGAACAGTGGTTTTCGAACCTTAAATGCAAGGTTTGAGAAGAAGGAATGGAGGAGAAGAAGAAAACAGAATCAAACTTGGAGAAAAAATGAGTCTCGGTCGAGATCTCGACCGAGACTTCTATTTATTACTTAAATCAGTTCGAAACTGGTCGAGATCCAGTCGAGAACTGGTCGAGACTGGTCGAGACCTAGTTTTGAACCAGTTTCTCGTCTCGACCCTTTCGAGACTACCGAGAAGGGTCGAGAGGTCAAGTTTTAAAACTATGCTCCATAGCTCAAACTTGGCGTTAATCCCTGCTTTTGTCTTATCCACCAAAATAATATCATCAGTGAAAAGCATGCACCAAGGAGCTTTATCTTGAATGTCTCTGGTTAGATCATTCATAATGAGGGCAAATAGATTAGGGCTTAAAGCTGATCCTTGATGTAACCCCATTGTAATTGGGAATTCACGACCTTGACCCCTAGGGTTCTAACACTAGTCACCATATTTGCTTGAAACACTTTTCTTCTCTAGTACTTGCTAGATTAGCTCTCTAAGAACTCTGTCATAAGCTTTTTTTAGATCAACAAAGACATATGGAGGTCCTTCTTGCCTTCTCTAAATTTTTCCATGACTCTTCTAAGCAAGTAAATGGCTTTTGTCGTGATTTACCTTGTATAAAACCAAACTAGTTCTCCGTAATAGTAGTTTTTTTCTCATGCGAGTTTCAATAACTATCTCCCATAGTTTCATAGTATGACTCATTATTTTTATGCTTCTGTAGTTATTGCAGCTTTGAATATCACCTTTGTTTTTATAAATCGGAACAACAATGCTTCTCCTCCATTCATTTGGCATTTTCTTTGAGCTCATAATTTTATTGAACAACTTAGTTAGTCAAAATACTCCATACATTCTTAGGCTCTTCAAAACTTTCTATTGGGACCTCATCTAGGCCTGGTGCTTTGCCTACATTCATCCTCTTTAAAGTTTCTTTCACTTCTGTCATCCTAATTTTGCATATATACCTACGATCTGTGGTGTCATGTTGGGTAACGTAGCAACCTGCGTACTAGCCTCAAAATGTTAAATGTGTATGCTAGAAAAGAATAGTTAGATCTAGAGATTAGCTTTTGCAAGGGGCTTCTCCCTAAGTTTTGAAAATAGTGCTCTACCAAACCATATGTGTAAAATGCTGGTTTTGGTCTGACACAGTTTTGAATGGTTGGATGGTTCAAGAATTTACAATATCATATTGAGGAAGCAAAAATCAGAAGGGGTTTCTTTCCTCCTTTTGTTTGAGCTGAAATTTGTATTATTTGGAATGATCATTTAAACTTCCCATGGGAAGCGATATGGGGAATGGAAGGGAAAGAAACATGATGAGGGAAAATGATGAAGCGACCAAACATGATTAATCCCAAATTTGGCTCTCTGTTATGGTTTTTTCTGCAGAATTTGGAACAGTGATTTAGTCTTGTAGTGGTTTGGTGATGTCATTAAGTATAGCTCTCTGAACCTGTTGCGACCAAACTTTTATCTGTCCGGATTGGACCATATCGGCCGATGGCCCAATACGTATACGGACCGATATGAATCGGGATTGCGTCTACGTTCCTTGTTTTTTATAAAAATGTATCGAATCTGTATCGGTTCTATCTGATACTTATGGATAGCTCGATACGTATTGATTAAATCTATTTAATCTCGTTGAAAAACACGACAATGCTTAGAGCCACTGGAGCAAGTGAAGAAGAATAGGAAGAGGAAGGTTGAGCAGCAGCAGCTGCCGCCACTGAACTCGGAAAAGAAGAGGAGGAAGAATGCGGCAGCGCAGCAGCAGCCACAGCCGCCACTGCCACTGAATGAGGAAGAAGAAGAAAAGGAAGAAGAAGGTGGAGCAGAAGCAGCAGCCACAGAATGATAAAAAAGAAATATTTCAAACAAAGAAACATACCAGAATTGTAGCCATTGTTGGTGGTCTTCTTCGTCCAGAGATAGATAGGATAGCTGATTAATTTAGAGTGCTTCTTCACAAGATCCTTCAATCTTCTTCCTTCCAAGCAAAGATTCGAATTTCATTTTCGTGCTTGGTTTCGACCAGGCCGAAAATTCACTAAAACTGGTAAAAAAAAAAAAAGGGTCAGATTTTGAACTTGGTTTTGGTGGCAAAAAAAAATAAAGAGTTTTGAGCCACCTTTTTTTTTTTTTTTTTTTCCTGTAATGCAATTTTAACCTTCTTAACATATCCATTGTTTGCTCACAGAAAACATGCAAAATGGTATTTCTATGTCTACACAGCATGTTAAGTACGCAATGAGTGAGAAGTACTAAATTAGGAACAAAGTACGAAAGTAATGTTATATATTTTATATTATTATTATAACATTCCAAAAACATTCTTTAATTATGAAATACGTAAAATAGGAAAGTTTACTCAAATTCATAACGAGTTTCGTGGCACAGCTAATCCTCGGGGCTGAACCATTGCTGCTGCTGATAAAGGTTCTCTGATTGCTTCACATATGCATCCCTTATCACAATGTTGGACCAGTTACTTTGATAGTCATTCACACACCACAGATATGTTCCATCATCAGTAAAAGCAAGGTACCCCAACCTAAGAAATGATTGTAGAGGTGGAGGTGGAGCTTGAGGGGGAAGAGGTAGAGCCTAAGGATACCCGAAGATGAAGTCTACAAAAGATGAAGATCTACCATAGCCACTTCCATACTGAGTCGCTTGATGTGGGTCATAGGGAGCATATACCGATGTAGAGCCGACAGTCTCGTATCCACTGGCACTGGTATGCCCTCCCAAACTCATGGTATCCATCGTGCCGGACAAGCTCAATATGGTGGACGAAATGAGGTTCAAGCTTCAAATTTAAAAAAAATGGTTTAGGAAAGAAACTCCTACCTTTAATCTTCAAATCTTCAAATGGTTGATGAAATGAGGTTCAATCCTCCTTAGAGTGGGAGGAAATGGTGGAAAATAGGAAGAATGGTGGAAGAAATGAAGGATTCAAGAGAAAAACCGAAATTTCTCTTGAAAGGTGAGCTCTCGATCGAAACAGCTGAATTCTGTCAAGTCAAAATTGACAGAATTAGTGCGAACCAAGGCTTTTATGAAGCTTGGTCCGAAATGGTTTGACCAGGTTTCAACCATATTTCGGTCGAAACAGTAATTTTGACGTACCGGTCTTCTATTTTGTTTCGGTTTGTCCAAAAAAAAAAAAAAATTTCGGCCGATATCCGAAATTTCGGCGGAAATTCGGAACTATGCTTTCAGGTTGAAAAATAAAAGAAAGAAAGAAATGATTTTGTTAGAATCACACTAGAGCACAATGACAATATAATCCTCAATCTCATCCCTATTAGAGATAAACACACGTCAATTAACTTAATTTAGGATTGAGAATTCCATTTAGAGAACACCCGACAATAAACTTGATCTTAAAATTAGAAACTTGGATCACAATTTTCGTCTTCATTCAGGTAAGTATGATCTTTGTTCCCCTACCAGCCTGTTCTCCGCGACAAAGTCGAGGGTTTCTGTTGCCCCTTTTTACCTCTTTTTTAATTTTTTTTTAATTTTTTTTATTTTTAATATGTGATTCTATGTAGTGCCCTATACGAGAGCTCTGTACACATTCAAATTGCCCTGGTTCCCACTGAGTAAGAGCTTCCTTTAGTGCCCTAGCTTTACCTAAGAGAACTTAACAGAGAAAATATTCCTTTTCTATGAATGGGAAAGATAGAAATCTATTTTTCATTTAGGAGGAAATTTTTTTTTGGGGGGTGTAATCTCATCCCAAATAGACCCTTCTTTTTTTACCTCCTGGCGCAACATCTGTTGCAGCCATGGATCTTAATGCATAACATGTTGCTGGCTGTCACTGTAATAACTGAAATCTTGTATTTAAAAAGTCTCTTATGTTGATCTTATGGATAGTATTACTTACCATAGATCCAGTGGTGATTGATTTGGAATCTGTACGCCATCTTTTGTGAGATCCCTCTTTCTGCTAAAGAAAACCTGGATTAGCATCTGTGTTTTTTGGGTTAGGATCAGTATCAATCATGCATGACCATGTAGCCATCAGAGATGGTTTATACTTTATCTACCCTATTTTGGTTAGTAATATGTGCACCACAAAATCTATGGTTCCAAACAAAGACATTGCAAGAGCCTTGGCACCACAGCGGTTGGCAAGCATGGTTATAGGTTTCGTTCGAAACTGACCAAAATCTCTGAATTGTCTTGATTTCAGGTCTGGCCGAAATGAAACTCAGGGCCTAAAGTCATGGTTAAAACCCAGCTTTCAACCCAGGGAAGCGCAGGGTTGAAACTTCGAAATGAGATCCGGCACTTTTTGGTTTTGGTCCTGAACGAAACTGGCCTTGAAACCGAGATTTACTTCCTTGTTGGCAAGTGCATATGGTTTTGCAAAAGATCAGTGAAAAGGCTGATTGGATTTGGTCGTTGTGCCCTGTGACTGGAGTACCACCTTTGCTGATTTTCTTTATACTTAGAAAAAATTATGGTGCTTGGTGCCTTGGCGCCTTGGCGCCTTGGCCAAAACTGCTTGGTCATTGCCTAATTACCTAAGTGCATGCCTAGAAAGAAAGGCTATGTGTTAGTTATACCTTGCTTTTGGTGGTATTGTTTGGTTAGACACCTCTTGGCTACCTGGTTTCCTTGGTGGCTACACAAAGCTGGGTTTGCCTTGTTAATGGTGGATGAAAACGACGCAAAAGATTGAGAAAGCAAAACTAGAGTAAAAAAACAAAATATCTCCTATTAGCTTGCTGTTCCCCCAACAGACAGAACTGGCCAAAGAAAACCCATCCATAACCAGTTTGCATGGGGCAAGGCTTCTTCTCCAAGGACTACAAATATACCAGACACAAACCATTGCACACACCCAAAATTCTACCTAACTTAAACCCCTGGTTGAGGTGATGATTGATGAGATATACAACTTGTGACAAGTATACATCAGGTGTCCATTCTGTTAAAGTTTTATCATCAAGCTTTACCTGTATGTACAATGCTGTCTCTTGATTAGTTGATTATTATATGCTAAGGAATCTAGCTCACTATGTTGCTCTCCTTTAATGATGGGCACTGCCATTTTTAAAAAGCAAGTGCTTCATAGTATATACTGTTGACAGGTCAAGGAAGAAGATGATGCAAATATTGCACGGAAACTTCAACTACACTTGAAGCGGAGGAGACGGAGAAATATATCTAAACAGGTGGCTTTTCCCTCCTTTTTCGTCTTTCCCCTATTTTAAGATTATACTTCATTACATAAACTCAAAGATTGTGTTGTAGGCTTATAGGTTTTGATTGTTAATTCATGCATCACTGCCAGTTTCCTATCCTGAAATATTTTATCCAGGAGAGTGAAGTGGATAAAATTGCAGTTGGAGTGGATGCCCATTTGCAGTGGTTACTTTTCATGTTTCCTCACTGCAATGAAAGTTGACCTAATGCTGTGGTAACTTTTTTTTTTATTTGAATCAGGAAATCATTCAGAAAGATACTTCAGCAGATGAGGTGCTGGAAAGTAATTTGGTTGACTCTGTGCTTGTGAATTGCTTCTCTAGAGCCTTCACTTGTGGGAATGGTCAAGTTATATTTAATGCGAACAATAGTGATACTTCGCAAGCTTTGAAGGCCGAGGTGCTTCAAAGTTGTGCAGCTTCTAATGAGCATGACAAAGACAAGCTAAATGGTGATGATGATTCCACATTGCTAATGGGTGATGGCAATTCCACAGTGCTTGCTGAAGCTGTTTTGTCTGACTTAACTGAAATGAAAGGTTCCAAGCGTTTGCGTGATGAAACTGACTGTGTGGATATGGAGATAAAAAAGAGCTGTACTCTTGTTATAGATAATGATGGAGTAGTACATGTGATGGAGGATATATCAGCTTCTCATATTTGTAGTGAGCCTGACACGGCACGTTCTGCATTGGAAGCTAAGGAAGTGGTTGATCTTGTTGATGCTGATTCTTCTCCTTTGCAGATTCTGAATGGGACAGAAGCTTTGGAGAAGTTCCGTTGCACTTCTTGTACTAAAGTGTTTAGAGCGTGTGACGTGCACAGTCATCCATTATTAAAAGTCATCATTTGTAAAAGTTGCAAGGTTGCATTGGTAGAAAAGATGCATGAAAAGGTATGGATCAAGTTCCTTAAAAAAAGTCTGTTATAAATTTTTTGCCGATTTCTGATATTGTTGAGTGGCTCTAAAACACCAAATATGATCAAATTCTGTAGGCAGATATAGGAGAAACATTTCACTTTTTATTGTGTTTTTAAAGAGTTTTCATTTTTGGACTTGCTTTTTTTCCACCAGAGAATTCAATTGCAATCGAAATTATTTGATCCCATTCCTGATTCTTACCATGAGTTTTTGCTATCTTATTTTGGTATTCAATATGAGAAAGGATGACAAATATGCTATTATTTGGTAATTTTTCTATTCATTATTACATACAAAAATACTCTAAATTTTTTTTTGGTTCAACCGTATGTAGGATTGACTATGACACCTAAGAGAAGGGGGGGGGGGGGAGGGGCGTGAATTGGGTATGCATCGGAAATTTACAATTTAAATACTTAACCCCAATATCAAACTCCAAGATCCCACATATACAACCAAAAGAGAAAGGGAAAGAGAGACAGGTACACAAGCAATTTTGTAGTGGTTTGCTTGGGCCTTCCGACCTACATTTACTCTTCAAGCACCTTGCTTGGAATCCACTAACAACTTATCCCATTCCATGGAGGGGATAACCCCTTACAATACTTTTGTCCCTCGGTTCACTTTAACCGTAGTGCTTCGGATCACACTAAAACCTCAAGTGATAACCGTGAACACTAACATAGGGATACCTTAAACCCCTTCAATAAAGAAGTTGCAATGATGTAAGGAATCAATACAAAAAGTTATTCAAAGAGTAAGCTCAAAAATCGAACCTCCAAATAGGTAGATATACAAAATGAAGCTCAAATTGATCCCCTTTTGCTCAAGAAACCATGAGAATGATATTCATTGTTTAGCCCACTTAATGATGTTCATATTCATTGCTTTAAATCACCGATGGGGTGCTCTATTTATAGGTGGTGAACCCATTTTGAAATTCTAATCATTAGGCTCAAATGGAAAAAACAATGGTGCACCAGTTGACTAGTCGATGTCCAGCACATTGTCTGATCACTTAATTTAGCTGTTGGAAACTAGCTTTTGGGTGTGAGACAACTGTTCGCAACTAAGCTCGTCGATCTTCCTAGGAGGATCCGATTGTCTACCTTGTACCAGAGTAGAGGAAGAAATAGTCTTGGGAAGCATCCAGACGATCTCATTGTCGTCTGCTTATTGTCCGTCCCCACTTAGTTAACTCTTGCTAAGTTTCTGGATGATCTCAGGGTCGTCCTCTTGTCATCGTTTAAACATAGGTAGCTCTTGGGAAGACGCCAAACATTCTTAGGGTCGACTGCCCGTTGTCCGCCTGGATCAGTTCCTAACACAAGCTTAATCCGCCATAGCCGGTTGACCTGGGGGGTTGTCCGTCTAGCCCATAGCCGGTTGTCCGGGTTCTCAGTTTGCATGACTTTGTAGGGGCTTTTCCTAGCTCACCAAATGATTAAGTCAAGGTCTATAGAATAAGTTCAGCCATTATTCTCCCAGTAGACTTAGTCTGCCTGTTGACTAGTTAGGTGTTTGTGAGCAATTAGGAACAACTACAACCTAGAAACATCTAGATAATGCAATTACAAATGGTCAACGGTAAAATCAAACATATAAAGGAATCTTCACAACTTTGTCTGAGATGGTTGATCCATCATGGCTTGTCTTGACATCAGTTGTGTTACACCAAACAATGATGAGAGTCACTCTCGAGCTTGATCATAGGTTCAATTGCTTGAATTCTTCTGACACTTCTCATTGCTTGGAGTTTCATCAATCCGCATGAAGCTTGGGTTTATAGCAATCTGAAACACAATCTTAGTTTGTTAGCACTGAAACACACATTAGTAGATATGAGCTATTCGCATACTTATATACCCTAACACGTTAATGCCTGGCCCTGGTTACTTAGGAATTCTACAATTAAGTGAGGTAATTATTTCAAGTTACGAATTTTGATAGCACATTTGCAATTTCTATAGATATTTGACTGAAATCTCTGTTGCTATGTACCAGGATCCTGATTGCTCTGAGTATTGTGGATGGTGTGGGAGGTGCAATGACCTCATTAGTTGTAAATCATGTAAAATTTTGTTCTGTTTCACCTGTATAAAACGGAATTTTGGTGAAGAAAAGTTTTCCGAAATTCAAGACTCTACTTGGCTTTGCTGTTGCTGTTCTCCAATTCTCCTGAAAAGTTTGACATTAGAATGTGAGAAAGCTCTTGAAGCTGGTGTTTTGATCGTTTCTAGCTCTGACAGTGATTCTGAGCTTTCAGATGCTGATATTGGTGTTCAAATCAGGTACTAGTAAATTCCTGTTTTCATCAAGCTCTTCAATGTTGTTGTAATAATTTGACCTACATCGTTGTGATATGTTTGTTTGTACTATATGTTGATGTTGCATAAACGCGACATTAGCTTCTCTGGCCATACATTTTTATTTCAGTGTTGGTGATCAGCTATTGCCAGAAAGGAATTGTTTATAAAGCTCATTTCTTATTAAATATTCTTTTTATTTTCTGGTTTTAGCTCAAAAAAAAGACCGAAGAAGAAGATCAGGAGGATCCTTGATGATGCTGAACTTGGAGAAGAAACCAAAAGAAAAATTGCCATTGAGAAGGTATTTGTTTGGTTCATTACACCATTTGCTGAGCTTCTTTGATCCTCGATGGTCTATTTATAGGGAGAGAGTTGGGGGGACTGCCATCCTGACGAGTTTGGTGGGTGGGAGCTGTTTCTGCCTCGTTTGCTGCTTACTTGTCACCAAATTTATTGCAGATTAAATCCTTGATTGTCTATTTATTGATAGAAGAGTTGGTGGGACTTTCATTTTGCCGAGGTTGGTGGGTGGGAGCTGTATCTGCCTCATTGGCTGCTTATCTGTCCCCAAAATTTGGTGCAGATGAAAGCCGTTCCCTGCTCTTGTGTTATGTTTTGGTCTGAACAAAATGTCCTGCATGTCAACGTAAAGTACTAAAAAAATTGATTTGTCAATTTTTTGAAAACAGTTGATTGACTGAAAATGTACGGGGATTAGGCAAGTATATGGGCCCATACAATTGAGATGGTCCACCAAATTCATTATGTGGGCTAATCCTGAGAGTAGCTTATCTATCAATGCTTTTGATTGGTCGCAGCAACCTTCTACATGGTTGATATTAGGCACCTGTGTTATCAACTTTGTCAGGATGGCTAATCTACTGGATTTCTTCTTCATTATTTTTTTTTGATAAATACCTCTTCCATTATGATTTTGTCCTTGTAGGAACGTCAAGAGCATCTTGAGTCACTGAAAGTACAATTTACTGCTAAATCATGGAGTGGGATTGCTGCAAATTGTAATGGAAACGTTGCCGAAGGTGCAGGCACTGAAATGCTTGGTGATGTGATAAATGGTTACATAGTGAATGTAGTGAGGGAGAAAGATGAGGATGCAGTGAGAATCCCTCCCAGTATCTCCTCCAAATTGAAACCCCATCAGGTATTCTTTCGATTTTGTCAAATATAATCAACTCTTTTTTTTGCCTTTGGGGTTTCTCCCTTGTGTATATTTAATATAAATTCCTTCAGATACGAGTATAATGCCTTTTGTTAACTAAATAATTGTCTAAAGTCTAAACCTAATTCAAGATCTTAGAAATAAATCCTAGCTTTGTATCTAAAATGAATTAGCGAAGAAAACTACAGGCTGAGTGAAGCCAGTGAAGAAAGCCCCAACTCTAAACCTTTTGAGGGCATGATAATATTGTTCATCTTGAATTTAAATGGGTTATGGTCTTCCTCTTGACCCAATTTTTATGTGTTGTCAAAGGGTGTACCCAGTGCACAGGGCTCCCGCCACTGCGGGGTCTGGGGAGGGGCTTTTGTATGTAGCCTTACCCCGTGGAGAGGCTCTTCCCGATTCCAACCCATCACAGTTTGATGTAGTATTGTTATGTCAAATAAATGAAGAATATGGTGAAGCTTTATTATGAGTAGTGCATAAGTGTTGATTAATATGGTTGAGCTCTGTGCTTACATGGCTCAGGTAAAAAATATGCATTTTTCCAGCATCATAGGACTATTGGAGTTGAGAGGAATACAGAATTGTTCTTAACTTCTTCCCTTTTTTCTTTCCAATAGTTTGTAATCAGAGATTTAAATAACATATAATGCATGACTTTGCAAACTGTTTTGGTTCTTTAATCATTTTAATCATTTTAATCCTGTTACATACTATCAGATGGTCTCTTACATTTCTGATGTGATTTTTTTTACCAACTTGGGTTCTCTTTTAGTGTTATTTAGCAGTTTGCATGTGGAAAACTGCAGATTGCTGGGATACGTTTTATGTGGGAAAATATCATTCAGTCCGTCAGAAAAGTGAAGTCTGGGGATAAAGGTCTTGGTTGCATTCTAGCTCATACCATGGGTCTTGGTAAAACTTTTCAGGTATGCTCTCTCTCTCTCTCTATATATATATATATATATTTATTTCTCTTTCTTTCTCTCTCTCTCTCTCTCTATATATATATATATATTCATGAGGATCATGATTTAGTCTCTCTCATGACATGGCTTTGGACTGCACACTTTCATAGCACCTTTTTTTTAGTTATTTATTGATGGATGCTTTGTGTCATAATCTCATTTTATGATTGCTTAAATGTGTAATTTAATTCAGAATCAGTTCTATGCCGTTTTAGACATATATGAGCTGTTTCTCTTAACATTTGATTTGCTTGAAAATGTTATACTGGATCACATCTTTATAAGTAAAATGGTTTTGTGTTGTAGATCTGCCATAATTTATAATTAGCATCCTAGGCTTTTCTCCTTTGATTGATAACTAGACTATTGTGTGAACCTAAATAAGAGAGTTGCAATTTCTATATATGCAGGGATATTTCTAGTGCATGGATGGCTCTTAGGGCCAATCTTGTACATTCACTGATATGTAACTTCTGGTTTGTTTGCTTCTCATGCACGGTTCATCCATTTCAGCCTCCTAATGCCATGTGTAGGATGTTAGCGATATGATATTATTGGACCCTTTCAGGGTTTTTGATGGCTTAGTGTGATGGTTCATCAAGACTTGGCATCTCTATCTATATAATCTCCTCTTATTCTATTGCAATTCTTCTTATCTCTATCTCTCCACCTCATGTCTCCTTTTTTATTTACCCCTCACATCTCCTTATTTATATTTCTTGAGTTCACTAGTATTAGTTCTTTATTTGTGGAGTTTATCCACACTTCTCAATGTAATCTCTCTTATTCACTAGAATAAATAAATTATGTGGGTGGGTGGGGACTGCTAGGCTCAGACTGCTCTAGTCAGTCCCTCCATCTCTCTTCTTCTCCATCAATTTTCTGTCACTCGGTTCTCTCTGACTGCTGGTTTCTTAGATCTGATATTGTTACGTGGTATGAGAGCATTATAATCCAGCAATCAATCTCTCTTTTGAATGCTGGTTTGATAGTCTCTTCCAGAAGATTAACTTTTTTCCTGGTTGCTGCAGCCTAAGCTGCCTAATGCTATCTGCAGCCCTAGTTCATGATGATACGATGATAAACTAGGGTCTTCTACTGTCTACCTGCTGATTTATGTTATCAGTCTCTATCAGACTATTGTTGCCGTTACGATATATGATGAGTGTTTCTCTGATCTCTGGAACACCCTGCTGCTATGTACTACTGCTGCTTATTTGTCTAATTGCTGTTGTCTCCTATACCCATCAACTCTCTGCGGCATGAGGTATTATCCACTTTGATCTTTGGAGTGTATGCTATCAAAGCATATGAGTGGATGCATGGCAATTCCACAATCAAGATATGGCTGTGGGATGGTATTGATCTAGCCATTGCAACCAATGTCATGTTTCATTTTACTGCCAAAGGTGTTTGGTAAGATTTGCGAGAAAGCTTCTCTCAAGATAAGAATATATCCCGAATTTATGAGTTGTATGAGTTTAACTTTAGATAAGGCAACAAGCAAGGTTCAAGGAGTCTATTTCGGTCGAAACCTTCCTGGGTCATCTTGAAACTTGGGTTTCGACGTGTAGAAGGAATTTTTTTTTTTAGTGTGTGTTATTTGAACCATTTTACACCTATTTCCCATCTAAGTTTAAGAAAAAAAATCTAAAATGGTATTATGTGGTACGCTGAGACCTGGTATTGTGTCAAATTAAGTAGGCAATACTTATTTATGATTAATATCATTTAAATATTATTCATAAATAAACAAACACCTTCCTTTTGAATCCAATAAAAATAGTTTAAAATTCAAATTCCAAAAGGATAAGAAATCAATTTTCCAGTTCAAGAACAAAATCCAATTTTTCGGATGGGGGCGATTGAAACTTCCAAATGCTAGGCTTCTAATTCCATAAATCTTATTATAATAAAGCATCATTGAAAACCAAGAGTGCGTCAAAATAATTTTTTGCTTTGATACCCAAAAATTATTTTCATCTAGGTCTACTTTAAACAACAGTCAGTTACTCCAAACAAGGTTTGATCCGTGCGTAACTTCTTCAATATAACTTGGATTCAAACAATCTCGGATTTATTACTATGCTAGTAAAACATCACTAAAACTAGAAGAACACCAAAATAACCTTTTGTTTTAATGCCCGAAATTTTTTTTCCATTTAGAAAACTTTAAACAGCATTCGCGTATTCCGAATAAGGTTTGAGCGGAGTATAACTTCTTCAATATAACTATAATTCAAGCAATATCAGATTTGTTGGAAAGTTGATTATCGTAGCATAGAAATAAATCCGATATTGCTTGAATCTGAGTTATATTGAAGAAGGTACTGTATGATCAAATCTTGTTTGGAGTAACCGACTGTCATAGTTGTTAAGGTGTCGCCTAGGCGCCAGGCGGTTTTTTGCCACCTTTGAAAATCGGACGCCTTGGTCGCCTAGGTGTCTCGTCAGGCCTCCAATGCCTTGGTTTGCTTTGGCGTCTTGACAACTATGCCGACTGTTGTTTAAAGTCGCCTTAGATGAAAATAATTTTTTGGGCATCAAAGCAAGAGATTATTTTGGTGCACTCTTGGTTTTTAGTGATGCTTTATTATAATAAGATTTATTGAATTAAAAGCCTAGTATTTGGAAGTTGAAAATCGACCCCGCAACTGGAAATGTGGTTTTTGTTCTTGAACTAGAGGGTTGAATTTTTATCCTTTTGGAATTTGAATTTTAGACTATTTTTATTAAATTCAAATTGGGGGTGTTTGCTTATTTATGAATGATCTCTTAAGTAAATGAAATATAAAAATTAAAAAACATTTATTTAGAGATGATATTTGTCATAAATAAGTGTTGTCTAATAAGTGTTGATCCTATGTACTGTTTCCTTACCTATTTTGATTTGTAAGGTCAAACCTACCTCTAGGTGCCGAAACAGACAAGTTTCAATCGAAATCTATGCATTTTATATGTTGAAACCTGGTTTCGGGTCAAAATTTACCGTTGGGTGCCGAAACAGACAAGTTTTGGTCGAAACCCTAAACATTTTAGTATTGGGGTTGGGTTTTGTCTCCACTTTAATGGCATCTTCGCCTGTGCTATCCATTTTTATCCAAACCTGAGCGTATGGTTTCAAGTTCCAAGTTCATCTCTCATTTTAAGTGTGAAGCGTGTGAGCTTAAGAAACATCATCACTCATCTTTCCTAGCTCGTAGTGAGTCTAGGAGTTGGTTTTTATTTTCTATAGTTCATTCTGATATTTGGGGTCCCTGTCGCGTTTGTAATAGACTAGGTTTTTCTTATTCAATCAATTTTGTGGATTATTATTATCGTTTGAAATGGGTTTATCTGCTAAAGGACCGTTCCAAATTTCTAAACGTCTGTAAAATTTTTTTTATGAGAAAACTAATGTTCGGTTTGGTGCTTCCATTGAAGTCTTCTTTTATGATAATGCTCTTGAGTATACATTGTATGTAATTTTTTATTTTTGTTAGTTAATGGTGTGATTCATCAAACGAGCTATTCCTATGCCCCTCAACATAATGGGGTGGCTGAGCATAAAAATAAACACTTGTTGGAAATCGCTCAATCCCTTATGATGCACATGCCACTTCTGGTGTGATGTTCTAACTACTTGTTTTCTCATTAATTGAATGCCCTCTTCCGATCTAGATAACCAAATGCCTCTTTCTATTCTAAATCCCAATGATTCTTTTTTTATTGTTTCACCACGGGTCTTCGGTTGTGTATACTTTGTTCATGTTTTGTAGCTTCATATTGATAATTTCTTTGCCAAGGCTATCAAATGCATTTTTGTTGGTAGTGTTCATCTTGTTTTGACCCTTGGCTTTGCGAAGTGGGCTTTTGGTTTCATTATTTCCTTTTGTAACTTGTCTCCCTCGAGGATGTTTGATCTTTGCCCCTTTGTAGGCTTGAACCCCAAAAAAAGAAGAAGCATATTTCTTGGTTACTCGAGATTTCAGAAGGGGTGCTCGAATTATGATCCCACTACTCACCAAAGATTTTTTAGTGCTGATGTTACCTTCTTCGAAACTACTCCATATTTTTCTCCACATCCATTACCATCACCATCACCTTTTCCTATAGACACTACTCATGCTCCACCATTCCGGTGGTTCTACTGTTTGATGATGTTCTGTCTTCATATTAGTGGTGCAAGAAGCAAGTGCCTTCGGCTCGGGTCACTTCTCAGCCAATCATTCAGTCTGATCCTTGTACTTCGGTCCCTACTGACTTACCAGTTGCACTTCAAAAAAGTATGCGTTCTTGCACTAAAAAAATCCTTGACTACTTGTCCTATTGACAACCATGTATCTATTTCTCACCTTCCACCTCCCTTCCGTAACCTTGCTCTTTCATTATCTACTATCACTGTTCCTTCCACTCATCTTGAGGCTCTCTCTCGTCCTGGGTTGAAATCGAGATAGCTGCATTGTTATCTCGTCAGACACGGGACCTAGTGGATCTGCACTAGCGAAGGATCTTGTGTGATGTCGCTGGATGTACACCATTAAGCACAACCTTGATGGATCCATTGAACGTCTCAAGGCTCGATTGGTTGTGAAGGGCTATACTCAAACATATTGTGTCGATTATTTTGAGATCTTTTCTCCTGTTTTTCATTTAAACTCAGTTCGTGTACTAATCTCTTTGGCTGTGAATTTAGTCTGGCCTCTGTTTCAGTCTTTCAGATGGATGTCAAGAATGTTTTTATCATAGGAAGCAGTATAGATGGAGCAAACTCTTGGTATGATTCCCAGGGAGCAATTTTACATTGGTTTGCAAATTACACCAGGCCATCTATGGGTTGAAACAGTTCCCTAGAGCTTGGTTCGACAAGTTTAGCTCTTTTTTATTCGTTGTGGGTTTTCACAATGTTATTCTAATCGTTCCCTCTTTGTCAGGCGCGAACATTTTAAGGTGGTTGTATTAGTGTTCTATGTAGATGATATTATTATATTTGGTGATGATGCATCTGGTATGGCAGAGGTGAAATCTATGTTCATTTATAATTTCAGATGAAAGACTAAGGAGCTCTTAGCTATTTTCTTGGCATTTTTATCGTAAAGAAAGTACGTGTTAGATCTCTTATTTGAGACTGGTTTACTTGCCTTTAAAATGGATCCACATTCGATTTGAAACTAGTGGGGTGAGGATTTTGAAGACATGCATCAGTATAAGAGACTAGTAGGGAAGCTTATATATGTTATTTTCACTAGACCGGACATAATGGGGATTGGTATACTCCAAACCAGGATCAACAAATAAAGTAGCTCAACAGTCCTTTACAGCAGTTGGATATGCTTGAGAGTCTTATCTCTGACAATAGAAAACAGTATGCTAGCAGCTGAAAATACCTTCACTTGGTTCTACCAATCAGCTGGCCTGATTGGCCTCAAACTGACATTGCGGGGTAGGTGATGAAGGGTGAGAATGATACCTGGAGATGGGCTTCAGCTAATGGTTGAATCAATAGTGAACTCAGATCGAATGACCCGCACATGAACAATAACCGTGAACAGTGTTTTGGCAATGAAAATTTCTTTTTTTATTTTTATTTTTTAAATATATAAGAAAGGGGAAAAGAATCAATGAATTGAGAGAAGAAGGGATGGAAGAAGGGTAGGGGGATATGATCTTTAGCGTCCCACCTTAGGCCATAGTAGTCTCTCACTACTGGAGGTTTCTTACGTCATGAGTCTCTTACTCAACTATCTCTCACAACAATTTGAAATTCGCAGATAAATGTAGGCAAAACCAATATTTCATTCAAATTCTCATCTTTTTAAATGCTTATAAGGTAGCTCTTTTTATAGAGGCGCTGATATGATTCTAGACCTTCATTGGAACTCCTCCTAGACTTAATGATTTGAATAGATCCAAAGACTTACATTGGGATTGTTTTCAAGATAATTACTCTTTACATTTTCAAGGTCTCTGCTCTCAATACTCTACTAATGACTCTTGGACTTCATTAATGACTCTTAGACTTCACTACTTTTAGATTTCGAAATTCGTATGGACCACTTTTCACCCAAATATCGGCTTTCATAATAGTCCCAATACAAGTGAAAACTTAAAAAATCTTAGCCCATAACCCATATAACCCAATAGGCTACTACCACTTAGACTAGGCTTTGGGCTTGGTCTGGGTTTATTTCAGCATGAATATTTGTGCTGGAACCTATCTTCATCAGGACATGTTCTTTGCTATTGGAGTTATTAGTCAGTTTATGCAATCACCTTATAAGGTTCATTGGGAAGCCGCTTGTCATATATTGAGGTGTTGAAAGGGGCTTCAAGAAAAAGCTCATTTATTATCATCATCAAAGTATTGATCTGGTAGGGTATTCAGATGTTGATTGATCTGGTGCTGATGGGGGCAGAAGGTCTGCCGCAACTTATTGCACCTTGTTGGTGGCAATTTAGTCACTTGGAGGAGCAAGAAACAAACAAATGTGGCTAGATGTATTGCTAAGGCTAAGTATCGACCTATGACTGACACTACAACTAAGTTAATGTGGTTGAGGTCGTTGGTTCACGAGTTGGGTTTTTTGGTCGTTCAACCCATGAAGATGTTTTGTGACAATTAAGCAGCAATTTACATTGCTAGTATCCAGTGTGTTATGGGCATACAAAACACATTGGAGTTGATTGTTACTTTTTGAGAAATGCTGTTATGAAGAAGTTGATTGTTACTCTATTTGTTTCCTCGGCTGATCAGCTTCTATGTTCTTTTAAGTTTATTTTTGGATTTGCTTTCAGGATGAATTGTTCCAAGCTGGGCATAGGTGATCTGTATGCTCCAGCAGTCCAGCTTGAGGAGGGGTATTAGTCATATGATATTGCACCCTTTCACAGAGGTCCAATATCGAGGCGATTGGAGAGGTCGACATCTATTGTCGACCTCCTCAAGGTTTTGGTCTCGATAAGTGTGGTGGCTCATCATGAGTTGGCATCTCTATCTATCTTATCTCTTATCTCTTATTCTATTGTAATTCTTCTTATCTCTATCTCTCATGTCTTCTTATCTGTTTCTCTAGAGTTATACTAGTATTAATTCTTTATGGTTGATGGAGTTTATCCACACTACTCATTGTAGTTTCTTTTAGTCGCTACTATAGATAAATCAATCATGGACTGCTCTAGTCAGTCCCTTTATCTCTCTTCTTCTTCTGTGACTGGTTGTTTCTTGGATCTGATATTATTACATAGGACTTTTTCATTGGAACTTACTTTGAAAAGAGTAACTTTCTTTTAAAATGTACCAGAGTCACCCTGGACTTAAACTTGATGTCGAGGGGGTGTGCTGTTGTAAAATGTGGACTCCCTCTGACTTGAGTTTATATTAACCGTCTAATGTTATTAAGACCTTATTGTTTTATCTGAGATGTGCTTATTATGATTTGCTTCTTGATTGCCATTTACTATTGTTTTGATCTGAACTTAGTTGCTGTTACTTGTGTTGCAAAATTTGTTTTTTCCCAGTCCACAATTCTTCACCCTGTATCTTTTGGTTTTTTTTATATTTGTTAATTATCAGTTTTTAATGTCAAAGTGAGAAGAAGGAAATTCCATCAAGTAATCAATCGGGCAATTCTGAAAAGGAAAACCAGCTCTAGTCTGCGATATCTATATTGTGTTGACATTTTCGCTTTTTATTTCCTCCTAGTGAGGATGCAAAAGTGACCTTTCTCTTCCTCTTTTGTTGGACCGCATCAAAACGTAATGCAGTTGGTTATTTTATAGCTTCTCCCTCTCATAAGTGAATGGGGTTTGCTCATTTCATTTGCTGAAATTTGCTATTTGGATAATGTTGATATGGGAACATGGGTCTCTGCTCTCTGATGATTCCTCCAGCGTACAAATTCATCTCAGAAATGACTACATTTCTGGTATTTGGATAATTTTTCCTTTGGTAATAATATCATTTTTATGTCTGGAGGTGTGGGCCTTGCTATCATTTACCACATATGCTTGTAGGTTTAAATTCTTCTTTTTTTTTTTTTTTGTGTACATAATTTTAATGGAAATAGTAATTTGAACTGATCTGAATGTGGATCACACAAGTTTTGTTCAAATTTCATGCTCATGTAATATTCTTGGAGATATCAAGCTGGGGCAAATGTTCTGTATGTATTGGGCACTGTGATGTTAACCAGTTATTTTAATTATTTCTCCAGAATTTTAATTTTAACTAATCTTCAACTTCTTTTTAAAATACATATTAATAAAATTCGCTTAATTTTTCATTTGCATGTGCAGGTCATAGCTTTTCTATACACTGCTTTGCGCAGTGTTGATTTAGGTTTGAAAACTGCACTTATTGTTACACCTGTGAATGTGCTGCACAATTGGCGGCGTGAGTTTGTGAAGTGGCAGCCTGCTGAACTAAGGCCTCTTCGTGTCTTCATGCTGGAGGATGTTTCAAGGTTTGAATGATTATTGAAATTAACAAGACAGTTTTATCAACTGACTATTCTTGTTTAGGTTGGGTATCAGTTTTTATGACATTATTCAATGCTTGTAATGTCCTTTTAAGGCAGTCACCCAAATCGACTTTGCCAAGTGCTAAAATAGAACCCTAAAGTCCATGATTATGGTCCGAAATCACTGTTTCGACCAGGTTTCGGTTGAAATATCTAGTTTTGGTTTTTTGTCATGATGTCTAAAAAATTATTTCCATTCAGACGACTTTAAACAGCATTATACTCTGAACATAGTTTGACCGGAATGTAACTCTTTCAATATAATTTGGATTTGTTGCAAAGCTGATTATGCTAGCTTTCCAACAAATTTGTCATTGCTTGAATCCGAGTTATATTGAAGTAGTTACGTTCGGTCAAACCTTGTTCTGAGTATGTAAATGCTGTTTAAAGTCGTCTGAATGAGATTAATTTTTTGGACATCAGAACAAAAGATTATTTTGGTAGACTCTTGGTTTTTAGTGATATTTTATTTTAATAATAATTATTTAATTTTTAAATTGGAGAATAAAGCTAGCATTTGAAAGTTGAAAATTGTCACACGATCGAAAATCCAGTTTATGTTCTTGAACTAGAAAGTTGACTTCTTATCCTTTTGGAATTTGAATTTTAGACTATTTTTATTCTATTCAAATGGAGAGTGTTTGCTTATTTATGAATAATATCTTAAGTAAATGAAATATAAACTAAACATTTATTTAAATGATATTAGTCATAAATAAGTGTTGCCTATTTAACTTTGAATACAGTCCTCAGTTTCCAACGGACATTAGCATACTATGATGTAGACATAGAAATACCATTTGGTACATTAGCATGCTATGATGTAGACATAGAAATACTTTGCAAATCATTCAATGGATATGTTAAGAAGGTTAAGAATGTATAACACAAAAAAAATGGGCTCAAAAATCAATTTCTTGGTCATCGATACTGATTTCGAAATTTGCTTGAAATTTTCCGCTGTTTCAGCGAAATTTCGGCCGTTTGGCCTAGCCGAAACTAGGCATGAAGCCAAAATTTAGATTCTTGCTCCTACTCTCACACACCGACTTAAAGTAAATACACTCAAAACAGATTTCTTAATTTTAACCCCCATTTAATGGGCTTATCAATTAGGCCCATTACAATAAAACCCAAGAAAATAAAGTCCCAACCTATAGTCCAATATATAATATATATAGTTGTCAAGGCACCAAGGCGAACCAAGGCATTGGAGCCTTGACGGGGCACCTAGGCGATCAAGGCACCTGCCTAGGCTACCAAGGCGACCGATTTTCCAAGGCGTCACGCCTTGACAACTATGATAATTGTCATAAATCCTTAAACTACTAACCTTGCTTTATACCAATCCACTGTCCTATCACTGCTCTACTTGACTGTAAAACCCATTTGCACCTTACTGGTCTCTTACCTGGTGGGAGAGAAACAAGGTCCCAAGTATTGTTTTTCTTCAAGGCTCTCATTTCTTCCATCATTGCATCTTTCCACCGCTCATCCAAAATTGCATCTTGCCATTTTTGAGGAATAGACACAGAGGAAAGAAAAGAAACAAATGCATGGAAAGACAGAGATAGAGAATCATACGAAACAAAATTAGAGATTAGATGAAGGGTGCAAGCCCTAGTACCTTTACGAATGACAATAGTGAGATCAGAATCAGAATCAGAATCAGAATCAGAATCAGAGAAAGAAATTTCCTTACTAAGAGGTTGATCAGTCTCTGGATCCTGGGCTGACGAAGGGACATGTGGAGTTGCGTTGATGGTAGTGGTCCTTCCTTGCTTGCTTCTCGCGCGACTCTAAACTCGCTGAGGCTTGGTTGCATTTGGACTGACAGCGGACATGGGAATGAGTGTAGAAGGTGGTATATATGGTGGTGGTATTTGTAGTGTAGGTGAAGCCGGTATCTGTGGGTTTGGTTGTATCTGATGATCTGGTTCCATAGTTCTTCTTACTTGGACTCTTTCTATTTATGCCTCCATTGGTATAATCAAAGGCGCATCTTCAAGTTCTTCAACTGCATCTGTCTCCCACTGAAGATGTGATTGATAATATGTCATGTCTTCATGGAAGATGACATCATTGGTAATAAAAGTTCGACGGGATGGTGGATGGTAGCATTTATACCCTTTTTGTGGAACAGGGTAAACAAGGAAAGTACAACGAACCCCCCGTGGATCAAGCTTGTCAGGAGAATAATGGTTGTGAGCATAACATACACAGCGAAACACCTTTGGTGGAAAAGGAAATGAATGATCACCAAGTAATAGATCCAGAGGAGCCTTCTTGTTGAGTACTCTCGATGGCAACCTGTTGATGAGAGAGAGAGGTTGCCGTAAGAACCGTATCACTCCAAAATTTCGCTGGTACATGACCCTCAAACATAAGGGCTCTAGCTGTTTCAAGGAGATGGCGATTCTTTCTTTCTGTAACCCCATTTTGAGTTGGTGTATCAACATAGCTCGTTTGATGTAGAATCCCATGATCAGAGAGATATTGCTGAAAATGCCCATCAAGATACTCGCGTCCATTGTCACTACGAAGTACCTTTATTTGGGTCTGAAATTGAGTCTTTATCATGTTATGAAACTGGTAGAAACACTCAAAGACTTCACTTTTGTGGTGCATAAGATATACTCAAGTAGTCCTAGTTTGACAATCAATAAAAGTTACAAACCATCTATGTCCGGTTATAGAGATTTTCCTGGCAGAACCCCAAACATCAGAGTGAACCAAACCAAACATACTATTGCTTCTATTAAATGTAGGTTTTAACACTGGGTTTAGACCCTGGGCCTCTCTGGGTTTCGTTTTGGCCAGGTCTGAAATCGAGACAACTCCGAGATTTCGGTCAGTTTTGATCCAAACCTACAACCATGCTTTTATGAGGGTTGTACTTATATCCATTCTTGATTTCACAGAAAAAATAAGTTATTGACCTTTACTAAAAATATTAAACTGAAATATAATAAACTTTAAGACTTTCGAACTTCATGCATGTACTAAAAAATTAAAAAATTGCAAGAAAAATAATAGTAGAATTTGAATTAGTTAACTCAAAAAACCGATGCACTGTAAAAATAAAAAATTGACATGAAAATAAAAGATTTTAATTAGGTAAAGTATTTGCTTCATGGATCCATTAAGGTTGTCTACATGGCTCTAAATATCTGCCATATGGTTGGTAGCTTAATTGGGGTGGTTTCCATATCACTGTCAAATCATCTGGCAAGTTCAAAGAACATCTTACTGATATACATCTGATTAGTTGCATCCTAAATCGTTTTTCACCACGTGGAGATATAGGAATCTTTTTAACTAGTTGAGAATTCAACTTTAGACAGTGTTGTTTAGCAGTTGCAAATACAAGGAGAATAGTTCAGTACTTGCCTACATGGTGAGCTATACAATTGATGTGAGGCCTTTGATTTGTCATATAGCTAATCCAAAGGATGATCCTCCTATTCAATGGTAAGATTCGAGAGATCAACCCTCCATGTGGCTTAAAGAGGACTTGCTTTTTTGGGGCTATGTAAATAACTGTTTCCCTTTTAAATATATTTTGCATCAAATTTTGAAGAAGAAACCTTTAACTGGACTCTGTGAATGAAAATGGGCTTGCTTCCTGTGATCTTGCCCAATGTGGATCTGCTGTAAATATTCCTACATTAAGTTGTTTCCTCTTCTATTCCTTTTATTTGAAATTTCCCAGCATACTGCAAGGAAGTCTCCTCTAGTCATCGTGTAAGTGCCAAGGTATTTTCTGCCCTTCTAAGCATTCATCCGCCTTTTTGAATGCAATATGGTGCCCACTATGTTGCCAAGGTGAGGTCGCCTTGGCCACGCTTTTGAGCTAGGCACCTGCCTTTCCAGCGCATATTTTGCCAGGAAAGAGAGGAGGGAGGGCCGAAGGGGGATGGAGATGGGGTGTACCTGGTATGGATTGAATTCTTTCAGCTGCTTCTTTTGGTATCCTTATGCCATTTATTTTCACATATTAACTAATAGAGTAGCATATCTTTCTATTTTACCTGTCATTCCTTTTATATTTGTTAGTAAAGGAACTGGACTTTTATTTTACACGAAAGACCTTTAAAATTTACATCTGAATAAAGAAACTTTAATATTTACACCTTCTCCCCCCTCCCTTTTATATACATCACCTTAGTCAGCTAGGCTTACCTTGCTGCCATGACAACTATAGATATTATATAGCATGAGATGAAAACCACTTGAAAAATTCTCGAGCTTGTTGCAATTTTGGACTGGACAGTAAACGAACTCCAGCTGTCTCTTACAGATTATAGTTGTAGCTTGATGATACATTTTGGGGTGGATGCCATCATCCAGATGAGATTTTCCAGTTTGATAGTTCTTTAGCAGAAGAAGAGGGAAGAGGTGGAGCTGTTGGTTCTGTTTCTGTTTTGGCATATGGGGCTCATCAAAACATTATCTACAATTAAGTGGTGCTTTGGAGTTTTTGTTAATAACTTGAGGCTGAATCATACTTCTCAGCCAAGTATCTTTTCCTCTATGGGATTTTGTGATGTGCATGCTTATTGATTTTGGTATATTCAATGGTTCTTAACTTGCCTTTCACATATTATTTTACCAGATTTTTTCTTTTCAATTAATATGTATGGGGGAGGGATCAACACGCTAGCACGGTATATTGGAATCTTATACGCTAGCGGGGAAAATGGGAGTACAAGAAGGACCTGTAGCCGGTCACTTGGTGAAAGAAAGGGGCCTGGATTTCAAGAAAGAGAGATAGAAACGGAAGTACACACTGCTAGTGTGTCTCTGTGTGTGTGTGTGTGTGTGTGTGTGTGTGTGTGTTGTGTGTATTCACTTGCTTCAGTACTTTTTGTAAAACTGATATGCTTTCATTTTGGTTATCTTAAATCTATCACACTTTTGTAAAATGCAACAGTGGGACTGACATGATCGTTTCTTTCGTCAGGGAGAGAAGGTCAGAGTGGCTTGCAAAGTGGAGAGCTAAAGGTGGTGTATTCTTGATTGGCTACAGTGCTTTCCGAAACTTATCCCTTGGGAAGAATGTGAAGGATAGGCATGCTGCGAGAGAGATATGTTATTCCCTGCAGGTGCACATCTTGCGTTATGGGATGTTGTCTTCACTGGATTGCATTCATTTTCTGTTTTGGTAGTGTTATTCTATTTTTCTTCCTATTAAAAGTAACTACTTATCTTTTTTTTTTCCCCGGTTGCTTTTGTATGGAAAGTTCATTTTTGATAAACTTGAAGACATATGTTGCCAAAACATGGAAGCCCGCCAATCCACTGTGTATTTCTTACATAATAATTTAATATTATAAAAAGTAAGAATTAACAAGTTGGGGGAGGGGGAAGGCGAAATGAAATCTCCCTCAATATTTGGTTATATTTTGAGTAAGTTGCTGTAGTTTTTTTAAAATTTCTTTTACTTCTGTATTTTGGATAGAAAGTAAAATATATGTTCTTGAAATGAAGTATCATATTCCACCAAAAGGTAGATATTACAATAGCGACGTGAAATTGTGAATATGTAATTATGGCAAAAAAGATGTGTGGACAGCTTCTACTTGTGTCACATGGAAATATGGTGGCAATTTTGATTGTTGGATATCTAGAGAATGGTCTGGATTAGCCACATTACAAATTCAGGCAGTAATTTAATAATTTACCCTACCATGTAATGCAATGACCTCCCTTGTACGTCTATGCACCCCCTTGTGGTCCACCCACCCTCTTTATAGTTCTAAATCTTCAATGCTCTATGTTCCATGTGGCAAATTTTGTTGTGTGTGACACTTGACATGTTAGTGGAGGACCTTGGGGTCTACCTGCCCACCAAATTTCATCCTCATCTGATTTGCCATAAGGGACAACTATGTGCCGTTCATATAAGGAAATGTGGTTGGCTGTCCACAGATCTTCAATCCTTAATTATCTATTACTATTTTTATATCAGTTACAATTCATTGATAAAAAGAGAAGTTGCAAGCGAATGATACAGCAACAACAATAACTGGGACTACACCCAGATCCCAATGCCGCATAGTCATCGACTTACCTTATACCATGGCAAAGGCAAAGAATCCCCAAAACACAAACTTGGCCTTACAACAGCTTGCTTTGCTAGATTATCAGCTAAGCTACCTCATTTGCAACTTCTCAGTTTCCACTGGAAGGTGTAGGTATATGGGGGGCAATCATGTGGATTGGTCTGGCCAAATAAGAATAACACCATGGCTTTCCCTTTTGGTGCTGCATCCTCTGAATCTCATTGGTTGTAACCCCCTCAGTAATAGTTCTGTGGATTCCAGTGGACAATAACATCATATTCCTCCCTGGTGGAATCTCCTTCCCCTATTGGTCCTGAAAATATGCTAATCACTGTGTTGTTACCTAACCCTCTTATTATAACACTTTTGCCTAATGCACCGGGATGCCTAGTGAGCATCCATCCGCATTTAATTTGGACATGCCCTCAGGAGGAGTTGCCATCTGATGACCTGTCTCTCACCCTCTCCTTGGAAAATATCAGAGGATCCTAGTCTATAATTAACTGTCCACGTCAGATTTTTTTAAGTTCTTTTCCACCATTGCCTAATTAGTGATTCTTGTCTCGACTTTCTCAATGACCTTCCAACTTCACTAAATTGGTTCTGAAATAGTTTTGTATTATGTTTCTCCTATAAACACCAATAGTTGCTGAAAGTATCCTTTTTTCAAAGAAAATTCCCCTCTTTCCAATGGGAGCTTTTTGCCAAAACCAAGATAGCTGCTTCACATTTTCAGGAAAATCCAATATATATGAAACACCTTGAGAAAATGTCGCCAGATCTGCTTAGCAGAAGTGTATTAAAGAAATATTTGTTATTATACAAAGGTTGGTTGAAAGATATTTTATGCTTGGTGGTTGCGGGTTTAGACTTGTGATTTATGCATGGGATGAACCTAATTATTCCTAGCATGAGATCCAATGTATTTGAGGTATTGATCTTAAATCGATATATATTTCTGTTTGGGTTATTTAACAATTCTTAGGTGTTTATTTGTGCATATTTCATCTCTAGGATCTCCATTGACAATCATTTTCATATTGTTTCTATCAGCTGCACCATTAACCCCTCCCCCAAAAAAAAAAGAAAAAGAAAAGAAAAAGAAGCATGTTTTTATACCGTATTGTGTACATGATGAATTATTTCCAACTTCAATAGAAACTGAAATGAAAAACAGAAACTAACATAAAGTTCATTAATCATGGGTTTGATCCATTAATGACTAAGCAATAGGGAATTTCAACTGGGGAGGAGATGAGCTGTCAATAAGATTTTTTGTTGTATAGCATTCAATAAGATTATCCCTGCTTAAACATGCCCACATTCCTTTCTCATGCTTCATTTCAATACACTCTTTCACATTAAGTCAAAAACACTGAATGACTTATGACTTCGGCTGTTACCCCAAAGACTTGATTGACTGAAATTATCGGTGATACCCTCCTCCTCCTTTTTTTTTTTCTGGTTGACATTAAAATATGGTACCTAGGTTTCCATTGTTTAAATGAACATGAAGCTGCTTGACTTCATCATTCTAGCATTTTTGGATCCCATATTTATTTTATATGCTGCAGTTGTTTTATGAAACTTTGATTTTCTTTGTCAGGATGGACCTGATATCCTAGTTTGTGACGAAGCCCACATGATCAAGAACACGAGGGCTGACACCACCCAAGCTTTGAAGCAGGTGAAGTGCCAGAGAAGGATTGCATTAACTGGATCACCTCTACAAAATAACCTAATGGAATATTATTGTGTAAGGATCCTCTGTTTATGTTTGAAACATAAATTTCTGTGTTTTAGTGATTCCCTGTCATGATTTTCCTTTTCCTATATTAAATGGGCAGATGGTTGATTTTGTTAGAGAAGGATTTCTTGGTAGCAGCCATGAGTTTAGGAACCGGTAAAAGTTCTTTGGTCCTGATGGTCATTCTAGTTTCTTGTTCTGTCCTGTTGGTTCTTCAATTTTTAGTTGAGTATTTTGTATCCTTCTGCTAATGGAGTCCTATTTGCAGGTTCCAAAATCCTATAGAGAATGGTCAACATACTAATTCTACATCAGATGATGTAAAGATTATGAATCAAAGGTCACATATCCTCTATGAACAGTTAAAAGGATTTGTTCAAAGAATTGATATGAATGTGGTGAAGAAGGACTTGCCCCCTAAAACTGTGTTTGTAATTGCTGTAAAGCTTTCACCATTACAAAGGGAGATGTACAGAAAATTTCTACATGTGCATGGGTTCACAAATGACAAGGTTTCTGGTGAGAAAATAAGGAAGCGTTCCTTTTTTGCTGGATACCAGGCATTAGCTCAGGTATAATATTTAGAGGGAATATAACAACTCCAGATGCTCTAAAACTTGCTGAATTGATGTTGCTACTTGATTTTCTATTTATTTTTCAAGTAATTGTCTTTTTGGTTGTAGATATGGAACCATCCTGGCCTCTTGCAAATGGCTAAAGAACACAAAGACTACCTACGACGGGAAGATGCTGTGGAGAATTTTCTTGATGATGATAGTTCCAGTGATGATAACGTAGATCATGATACGATTGCTGGAGGTATCTCTTCTTTGTATTTTATGTTTTTTCATAGAGTTGATCCGTGAGCGTTTTTTCCTTTGGTGACTTGTTGCACCATTTCCTGCCAGATTTATTGATTTTTTCAGTTCCGTTTGTCTTCAATCTTCATGCATCTATTATTGTTTTCTTACTTGCCACCCAAAATTTTCATTGGTAGCCATACAACCTTTATTCAATGGTCTCTAATTCCTGGTTTTAGCCTGGACAAATATATATATATATATATATATATATATATATTTTTTTTTTTTTATTTATTTTTTTTTTTTGGGCCGGGGTTGGTTAGAGAACAGGGGGGCTATGCTTCAGAGAGTATCTTCCTACCGAAGTTTCTGCAATTTCATATCTTGTATGAAGAATGAAAGAAGCGAGGAAAAAACTGTTTGATTTTCATTGTCATTGGAAAGTGTCTTGGATTACCACATTGGTTTGATTTCTATCTTATCTTGTTTCTGGTTTGGGAGAGACAACGGATGGAAGATAAGTGCTTACTTGAATCCAATATTTGTTTATAAATGGGGTCTAAATTCTTGTGATTAATCAATTAGAGAGTGCGCTGATTCTTCTCAGAACTTTCTTGTGTGGGGTTCTACCTATATTCTATCCTTAGTGTCCTACTTCAGTCACTCCTTTGAAGACTAAGATAATTCTAGTGACTTGGTTATGGAGCGGTTGGCACTGACGCTCTTAATTCAATGATGTGACAATTTAACGCAATTTAATTGAGCTCAGAAGCATTCAGAAAAATATATAACGGAGGTATGCGAGCTCCAAAAATTCAAACTTGAAAGACAAAATTACAAAAGGGGCCAAAATCGCCACTCACGTGTGGTTTTTCCTGATCCTGGGGGCTGACTTAGCTGATTCAATCCGTGCTCTTGAACCATGTTTTTGATAAGATATGTACTGTTTTATTTGGATGTTTATCTACTTATTACTATAAATATTGATTTTTTTTTTTTTGACATCTGGATGATAATCAGAAAATTGAAAGAAAAGGAAGAAGAAGAAAAAGAAACAATTTTTTTCTTATTAAATAAATGGATAGTAATCATAACTTTATGCAACATTTTTTCCCTTTTTTGTAGTCTTTCCAATATTTCTGAGATTTGAACTTTTAAAATTATAGTCATTACTGTAATTAGGGCTTAGGATTTGTCATCACTCTTGAAGATTGTACGGTTTTGGTTCTGCTGTCTAGATGTCAATTAGGCCTGTCTAGGTGTCACCTAGATTAGTGCTGACCAGCTGGCCAATCTGGCTGTCTTCTTAGTCTTTGGGATTGAGTTAAATTCTTAACTTAGTCCTTCTTATCTTCATTTTCATTATATATAATTAGGAGAATAGTATTTTTGTCTAACTAGGATTTACTGGTCATCTAGGATTCCTTGTCATGTTGACATGTGGAATTCCTACATCTTTGTAAGTAGGACTCCTTATCATGTGGAGTCCTAGAGCTATTGTTTTACCTTTTTATTTTATTTATAAATAGTGATTGCTAAGAGGAGAGGAAGACACATTGATTCTTTCTCCTCTTATTTTCTATTTTGCTACGTGGTATCAGAGCAATCACTTCGATTGCAGTTTTGAGAGTCGTTTAAGGTTCTCTATTGGTGTGCAGCCATCGTTGCTGCCTCTGCTGCTTCTGCTTTATTCTCTGCAAGTTCTGGTATGTCTTCTATGCAGATCTGGTAAGCATGCTGTTCTGTTCCATCGAATACCACGTGTTTTGTTTTGTTTTAATCCTATTCTATTATTCCCATCAATCCATCGTTTCTTTTTTTTATTATCATAAATCTGGTTCTGTTTTGATGGCATGTCACTTTCCTGCTTTGTGTCATCTATCCAATTTGTTTTCTCCTATTTAATCTGGTTCATTTATAATTTTATATTCTGTTGTAGTCTAATCTGATTGGCTGGAACATACCCTTTTGATTGTGGCTGTTTACTCCTACTTCTTCTCCTATGATTGTGGAATTTGTTACTCTCTGTTCTTTATTTTCTCCTTTTCAATATAGTATTTCCCTTGTTGTTTGCTGGTTGCGTGAGTGACTACAGTTCTTATCAATTTCAGATTTGACTCCTATCATCTTCTTTCTTTATTTTCACCACTAGGATCCCTTAATAACTTCCGTCTCCACCGTTGGATCTTTCCCAAGTTTTGATGACTTATCCTAGTTATATTTAATTACTTGCTTGCCATTTTTGGTCCACATCTATTGACTGGATCTTTGACTTTTCAATTAATGTTAAAAATCCACTTGCATCATTACCCTATTCCTAGTCACATTAGGACTTCCACCATATTTCTTAATCTAACCGTTGGATGGTTTTGAAATTTGGATATCTTTTTCCTATTGATATTCTACTCTATATCCTACAGTTTGAGGTCTCCCACAATAACTGTTCAAGTGGAATGCTACATGTGAGAGGGAGAAGGAGCATGTTTGCTTTTATTTGCTCGTGTTGGAGCCTACTACTACCTACTACTTTTTTTTGTTGGTGGAAGAGCCTACTACTATTACTTGGTTGATAGGGACCTATATTACGCTGCTATCTACTATTACTTGGTTTGCAAGGACCGATACTACGCTGCCGTCTACTACTACTACTTGGTTCATAGTGACCTATACTACACTGCTATCTACTAATAGTTCGTAGTGACCTATACTGCGCTGCTATCTATTACTACTACTACTACGACTGCTATTACTATTGCTATTGCTATTGCTGCTACTACTACTGCTACTATCTGCCTTTGTGGGAAGAACCTATGCTGCTTGGTGTTTGTCAGATGGTGTTACTACCTGAAGATTGGTGTTGCTGTTCGTATTTATTTTTATTGTTCCAAGCTGGAGCATGTTCTAGCTTGAGGGGGAGTGTTGAAGATTGTGTGGTTTTGGTTCTGCTGTTACCTAGCTTGGAGTTTTGAAAATCTCGACATGGTCGAGATAGACTGGATACGAGACTATGTCTTGACTCGTCTCGACCTAGTCTCAACCAGTTTCCACCCAACTTGGTTTAAACTTAGTATAAATACCAAATCTTGGTTGACATTTCGACCAAGACTTGTTATTCTTTAGTTTTTGCTGCAAATTCCTCTCCTTTTGCTCTCCTTCTCCTTTTTTTTTTTCAAAAACTTCCATTATCGTTTGGGGTTTGTGAGAAATCTTTCCACGAGATTATCGGTGGACCTTGTTACGAGCGCGGAGACCGTCCATTCATCGTCAGATTCACTTTTTAAGGTAAGAATTTGTTTAAAAATTAATTTTTTACTTAAACATTATCATTGCTTGGTATATGATTATTTTTATATGTGAGACATGTGAGCCCGATCTACAAGCTTAAGGTTTTGGAATTTTTTTGCTGTATATATTTTTATTATTTTGATTTTCTGGTTAAAAAAACTATTTTCCAGCATTAAAAAATTGAAATAAATATGAAAAATATTAATTGGGATGGAGTGATAGGGAGATGGGACTTGGGAGTTGGGGCTGGGGGCATCATTGTATTTGAGTATCTGAGTATTTGAGTATTTGTAATATTGTATGGAATTATGAATTATGAATCTATAATTATTCCACAATGTGTGATTAGTTTTATAATTTTATGGTTTAAATGTGTTTATATATGCTAAAATTGTGTTTCCCTAGAGTATCAAGCCTTAAAATGATCATTTATGATCGAAACGCCCATTTTAAGCCTTCGCGGCTTTTCTGCCAGTTCTCACTGAGATCTAGGAAATCTTGGTCTGGCTAGAGGTCGAGACCACCTTGAGACTCGAGATTTTGATCTATGGTGTTGACCAGCTGTCCAAGTTGGTTGTCTTCTTAGTCTTTGGGACTAAGTTAAATTCTTGATTTTGTCTTTCGTATCTTTAATTCATTATATCTAATTAGGAGACTAGTATCTTTGTCTAACTAGGATTTATTTTTTATCTAGGATTCTTTATCACGTTGACACATGGAATTCCTACATCTTTGTAACTAGGACTCCTTATCATGTGGAGTCCTAGAGCTATTACTTTACCTTTTTATTTTATTTATAAATAGTGACTGCTAAGAGGAGAGGAAGACACGTTGATTCTTTTTCCCTTTTCTCCATCATCTCCGTCTTCTCTTATTTTCTATTTTGTTACAATGGCATTCATTCTTTCACCCATTTGGTTGATGCTAATGTTGGATTTTGTTTGGATTTGATTTCAATATTCTTATATTGCCTTGGATAATAATAATTTTGTTCTTGTTCTAAGCAGACAAGGCGAGGAACAAGAATGACTTCATGGATAAGAAAAGTGATAATGGCTTTTTTCACGAGGTATGAACACTTTATCACACTTCTCTCTTCTTGCATCTTTACTGTATGCTGAAGTTATCTCAATCTTTATTTGCTGGATCTTATATTGGCCTTATTCTTTTTGTGCCATAAAAAAATGGAAATTCTTGTCGTTATTATTAATTTTTTTGGGGGTAAGTAAAAAATTCTTGTAGTTAGTTATTTATTTTTGCACAGATTATTGTGAAATTTCTTTGCAACTAGTTGTATTATTATCTTTCTGGTGTAAGCTAGTAGTTGCCGTAAGCTAGTAGTTGCCTTACCAATTAACAGTGAACATGTTTGAATAGGGCACCAATCTCTTATTTTGTTTGATGAGAAAATTTAAGGTCATTCCCACAGATTCAAAAGTTTCAGTCCCCAACAGAAATTTAGAAAATTAGTAAGTGACAGTATGATGTAATGCAAATTCAGAATGATACTATGGCTTTGTTCCATGAACTAAAGCTTTGTTCTGATTATACTTAGATGCATTGTCTCTTGCACATGCCTAATCTGCTAGTATGTTGAAATGCCTATCATGTTAATAATTTAATATGCGTTGTTTTGCCAAAGTTAAAGAGTATGTAAAATCACCATGCTTTCTTTTCCAGGATTGGTGGCGTGATTTACTTCATGAAAAAAACTATAGAGAGGCTGATTACAGTGGTAAAATGGTTTTGCTGCTTGAGATTCTATCCATGAGTTCTGAGGCAGGTGAAAAGGCATTAGTTTTTAGCCAGAGTTTGACAACTCTGGATCTTATCGAGTTTTATCTCTCAAAGTTGGAACGAAAACAGAGAACTGGAAAGTATTGGAAACAAGGAAAGGATTGGTACAGGTGTGTATGTGGAACTTGCTGCAACCATTATATGTGAAGTTTTGTGAATGCAGATATGATAATGTATTTTATATCTAAAAATGTATCAATCAAACCTTATATGATTTTTGGTCAATTTAATAGGTATATTAGATTCATATATGAAGGGAAAAAAAACATAGTTTATATGTTTATGTGCAATTCTGCAGATAAAGTATCCTAAAAGTTTGCGAGATGACCCCCTCCCCAAAAAAATGATGAAAACATTCTGCGCATTTATTTACCCACAGAACTTCAAATTATTCGTGAAGAATAGGCAGATGGTTAACCCTAAGTAGGACCAGAGTTTGTCTATGGGAAGTTCTTTTCATCAGATTAAGATCACCCTAGAATGGAGACTAGAAAAACTGAAACCTACACTTTTCTGGACCTTTAGTATTAAGGGTGTCAACCGTCAACCAGTCAGTTTCGGATGGTTTAATTGGGCCAATCTTAGGCACCACCCTGTTTTGGCCCAGACTGAATCATACCAAATAGCTAATGGGTCCTTTTGCCTTGGATAAAAACGGAACCTTATTCGGTTTTGGTTATCGGTTTTGTAGTTAGTCTTGGTCAATTTATCCATAACCAGGCCCAAGACTGAATGACCAACCAGTAATTAAGGGGAAATATACTGCCAGAAAGAAAAATAGCAAGGTCAACAAATATCCCGAAAGAGGCGAATGCCGAGGAATGGAAGCAAGAGCATTGAAGATAGCATGTCAAACCAACTAAATGAAAAAATGGATGAAAATGAGGCCATAATTTGGGGTTTTTAACTGTTTAACAGTTTCCAACCATGATCTGATCAGTTTTCAGTTTAAATGGCTTGTAAGCGTGTTGCCTGAATGCCTGTCAATCTAGTTGGCTCAAAGCAGGAGTGACTGATTACTCCGGGAAACTGAGGCCGGCCCAATTAATGAACGAGTTGGTCTGGTCTTGGTTGGTTTCTCCGGTCAGGCCTAGGATTGACACCCTTATTTATCCTTGGTTGATTTTGATCAGTGTGTTAAACAGGCTAGATGGAAGCACCGATGGCTCGGAAAGGCAAAAGCTAGTTGAGAAGTTCAATGAGCCCATGAATACGAGGGTGAAATGTGCTTTGATATCAACTCGAGCTGGATCGCTGGGAATCAATCTTCATGCTGCTAACCGTGTAATTATTGTTGATGGTTCATGGAATCCAACTCATGATCTCCAGGCTATATATCGGGTTTGGAGGCATGTAACCATGTTGTTTTGTTTATGGTAGGATAGAAGCTTATGGAAACCCTTTAAATTCATTTCCATGCTTGCAGGTATGGCCAGAAGAAACCAGTATATGCCTACCGCTTGATGGCACATGGAACAATGGAAGAGAAAATATATAAACGTCAGGTATAGAAAAATTATAACTGCTGTTAAGTAATATGTGGATAACATTTAACTGCTGTTCCAGATGGTCCAGATCACAACTTTTTACTTTAGGGTTTTGCTTTTGGAGATCTCAACAATCAATTGCAAAAAAATTAATTATTTATATATTAGTGGTGCTTACTATGTAAATTTGTTCAAACAGGTGACAAAGGAGGGTCTTGCTGCGAGAGTGGTGGATAGACAGCAAATACATAGAACTATGTCTAAAGAGGAAGTGTTACATCTCTTTGACTTTGGTGATGATGAGAGTTTTGATTCAGTGAGAGAAAAGGGACAGGAAAGTCTATCTCCATCTCATCAAAGTTCGAGTGACCTTGTTGGAGGTTCACTGAAGCAGAAGTTGGCTTTTCCGAATGGAAGTTGCTCTTCAGACAAGTTAATGGAAAGCTTACTTAGCAGACACCATCCGAGGTAGACTCTTTGGTTTATATGCTATTTTAGGAAGTTAGCATTGCTTTTCTATCAACATGTCCTTTGGGAAATGCATTCATGTAGCAACATCTACATTTGTGACGTGTTATGATCATTAGCATATGAAGAACTCTCCACTGCTATGTCACTGAAGTACTGAGTGAAAAAGGTGGAACTCTTGCAGATTGTTCACTTATGATGTAGGATTGGATTATAACCTTTTAGCTTTGATCTTAGTTTTATCAAACTTTGTCTTTATTTTACCTAGTTTGTCTTTTAGCTCATCAATTTCAACTTATTTTGAGAAATTTAATCTTTTTGTATATCTATACGAGTTAATGTGCATTCAATATTCATTGTGTAAATGCATCATTGCATATCTACCATATATGCGTGCTAGTGATGTACAATAGTATTTTAGACATTTATTATGTGGTTATTCAATATTTTAGACATTTATTATGTGGTTATTTAGAGGATTTGAAGAGGGCGAGCCTTGGTGTGACGATAAGGTTGTCATATGGCAACCTGGTGGTCATGAATTCAAAACATGGAAACAGCCTTTCTGTGCTGCGGGGGTTAAGGCTGTGTACGTTCTGCCTCTCCCAGACCCTGCAGTAGCGGGAGCCTTGTGCACTGGGACGCCTTTTTTAGAGGGTTTGAGCCATATGTGGTTTGGAGGGTGGTCTGAATTTTAAAGAAAAAAGAAACATGAATTTTCATCTACTGAGGAGTATGGGATGGATTGCCACCTCTAGCACTCTAAATCCGGTCAACAAAGGGAGCTTGTGATATTTGTCCAGAGTTTGATTATTATGGCTGATATATATGAGCCATTGCCTGTTGTTACATGTCAACAATAAATGGTATTTCCAGTCAGTGTTGCTGCTTGTTTGTATTCAGTTTGAAATCTTGATGCTTAATACTTGACACCAAGGAATCAAGTATCGTGTATCGGTTCCATATCGGTCAGCTGAAATTAAGAGACATATTGTATCGTATCGTGGATACGGTGGATACGCACGGATACCCATGGATACGGGGCAAGATACGCACAAAAATGATTAATGAATATACAAAACACAATTTTAAAGAATAAAAACACTATAATTAGCAACGTTTAAAAAAGATTTGTTTCTTACATCATCTATACACATGATTATGTGGCAGGATACATACAAAAATGATTAAGGATCATACATAACACATTTTTAAAGCATAAAAACTCAATAAATCTATAATTAACAACACTAAGAATTAAACATGGGTTAATATAAAATGTTAAACATGTTTACTAGTTGAACCACTTGAGAATAAAAACTCAATAAAACCAACTATAGAAAAATGAGATAGATGGAATAAGACTCTTATGAGAAAATGAAAACACAGTCTTCCATTTTCATTTCTACATAAACAGTCTTATCACAAGCATTACATTTCTGCAGAGTTCCACTGAATGCATTACAAGAGTTCTTGCTCTATCTTTCATATCTTCAAACACTATATTTCAAGATGGTCTCCTTATGAACTATATCTTTTTCATTGACCAAAAGATTTAACACCCTCATCCACATAGAAAAAAAAGAGTACAAACTACAATAAATAGAGAACTTCCAGAACACAAAAATAGACATCAGGCCCAAAAATAAAGAAATAGACATGGGTTGAAACAAAGATCTTTGAAAAAAAAAAAAAAAACGAAGACAAGTTCCTAGCCATATTCTGTTTAAGAGAAATAGAAAACAAAATCAGAAAAGGAAATAACAAGGATGGAAGAAAAGGAAATAAAAAAATAATATTATCTAAATTATATTTCTATTTTTTAAACCAAAAAATAAAAAAAAATAAAAAATAAAATTGAAAATTATAACTGAGAAGCAAAGATGGTAGATCAGTAGTCTACAAATCTTATATAAATAGTAGAAGAGGAAATGATTAATTTTTGAAAAAAAAAAATTTGAAATTTCTTGTGTTTTTCAAAAATTTCTCAAATCAAACCTCAAATCAGTGTTTAAATCCATGTATGTAGCATGCATTCATCAAATAGGGCCATTGTTCATTGATTCATGAGAAGAAACAAAGCAAAAATCGATTTATTTTGAAAAAAAAATAAAGTTGAAACTCATACCTTTGCTGTTTTCAGCCCTTGGAGCTTGAAGAGATGATTTCGTGCTCTAATCTTCACAAAAACCAAATTTGATGCTACCTTCCCAGTTGTTTTAGGCTGAGAATCAAAGCCCTAAGGTTTTTTGGAAGAAATCAAGTTGCAGAAGAGTATTCAAACTGAAATGGTTGTTGGCTTTTGGAAAAAGACGTTCTGAGTAGAATTGATACTGCTCGATACTAAAATGGTGTATCGACCAGTATCGAACGGTTCGATACTGGTCGATACAGGTTGATTTTTATGTTTTTTTTTTTTAAAAACTATATTTAAAGTGTACGCCTCGATACGCTCATTACTGTATTTTTTTTTTAAATGGAGAGACGAATCAAGGTGTATCGTATCGACTAGTGTCGATACCGATACGTATAGGCCGATACGGTGCGTATCGTGTCGATACTTGATTCCTTGCTTGACACTACCTTATCCCAAATCAAATGCGTACTTTCAACAATTTTGAGTTTACCATCAGCCAGGTTGTGGAATATAATGTTTGAAAAGGCACACTATTTGTTGAAAATATTATCAGAAGATATTATTTTTTTAACTACTATAAACAAAATTTATGCTTCTTTTTGGTAGACATTGAAGGTGTTGCCTTAATGGTTGTGACACTTGTACAAGGATTTAGAGACCAGGATCATGGGTCGGATGGGACACCACTGATTCCAATACTGATTGGCTGATATACTGGCTGGTCTTTGAGGGAATATTGGTGCTATCAGCTGGATGTTTCCCAGCCCATCCTGATATGTATCTGCTGATGTTATCCCGATCCTTAACATATGTGCTTGTTGGTCCTGAATGTGCTCGTGCATAGAAAATCAAGGTAACACTGGCAATCAATGCAGCAGGCAATCAATGCAGCAGACAGCGGGCACGTTGATCTTGTAGCAGTATCAAGAATGGATGTTTAGGGCATGCACAAGATGTAGAAGAGAAGAAGAAGCGAGGAAAAGAAAGAGTAGTATAGAACTAGGGTCCCCGCTCTGTAAGCCATTTATCAACAATCGAATAAATGGTGAAATTACATGTGTACCCTCCCCACACACACCCTTAACATAAGCTATCAGACTAAAACCCAACTGAGAAGACTAAACAATCCCTATTTAAATATAAAACCTAATGAAAAATTTACCCTTGATTAATGTTACACCATGGACCCTAATGCCATTACCCTTTAACACTCCCCCTCAAGCTAGAGCATCAATATCACCCATGCCCAGCTTAGAACATCCTTGAAGAAATCGAGGCTTGAACAATGCCTTGTTAAACACATCACCAAATAACAATCAATTTCAATGTGTTTGGTCCTTTCGTGAACACTGGAGTCCTAGCAATATGGATGGTTGCCTAGTTATCACAAAACATAGCAATAGGTTCGGTAATGGAAAGAACCAAGCTCCTAAAGAAGAGACTTTAACCACATCTGCTCAGCTGTAATATGTGCTATAGCTCAATACTCAGTTTCTGCACTCTACCTTGCTACAGTAGTCTACTTCTTAGTGTGCCACATAACCAGACTGCCACAGACAAAGGTGCATAACCTGTTGTGAACCTTGGAACCCTAGTGGCAGAACGGAATCAGTTTACCGGTCTGACTTCCAATCCAAGACGAGTAGTTTAAGTCTTCATTACCTTGTAAGGGTGTTGACAATTGGTTTTGCTTTTATTGTTATAAACTTTTGCACTACACAGGCATTTTAGAAATTTTTTAGTCTTCTAGTGGGGCATTTTGGGTACTAATGCCCTAATACAGATATGCAAAGTAGCTGGCAAATTAAAATTGGAACTAGCTCAAATTGTGTCACCTTCAGCACAGTCCAACCAACATTTGAATACCCATTAAGACTTAACATTCCTATTCGGTCTATAGATAAGATTTTTGCCCAGAGCGCCTTTCAGATATCACAAGACCCGACATGCTGCCTCCCAATGGTTGTGCTTCGGCTTCTCCTTAAACTGACTATTGATTCCTATTGCAGAGGAGATATATGTCGAGTCACCATAAGATGCCTTTATTGTTGCTTATCTGCAAGCTCCTCACCATCATCAGTGCCAAACTTTTGATGTGGATCCATGGGTGTGTCAGCAGGTTTGGATGCTAACATACCAGTCTCAGAGAGAAGATTGAGCACATGCTTCCTCTGAGACATATTGATGCCTTTATTATTTCTTACAACTTCAGTACCCATTCTAAGTAACCACCTTGCTGAATTTATCAAACCAGTCAAAAAGAGACTGCTTAAGGCCATAAATAGCTTAATGCAGTCCACACTCCTTACTAGCATTCCCCTCTTGAGCAACAGTACCCCTGTGATTGCTCAATATTGACCTCTTCAAGTAAGTCCCCGTATAAAATAGCATTCTTAATATCAAGCTGAAACAATGGCCAGTCAAGGTTAACAAGAAGAAAAACAAGCACACAAACAAAATCTAACTGGGCAACAAGATAAAATGTCTCAAAATAATCCACACCATATGACTGGGTGTAGTCCTTGGCAACCAGCTGGGCCTTGAGTCTCTCTACATTGCCATCAAGATTATACTTAGTAAACACCTAGTGGCACTTTACTGACTCCTTACCTGGTGGTAAATCAAGCAAAGTTGAAGTCGTGTGAGAGATTAAAGCTTCCATTTCCACATCCATTGCTAACTTTCAACCAGGATTAAATAAAGCATGATGATGGTTTTCAGGCACAGTGTTAGAGGACAAAGATAAGGCAAAACTGGAGATAAGACAACAAGACATACTTGTCAATAGGATAAGCAAGTAGAGACAGTTGAGTACAAGTACGTGTGCCTTTATGCACTGTAATTAGCAAATCAGCAGACGCAGAGGAAGAACCAGGAACACCAGCTAAAGAGTTTGATTGTGAAGAGGCAACTGAACCGGAGTAGCAGGTACCAGTGAACACAGCTTTATACGGCGATGACAAACTTTAAGAGGTGGTGTTTGAGAAGGAGAGGAGACTTTGGAGAAGGGAACCAACACGGGAATAGGAGACTCAACAATATCAATGCCAAATCATGGCCCTCAGCCGAAAAGTATGGTGTGCACTCAAAGAATGTGACATGTCCACTCACAAACTATTGACGGGCAACAAGATTGTAACAACGATATCCTTTTTAGGTGTGAGTAAGGCATAGTTGTCAAGGTGCCAAGGCGAACCAAGGTGATGGAGGCCTGACTGGGTGCATAGGCGACCAAGGAGCCCGCCTAGGCGACCAAGGCGTCCAAACTTCCAAGGCGACCCAAGGCAGCCTGGGCGCCTAGGCGGCCTAGGCGACGCCTTGACAACTATGGAGTAAGGTTCAAGGTGCCAATTTCGACCAGCCTAGAACCCGAGATATCTCGGGTTTCGACGGAAACTCGGTCTAATCCTGGTATTTTTTTTTTGGAACATTGACTCCATGGTTTTGAGGCCCAGATTTGTTTTCTTTTATCTTTTTTTTTTTTTTTTTTTTTTTTTTTTTTTTTGTGTAGTCTATTTAAACCATTTTACACCTACTTCACATGTTAGTTTGAAAAAAAAGATAGAGAAAATAATTACATGTGGTATGGACCCAAGTTTGGTAGCGTACGATAAACTAAGCCACATTGCACTATGCCACTAACTATGAAGAATCAACATCATCTAACAATAATATATGTATTGATAATGAAATTATAGAGTTAAAACAATAAAAGAATTCATTTAAAATTAATACATTTAACTTAAGAAGTCTCACCAATCAATTCCACGTTGAGCTTCATAGTACATCTAAACTACAAGCAGCGTACCACTGATGGTGGCGATAACGCTCCTCTGATTGCAGCACGTATGTGTCCCATGACATGGTCCCAAGCCAATTCCTCTGAAAGTCACCGACAGTCCACAAGTAGACACTATTATCAACATAATGTAAGTACCCTAGTCTAGGGTAAGGCTGATCAAGTGAGATAGTGGGTGGAGCCGGAGTAGGCATCAACATAGGAGGAGGAGCATATTCGAAGATGGAGTCGATGAACGATGACCCAACAGTGCCAACACCCGAGTCATCTCTATACTGACTGCTGAGGTAGGAAATAAAAGAGCTTCCATACCCACCAACGCCAGTAGTAGACCATCCAAATCCACCGGGTGCTGTCGAACCGATACTCTCGCCTCGATTTTCTTCAAGAATTGGTGGACTTGGGCTCCATGTGATCATGAATTCTGGGGTACACTAATGCCCAGTACCTCCATTCTGAAGAACTCTTCCCTAAATGCATGCCCTTTATGGCGGCAGACATGCTCGATATATCTATGGGATCCGTATCATCTACCTCTTCCTGTGGCATGAACCGTTAGCGTAAGCCTCTACTAGTACTAGCACTAGGCCGGACTCTGTGGTCAGTATCCTGCGTGGCATGATCATACTGAGACTCCCCCGTGAATCTGATGGGATTTGTTAATGGCTCCTTTACTGACTCTGGATGGTGGTACTGATCGGGCTCATCACATAAGGCTGCATATCTATCGTTATCACCATCACCACCATCATGACTACCAGTACCACGCTGGGTGGCGGAAGGTGAATCTCTAGAAAAAGCTGGCCAATCACTCGAACTCTCATTGTTAGCAGTCTGAAATGGACGTCGAGGCTCCGCGTGGACTCTATCCTCAGTAGTCATAAACTCATCCACATTAGGCTCCAACGCTCTAGCAACCATAGCATTTGGCCGACCACCGGCCTCATCTAATTGAGGTTCACCACGACATAGAGGATAAGCATTCTCTCCCTCCAACTGAAAGACCTCACTTAGCTTAATGGGGGTGGCAGTATCTTTCTCCTTGCCTAAACGTATGTGCTCCTCTTTTAGTCTCATATTGTAGTGCACATATACCAAGTCCTCAAACCTTTTTGCATCCATTCGGTTTCATCGCTTTGTATGTATCAGCAAGAATGTGCTCTAATTCCGTTCACATCCAGTGGCAGAGCATGTTTGGGATAACACCTTTGTTGCTATTTGATGAAGGTTTGGTCAATCCGACCCATATAGGAGTCACCATTCAGCTGCAAAATCGCATAGGAAAAAAATATTAGATGATGACAATCATACTAGTACTTGGCACTTGCATAAATACTAAAAACTAATGTATGTATACATTACAATTTACAACTTTACATACCGTTGCCTGGCCAAAACTCCCATTGGCATCCCTGAAGCTTTTGAGCTGCACCAGTATTGATGGGTAATAGTATTAGTAAAAATACCATTTTTATAATTAATGTTGACAACAAAATAAGGTAAAAGTGTTACTTCTTGGTTAGCAATAGACTGCACTCTTGAGTCTGGCTCAAGCTGGCAACTAGTTCTTGCACTGCATCTTTCAATTCTTGATGCATTCTCAAGTGATCTTTGTATTGATACCTGAGATTCAGATAATATGCTGAAAATTGACAAGTGTTATGAATACGTGAATGCAAGCTCATGTAATTTTAATTAATTGAGAAACTCATCTACATCAAGTAAAGACTCACCAGCCTTGTGTAGTAGGTGCTTCAGCTGTCTCTCCCAACGATCTTTGATGATAGAAATATATTTGGAGGTCTTATGTCTGTATACTTCCTCTACTTGCATCTTTATCATATCAATGACAGCCCACCAGTGTGGCAAGGTGGCCTTCTTTTGTCCATCAACCATTCCCAGCACCCTGACAATGAGATCTAATATCATTACAACCTTCTTGACATCATCCCAGAATTTATCATTGGATAGGTTACCTGTGCTACCCTACCACCATGAGAACTAAACTGAGGCCAATCAAACCACTCCTCTGAAGCAAACATGGATCTCAATCTAGACTTATTCAATTCAAAACTCTTCAGGGCTATGTAGTTTGTTACAAAACGTATCAACCCAAGTCTCTACCGCACTTGGTTCTCATCATCTACAAGGCATATCCATGGTTATACGAAAGTGGTTACTTGCCTTGCACTTTCTACAACCTCTTTCACAAGTTTGATCTCCCCTATGTCCTTCAACGCCAAATCAATATAGTGGGCTGGCTGCACATGGTGTCTAAAAAAGCCGGTATTTTTTATTGTTCATTACCTTTCTCCAATTTTCTTGAAGTTGCTACCATTATCAATAACCACTTATACCACATTTTGTATTCCCACTTCCTTCACCACTTGCTTCAGGTTACCATAAATATACTTAGCATCCTTAACATGCTTGGATGCATCAACAGACTTCAAAAATATTCTTCACCCATCATAATTCACCATGAAATTGACGAGGGATTGTCTGGTGGGTCAAATCCACCCGTCACACATCACAATGACCCTATATGCCTCCCGTTGTGGTTTCAAACTATCCACATATTCTTGAATGTTTTTCTTATGTTTAGGTAGGTAGGTATTGTACAGCTCCCAAGCTGTGGGCCCTTCACTCCTGGACCTGCCCTACCTACCTCATCCAACATACTCTGATAGTATGGTCCTATAGTGGCATTTGCTGGTATGCTATTGTACAACATCCACTTGGAGATTTGATTCTGGTCAGACCAGTCCAAAAATGCTTTAACTTCTTTTGTATCATATCCTATGTGGCAAATACAGTTGGATCCCTCTGAATGACTTCAACATCTGGGTCACAAAGTGTTAGTGGTTCCTGTGCACTAGCTGAACCCCTCACACTCTGAGTCCTCCTAAAAGGTATCTCAGCCTCACCCCCATGTGTCTGCCTCATCCTCTGATGGTGCCTGTTTAGATGAGCCAGCTCATCTGAAACTGCCTTCGTCGAACTTCATCTTGTTGCATTAAACTTGCTATCTTGGCTCTCTTAGTTGTTGAACCTCTGCCTCTTATCATATTTGAATATGCCTCATCACTGTCATAATCCTCTTCCCCTAAATTGGGCAGGTCCTTCAGGCAAACATCTTCAAATTCCTCCCTTACTGCTTTCTTATTTCTTTTATCAGTATCATTTTTCATCATGGTTGCCATGGCCTTTTTCACTTTGCTTGGTACATTGGGACAACCCATCACATCTCTGTTACCATTAGCAAGATGCCACTTCAATCTAGTGACACCATCTACCTTGATCTTCTTGGCACAATAATTACATTGTGACTGCTTTTTATTCGCAATCAGTGGTATCTTATGCCTCCATGCAATGTCACCACTTGGAGTTGGTGCATCAGCCATTTCAAACTAGTTGTCACTTACACTGTTGGAACAAAAAGACAACAATTACTACAATTGAAATACCAAATACTACTCTTATGAATGCAACAAATTATATTACAAACTATCCCACATTAGAAACAGCAACCTTTAATCTTTTTTTACACACTCATATTTTTCCCGTAACTAAAAAATATTTTACTAATTTTTCAGTAATTAATATACTTTTAAATCAACATAAAATAATTAGTTAACAATACTTTATTACATTAAACAGCAACCTATTATTGTAACATTTATATTTTTCCATAAATAAAAAATATTTTATTAATTTTTCAGTAATTAATATACCCTTAAATCAACATAAGTAATTAGTTAACATTACTTTATTACATAAAACAGCAACGTATTATCATTTGTAACACATTAATATTTTTTTTCAAGATTTTCAAAGTAAAATCAGCAAGCTTTTATTATTTATTTACACTCATTTTCAATTTAAATCATTATTTTTTTAAATATCCAAAAATTGAAATAAAAAATAAAAACAGAAAAAAAATTTCACCTCCATCACAATGTAGATCGGCCTCCTGTGTCTAACATATATTTAATTGAAGTCCATACAACATATGTAATCCATATTTTTCAAAAAATTAGTTGTAGGAAAATCAATTTTTTCAAATAGAAATTCCAATAAATAAATTATCAATTAAAAAAAAAAGACACAACCATAGATTCATAGATCGGGTCATTCTAAAAAACATATAAAATTTTGAAACTCTAAGCATTAACTTTGCTTACACATTCTATGAAAAATCGACATTAGGAGATAATAATGGTTTACCTTGGAGAGAGAGAGAGAAAAGTTGAGAAGCTTTGTTCTTGAAGTAACTTGAGAGATCTTGTGAAACTTGAGAGAATCAAGGAAGAAATCAAGAGTTTTGGAGGAAAAATGAGAAAACCCTCTTTCAAAATCGCAAACCTTGGAATTTTGACCAGTTTCGACGGGACCTAACATATTTATAACATGGTTTGGTTCTATTTTGGTCCAAAACCATGGTTCTGATCGAAACCTGGTTGACCCAACCAGGGTTTGACCGAAACCATGTATTTTTTAAATTCGACCCTCCATCTCATCTCGGACTGGGTCGAAACCGAGATACGCCGGCCGGCACCTCGAACCATGGGTGCAAGAATATCCCAGAAAAACACGCTTGAAAGCCTAAGGTGACAATTTATCATGACCCGGACGTAAAACAAGAACGAAACAAGTGCACCGAAACACGCGAGGTAAAGAAAACAAGGAAGAATTAGGGAAAACAAATCTAATTGGAGACCTATTGCCAAGAACAAATGAAGACATATGATAAATCAAATAAAAATCAGTTAAAACAGCATCTCCCCAAAAAGTTTTTGGAACATGCATATGAAATAACGAATTACGAGCAACCTCCAACAAATGTCTTTTTCCGTTCAACCACCCCATTCTACCTAGGAGTATAGTTTGATGTAAAATACCATGCTTAGTACAAAAGGACGAAATAGCATTTTGAGTAAACTCTGATGCCTTATTTGTGCAAAAATTTTAAGAGAAGCACCAAACTGATTCTTTATGTCATTATAAAAAGATTTAAAAACAGATAGAAACTATGAACAATATTCTAATGAATACAACCAAGTCAACATGAATGATCGTCCACAAAGGTAACAAATACATAAAACAACCACGATTCAGGACATGACATAGACCCCAAATGTTTGAGTGAACTTAAAAAATAAAAATAAAAGACTCCTAGAAATCATAAGCTGAAGTATTGAGCGATAAAGATGACCGAAACGAAAATGTCAATCCAGAGGTGAGATAAGATAAGAAACAGCAGCTGCAGTAAAGGACTTTCCATCCAGATAATATAGACCATCTTTCTCATGCCCTCTACCAAACGTCCTCTTTTGTCTGAAGATCTTGGAAAACAGAAAATGAGGGATAGAAGGATCAAAATAATTCAAGGATTTAATTAATTGACTCACTAATAAAAAATTTAAAGGTCATTGCGGTAATGAAGATCAGAAGATAAAGAAGAAGTAGGTGAAGCAACAGTGCAACACCATGATTTGAAACCTGAGTAGAGGATCCATTAGCAAGGATCACTCTGGAAGGGTGACTAGTAGCATGGAAGGAGGAAAACATGTTAGACATACCAGTCATATGATTGGTTGCACCAAAGTCAATAAGCCAGCTGGTGGGAGAAGCAAGAAGTGCAGTTGTACCTATTTGGGCTAGTGTAGTAATGGATGAGGAAGTGGAAGCTTCAAGCTGTTGACGACGTTTGAGTAGCTGATTGTAGTCATCTCGCAACACGGAGGTCAATCGACTAGCTCCATATGTAGAAGCAATGTGGGTATCACTTGGAGATACAGTGTCAGTACACCCTTCAGTTACTACAGAATTAGCTATCTGCTGAACCCACTTTGGCTTACCAAACTAAGCCCAACATTTCTCTATGGTGTGATTAGGCTTATCACAATAAGAGCACCATAGCTGTTGAAAGGATTGATTGGGATGCTGTAACTGCTATCCTCCTCTACTACTAGACTACGTCTTCTACCTCCCCCTGACCCTCGTTCTCAACCAGGAAGGAAAGAACCATGTCCGCTACCACCAGTACCAGTAACAAAAGCAGAGCTAACCTTGGTCGAAGGATAGGAATCAGATTTGATGACGGAAGGATAGACACTGCGCTGAATGCGACAAAAAACTTCATTCATGGACGACAGGATGAGACAGTTTTTCTGCAAGCAGCTGACTCTTCACAGGCTGAAATTCATGATCTAAACCATAGAGGAACTTTGCAACCTGGAACTCAGCACATTGGATCTTCAACACCTTAAGATAAGTAGAGAAGAGTTGATAAATATTTAATTCTTCCTGCATCTCCTTTAGAGCACTGTAATATTATCCAACAGCTTTACTGCTCTTATTTGAAAGAAAAATCTTCTCATATAAATCGTAGACCCATGACAGGTTTTATCCTAGGAGTAACTTTCCTGCAAGTCATCCCTCATACCCTTAGCTATGGTGTGAAACATAATGTTGGCAGCCATAGATGGCTCCATATTATTCCTTAACCAGACCAGTAGGGTACCTTCTCTCGTATTCATTTCTTATACTTTGGCTTCAGATTAAGGAGGAAATGTGGTGAAGTAGTCCAATTTTCCTTTGGCATTAATGTAAACCTTAACTATCTGTGTCCAGAGTAAATAATTTGATGCACCATTCAGCTTAATCATGGTAATTTGCACATTTACAGAACTGGTAGGAGGCTTGGTCTCAGCCATAATAATCTTGATAAATAAAGAAGCAACCAAAAAGGATCCAAAAGATAACACAGCAGCCAAGTAACAATGCTCACGATCTGGAATAAAAAGGGGCAACAACCATGGATTGTACAGACACTCAACCAGAGAACAAATATCAAAGAACTAAGCAAGCAGAATGCTCATAGCCGTAGGGAAGTACTGCTGGAAAAGTTCAAATATCTCAAACACAGCATCTGAGATCAATAATGATAGTGTATATCAAAGGGAAAAAATATACCAGAATCTGTCAATGCCAGAAGGAGGAATAATTCTCTCTGTGAAACCGCAGGAGAGGAGAAGACTGATGGTGCTGAGAGGTCTGATTCATGGAGTAGACATATAGGATGCCTGTGTTCTTGGTGACTCTTCCTCGGACTAAGACTCTTGAGAAAACCAGAAAAAAAAATTCAGATCATAGCAAACGTTCACCACATGTGATCAGCAAAGGAACACCATAAAATCTCTTGGTTCCAAGAATCCTGTAACCACAAGAAGGCCTTACGTAAGCAGAAACCAGCAAACCAGCAAAGGTGAAACAACCAACGCCTTGAGAGTCTCAAAACAAGACGGAAGCACTCTCTTTCTCTAATCCACCTGCTCTGGTACCATGTAGCAGTATCAAGAATGGATGCTTAGAGCATGCACAAGAATGTAAGAAGACAAAGAGTACGGAACTAGGGAGATATCGATTGAATTAATCCATCCCCCTCTTGGTGAGCTATTTACTATCAATATAATAAATGGTGAAATTGCATGCATACCCCCGCTTAACTTAACCGACCAGACTAAACCCAACCGAGAAGATTAAGCAGCCCCTATTTAAATATTAGGATAAATTACAGTTGAGGTACCTAACGTTTGAAGAAACTATGTTTAAGGTACCTTTTATTTTAAAAACTACATTTGAGGGTACTATATTTTCATATTTCGAGTTTTAGCCATACAATCACCTCCAAAGACATGAAGCTGACCATTTAGAACTTGCTGGAGCTGATTTGTATGTCAGACCTGGTTCAAATCTCTCTCCACCCCACACCTCACCCCTCCAAGATAAGGTTGCATCCTTTTGGATCCCCCCATGAGCAAGTGGTGCTGAATGCCATCTTGCTGATGTTCTTATTAGATCTGAATAAATTTGAGAGAGAAGAAATGTTCAGGTTGCAGAGGCACAGCTCTGATAACACAGTGGAGAGGAGTGCTCCATTTCAGCATCATTACGCACTGGAGAGATTGTGTCTGTAAGCTGGGCTCCCTCCATCGGGTTTGTTCAAGAAGAAGTTTGCTGAAATTGCCTGCTCTCCATGAGATTCATTTACAGCCGAAATTCTGACCCTTTCTTCCTCTTTAGATATGTCAATTGACATCATGGAGAGGCCCCACATCACCAAACCAGTGCTGGTAGACAACCACCAAACTACTTGAAATTTCTGTCTTGATCTTTTGGCTCCGTTTTCTTTTTATCCCCTTCAGCATTGGAGTTCTCAACAACTTTCTTGAGTTGTGTAATGGGATCAAGGCTTTACGGGTCATCCACAGCTAGAAGCCTTGAAATTTGTGGTACAAGAATCTTAAATTATCTGAGCCCAATGACACAATAAAATTGCTCTGAAGGTTCTCCTTGGCACCCAGAGCAAATGTCATACTAGAGTATCAAGACTTGATGTTGCATTTCTTCCATCCTCCACTTTATCATCCATTGATTCAGTACCCAATTCCAAAAAACTATGGCACAAATCTTTCGTTACATCACAGAAAAATTGCAACTAAATTTGGTACTATTTTAGACATCTGTCCACCATTTTAAGGACAGATTTGGGACATTGAAGCCTGATTGCCCAAGGGCAGAATCACAGCTTAAATAAATTCTAACCTCTCCCAGAAGTGATGAGGCATTCTCAAAACTAGCAGAAGATTCTTCGGGGTTTTTTTTTTTTTTCATGATTTTTTTTTTCTGCAATATCTGTGTTTCTTCTACCGAAGGAGGAGCTTTTACTCTTCAGCTTCTGCACCTGCGATACCCCCTGTGATTTGATTTGAAGCTTATACCTTTGGTGGCAATTCATTAGTTTGCCTTGCTCTACCATTTCTTGTCCCTCCACTCCTGGTCTGACAGAACGGAACATTTGAAAATCATATGTAACTCTCTTATTGTCTGCTGCCCCTAGGGCCGCCATTTGTGCCACGATTGGCGAGGTTTAACTCTAGCGCCCCACGCGCACCTCCCATAGCTGCACACCGCTGCATGAGCTCCTCCTCCCATTGCTGCAAACTCTGCCACTGCAAAGCTCAGCTTCTAATTGCCATTTGCCCCATAGCCTCTCGCACATCTCCTCCCACAACTGTTTTCTCTCTTTAGGGACGTTCCATATGGCTAAAGCTGGACATATGAAAAGAAAGGCACCTCAAACATAACATTTATGAAACATGAGGTACCCCAAATATGACATTTCCAAATGGAAGGTACCCAAATTGTAGTTTCTTTAAACATTAGGTACCTCAGATGTTATTTACCTTAAATATAAAGACTGACAATATTACTCTTAATATATGTTACACCATGGACCCTTATGCTTGTACCAGTGAGCAGATCTATCTATCTGATTGCTGCAACTGAGGATAGTTCATCTTGGTTGTGTAATGCTTTTGTTTGGTTGTAGCACTTGCAATATACGTATGTATATACTGCTTCATTGGGTTCAAACCTCCCATGCTGGATTTGTTATGTTTCAGGTGGATTGTGAATTACCATGAACATGAGACGCTCTTGCAAGAGAATGAAGAGGAAAAGCTATCAAAAGAGGAGCAGGACATGGCCTGGGAAACATTCCGGCGTACCATAGAATGGGAGGAAGTGCAAAGAGTCTCCTTGGATGTATCAACAGTTGACCGGAAGCTGGCTGTTGCTAACGCATGCCCTCCTGCACCAGAAAAGATGAAGTCTTCACAAGCCTTGGGCAGTTTGAGGAATCGGTTGTTGCAGAGAAAATGCACCAATCTTTCACATTTGTTGACTCTTAGGAGCCAAGGAACTAAAGCTGGTTGCACCACAGTGTGTGGTGAATGTGCACTGGAGATCAGCTGGGAGAACCTTGGACGGTAAATCAGTGAAATAAGCAAATGACGTTCTCAACCATGTTCATATGTGCTTTTTGTAATGTAATTATTCTGTACATTCCTAGTGCTGCAATTCAGCTGTTCCATTCTGCACTTAAAGCCAGTTCCTCAAATCCAAATGTGATTTGTCAGTTTTGCCATTTAGGTTTTAATCTTTTGTTCATCGGTACAGCTTAGGCAAATATCCCCTGGAGTCTGTCCAGGATATTAATTGGTTAATTATGTTAGGTGCTCCTCAACTGTTCTGTTTAATTGTTGAGGAAGAGCCTATATTGTCTCTAAGTAACAGGTAACTGGTGGGTGGTTTCACCTCTGGTTTTGGCAGAAACTAGACTTGTGCTTGAGTTGATTCGATATTCTTTACTTGTTTGTGCCCATCAAAGCAACTCAGTCCTAACTGCAGAAGAAATCATCCATTTAACAGGATCATTGTATATATATCATCCCCGTTATTCAATGTGTCAGGATTTGGTTGATATTTTTGGTCCTCTTCTGTTGCATGTCTGTTAAGCCTTTCCATTAACCGTGCTGATATACGAGTTTCTTTATATAATTTTTTCAACCAAGGCTCGCCAACAATTTAAGAAAAATGTGTATTTTGTGGTAAGAGGACGCTGGCATCATCTTTTCTATTGCAGTTTTAGTATAACATGTGTAAAGCTTTTGGTCTTACACTCAGCATTCTGGATATTAGGCTTTTGGTCTTACACTATGAGCATTCTAGATATGAAGCTTTTCCATGTGACATCGATCTGGTGTCAGGGCTCATTGACAACAGTGCTTGGTGTCCATGGAATCGGCACAAAACTCAACCCCCTCTTGACCCAAATGCCATTAATATTCCCCCCCCTGCGCGCGCATATCTGGGGTTGGGTTCCCATGATGGTTCAATGATTGAGCGCCAAAAAGAATCAGTGTCAATGGTCATTGGAACAACATGGTTTCATGAAGAAAGACCCTTTTTAAGTATAAACTGGTTTTGCCTTCAGGGTTCCCGAATGAATTCACATTGGATTTCTGCTGTATGAGAGGTGTGGAGGAGCATAATGAACATCCCTTTGGATTTACATCGTCTCTTCCTAGTGGTTCTGGGAGGACGTGGCAATTCAGTCCCGATGGTCGACACGTGGCTCTCGGGTGAATCCGAGACCCAAATTCGAGCCAACACCCCCTGTCGGTTGGGTGTCGGCTCGAACGTGGGTCTTGGATTTATCGAGTGCCAAGTGTCGGCCATCGGGACTAGGTTGCCGCTGTCCTCCCAGAATCACTGGGAGGAGAGGATGCGGATCCGGGGGATGGTTCAAGTTGGTTGTTTATTTAATTGTAAACTATGAAGGACCCTAAGAATTTAGAGCATGAATCCTTCGATCCTTCACAAACCCTCTTTGCCATGGGAAAAATATAAAGCAAAGTCATTGCTGTAACAACTTCGTTCACTGAACGGCTGAACAAGTTCAGCAATCTTTCCTGATTTCATTTGTTGCTCCGTTTGGTTAGATTCTGAAGGAGATTTCTTCACAATAGAGTCAGGGAAGGGAAGAAGCCAGTTATGGGCTTGGATGTTAGGGATGGCGGGTTTCAAAAGCACCAAAGAACCCACTATGTACAGAGGCCCTAGCCGGAGCAGAGGGCTTCAGATTTGTGCCTCTAGTGTAGCAAGAAGCAAGGGGTCAGTGCCAACGGACTTCTCCCCATCTGCATTGTCGATGATGTTGATTTCAGGAAGAAAATTGTTACATGTGTCGGAACCAAGTTTGTTATATGTGCGCAGATTTATCATTTGCTGTTGTGACCATAGTTGTCCCAGGCGTTTGCTGTTTTGGTCTCTTAGATGGGCTCTTTGATCACCTTAGTGGGTGTCTTGATTGCCTTGACTGGCGCTTTCACCGTCTTAAGCCATCAGGCCTTGGTTCACTTGATGTTTTGACGACTATGACTGTGACAAAGAAACAAAAAAATTTGTGTCATTAGATAATTAAGAAATGTAGAGAGTTGCTACCCAAACGCTCTTGGCAAATTACAAGAAGCCACCTTTCAATTCGTTGTTTATCTATTTGTTTGTCCAAAGGAATATCTTACTCAAATTATTATTCATTACAACAGAAGCATATGCTTCCCAAACACTCTTGTCCTTCATCTGCATGGCCATGGCAACCGGTAGGGGCTTTCCTAATTGATGGAGAGTGCGGCAGGGGGGTAGAAATGCAGAGTGGGGGAACTTTGAATAGGGTTTCTCATCAGAGGTAAAATGAAGTAAAGTTTGTTTTATAGCAGTGCCCACTATTTCATGCCCAGATATTGTAAATTAAAGTAGAAGTAAACATTCCCCTTTATTTTACTTCTGGGAATTTTATGTGGAAACAAATGGAGCTTGAGTTACACAAATTTTTTGCCTCTTGACGTGTAGTATTTTATATATTAAAAATATTTTCTATCTTTGTTTTCAAAGGGTAAAAGAAAGTCAAGTCAAACTTCCTTTTCCCTGATGTCATTATATTTTCTCTTAAAAACAAACAATGATATTTTTTGGAAAAATTATGGGTACTTCCCTAGTGTCTAGTGTCCGACTGTCCGGTAACCAAATATACCCTAAATATTTCAAATAATTAAAAAGATATACTCTGTAAAATAAATTACAAAAATACTCAGTGTGTTAGTCATTTTCCTTTAGTTGACGATGTAAATATAAGGTTTAACTGTTAATATCTAAAATACCCAAATTTTATATTGAATGAATTATTTTATCCTTATTACAAAAATACTTATCCTTTTTTTTTTTTTTGTCTTCTATGGGGGTATGTCGATTGCTGGTGGCCACTTGCTGCCGGCTATAGGTGCTGCCTTATGGGAGGTCTATCTGCAGCTACAAGTCAAAGTTGAGGGTATGGTAGAGGATGGAACTCCAGTGAGAGCGTTTATCAATATGATGTGGTGTCGGGGGATAGTATCATGACATTTATTGGACAAGGATTGTAATTGGTCAACAGAAATCGTCTCCCGTCTAGGTTTGGACGGGAGATTGGATGGCTTGGATGGATGGCGACCATGTGGCACTCGGAGGGATCCGAGCCCTCCATCTGAGCCGACCGCCCAGTCGACAAGCTCAGCCGACTGAGGGGTCGACTCGGATCCCTCTGAGTGCCACATGGCGGCCATCTATCCGGACCGCCCAGTCTCCCACCCAAACCCAAACGGGAGACGATGTGGACCCATAATTGATTATATAAACAGCAAGATAATGAAATAGAAAACAAATAATTACAAACCATTTTGTATCTTCTTATTCTCTTCTACGTGGAGGTCGGCTTCCGTCAAAGTAGTCATTACGGATACTTTTCGTATCAGTCTCGCCTATAAAGGAGGGGTTGGCACTGTTTCCTAGTCGACTGCTATAATGGCAACAGTTTCCTCATCTATTGTTCTCTCGTTGCCGTCTCCTTCAATCATCAACAGCGGCATTTATGGTTCGTCTTATTTGGACCGCTCTTCAACATCACATCGCTTAAACTCTCGAAATCTCGACCGCTTCCTGGCATCATCTCCTCCTACAATTAAAGTCTATACACTTAATCTGTGTCAATTCTTCCAGTTTACAACCACGAATTTGGATTAAACAACAATCTATGCTCTTCGTTACTATATCCGGATTATTTCTCTATTTCGGAATCGAGGAATGGAATGGTGAGCGATCCTCTTCTTTTTTGATTCCAACTTCAGTCTGTAATACAATTTTGAGATCTTTTTCTCCGGAGCTAACAGGGAACTCGGTCTTGTTCTGATTATACCCCCTACTATTACAAATCAATAGAGTCAATCGATTTCGTTTTGTACTTGTTATATTTTCATATCAAAATCCAATTTCTTCCTTCAGATTCTGTGGGATTGAGTTCCCGTTTATCTAGTCTCCATTACAAAATTGCGTTCTTAGCTTAAATTAGCTTCCTGCCTAGTAAATTTCGCCTCAAAGCTTCGTTTCGAAGTATAAATTTCTTTTATTTTTGGTTTTGGTTTTTGTTTTTCTTCGATTTTTTTTCTTACCTTGAAATGGCGGGTGATCCACAGAACTAGGTGTTAATGGTGACTGCCCAGTCTCCGACGAACATTGTTGTTATTAAGTACTGGGGGAAGAGGGATGAAACCCTAATTCTCCCTATAAACGACAGTATCAGTGTTACGCTTGATCCTGATCATCTCTGCACGACGATGACGACTCTCGCCGTCTGCCCCAGCTGCGACAGATATCAGATGTGGCCCAACGGGAAAGAGATTTCCCTTTGTGAAGGTAGTTATCAGAACTGTCTTAGGGAAATCCAGGGTCGTGGAGATCCGCATTCAGAAACAAGATTGGAGTGGATCTGTGTTTATTTTAAGTTTAACATTGTCTATAAAAGGGAAAATTTTAATTGTTTGAAATATTTGGTGTACTTTTTTTCTTTTTTTTGGTAAAACAGATATCTATAAAAAAAAACACGGGTTACAATCGAAAAGAAACACAGTTTACAATCGAAGCTTCAACCCTACAAAGATTTAGAAAGGTATGTGTCGTGAAATTGGTTTCCCTTGGAACATAGGAAATTTGAGACTTCTCACATTTAGAAATCAGATGAATAATGTCTTCCTTCAAAGGCTGGCAGATGGCCTCACAAGGGGATGACTGGTTAACAATGCACTAAACCAGATCCAAGTAGTCAGATTCAAGCAGAATATTTATAAAGCCTTCTTCTTGAGCAGATTGAAGAGCCGCATGCATGGCCAAAGCTTCACAGTGAAAGGCCAAGGAACAATAGAACTTCTGAGAAAAGACTCTCACCGGATTTGCATCAGAATCCAGAATCCAGAATAATAACACCAATACTTCCAATGGAAGATTGAGCATCAAAAACCCCGTCAGTATTTATTTTGTAGAAGCCTCTAGGAGGAGGAGACCAGATCTGATTCTTGCAATTGACTTCCTTTCTTCTGGCTAAAATATCTTTCAGGTGAGGGTGAGAAGAGGCAAACTCATGAAAAACATTTTTCCAAAAATTGCAGGCAAACTACAAGGGAGATATCCATAATTTTTTCAAAAAAATTTACCATGTAAAATATTACGTGAAAATTTTACTTCAAAACAAACTGAGCCTCAATGTGATAAAGAGAGCTAAACTCACTTAGGAACCATGAAAAAAGAGCCCAAATTTCACAGAATTTATTCTGATGACAATTCCACCTTGTGGTTACATGTATGCCTATAAATACCCCTAAAAAGAACCCTAATTTCAGAGAATTTATTCTGATGACAAATTCCACCTTGTGGCTACATGACATGTATGCCTATGAATACCCCTAACTCATAAGGACCAACAGTTATGTTTGTTTCATCTTTTATCAGCGTTTCCTGATTCTTGATACTTGCAACTGGTACATTCCTTAGATGCAGGTGGCGGAGTGTTTTCTGAAATGCTAATCCGAAATGTCTGATTCTTCTCTTCATTCCCAGGAACATGAAGAAGAGCATCCATAATTAGGATATCCCACTCTTGAGGCCGTAGAAATGAAAACCATGTGTTTTCTGTAAACATTGATCACATAACTAATCAATAGAACAATTTATGGGGAAAACGAGAAATCACGTGATTAAATGAAAAGAACAGTATAATGGTCATTATTTAATTTTACGGAAGTTATAAATACAAGCTAAAATTTCCTCACTAAGTTCCATTAGATATTTGGTACGTCAACACAAAACATTAGCTGGTTGCATCTCAAGACTCTCTGCTGATCACCATGGAGCCCATGGAGAGGGAAAAACAAAACTCTACCAGAACTAGTGATTTTCGTTCTTTCCTTATTCTTCCCCTCCCTGGTGGACAGATATAAGTACCAGTGATTTTCTTCCATATCAAATAAGAAATGGAATATACTGTCAGTGAAGAAAACTCATTTCCATAACGAGTCTTGCAAATCATGTTACAAATGAAAACTGGAAGTAATTAAAAAATAAAAAACAACCATTGTGGCTATCTTTTATGTAAGAACTAAATAAAAATGAGCAAGAAAAACCATCAGCTTTTACGAAACCATATCATCACACCCAAAAAAGAAGGTAGAACTATTATCATTTTATCAAAAGAAGAGTAAAAACATTGGCATTTCGAGAACCTAGTCCTCCCTTACATATAAGTTTCTAGTGAAAGGTTATGCTTCATTTTGAAGATGGTTGAATTAAGACATGCAGCAAGATTTGATGGATCTATGAGTGCTTGAAATGGGTAGCCATTGTTTTTAGAAAATGGCTTTAAAAGTAGTCATCCACCATAATAGAGGAGAGAAATCTTCAAATATTTAGCAATAAGCAGCACAAAGGTACAATTTCAATTGCCAAGTTGTCTCGAAAATCTCTTGATTATAGATTTATCAACAATGAAATTTCTTCAACATGCATTGTACCAAAGATTAAAATAGTGAGTGCCACGCTGAGAATACTGTGATGAGCTAGCTGCCCTTCTATCTTCTCAAGTGAAGACTCATTAAGGAGATCCTCAAATAGCAAAGCAATAGAAGATGAGGACGACCATTGTGAGCTAAGACCTAAATGTAGTGAATTACATTTCTAGAATGTTCAAGAAGCTTTGAAAGATACCCATGCTAATGTTCCTAGTGATAGAATTGACTCCTTTGAATTATGTTACATATGGAGAGAACGTAGAGGAAAAGCTAACCCTTTCAATTTTTTCTTAGAATTTTGTTTTATTCATCTGTTGAAAATTTCCCATGTGAAATCCCAAATATAAATAAAATAAAGTCATTGCCACAAAACAATGCCATAAGACAGAAGAAACCCACTCACCTCCATGACGAACAGCCTTTAACTGAAACACACCAGTTCCTTGTGGTCCAGACACTGGAAATGTGCAAGACACAGAGTGCCTCTTGTGAGCAACTGCAAGTGATGCATTGTACCATGGGCCCTTCACAACAGGTTCACCAAGAGCATCTTTAACTGCTTGGTTCAGACTTGCTTTTTCCATGGCTTTGCTGAGATAAATTCATTATGATACTAATTAGTTTTCATCCAAAACAGGAACAAGTAAAATCAAGGTTGGACACACTGCTTAGCTATACAACTCCCAAATGTAGAACAGCCAACACATTGTCTGGTGAGCTGGCTAGGGTAGCGGTGAATAGGGACAAATTGTTATCCCCTTGCTTAGGTCTCCTTTGAGGTCTCTTCAGCTTTGGCTTTTGACATTGCTGTTCTACTCTATGGTTGCACTTTTTTTATTTGCAATAAATTTCTTGGTCATCTATTCAAAAGAAAACAAAGAAGAGTCTTTCCCATTCTTTTTTTTTCATCTTCTTCCTAATGAATATGACCAAACTTTTACTTCTATCACATGGAATATAATGGATACATGAATTGCACAATTTCATGGATAAATGAATTGCACAATTTCATGTATACACAATGTACCATCAGTGCAACTTCCAAATTCCTTCTACAGATTCAACCTTGTAACTAATATCTAAATAAACAAACCAGAACCAAAGAGAAAAAGAGACCAGAGAAGAAGCAGCAAAAAGAGGGAGAGAAGTAATGTCAATTCTGCAATACGGGCAGAACTGATATGAATGAAATACTCTCTCCCCTTCACCATCTATTTATAGTGTTGGACTGTTACAGCATAAGGGGATGGGACTGCCTCATGTCAACATGACAGAGCAGTCCTATAAGACTAAGGAGATAAGAATAGGAGTCCAACTAATCTAAAGAGATAAGGAACTCCACGTCACAATACAGTGGAGTCCCAATTACATAAAGAGACTAGGAGGAATCCTAGTTACATAATGAAATAAAAAGATAAGAGACAGACTAGACTAACCATTGTCAAAGCAGCCAGCTAGATGGCACTAATCCCGAGATGGGACTAGCGCTAGTTAACTTGAGATTGGGAATGGACCAGCGAATGGGCCCATTCCCTTATTGTTAACATGTTAACATATTCACTCAAACAGAATGATGCATATACAAGAATGTTGTTGAAAGAATTAAAAAAAATATATATATATAAAATGGTAATATTCAGAAAATAATTAAGAAAGCAATGCTTTCAAGCAACGATATAAACTTCACCAGACGCTATAGTAAAGTATATTGATTCTCTTCTATGTTAGCATAAATTGGTTTCAGATTTATTCCCAATGATTAACAAACCAATTTAAGTCACATTAGGGGATACTAAACGAGATTAGGGTTTTACAAGAATAAAGGGACAAAAGAAATAAACTCAAAGGAAAGCAATTTGAGTGGATTGGCTGCTCAATTAATTGCAGGGTTTTATTAAGGGACAGTAGCCTCCATTATTCAGGAAGGATGTTGGAATCTGGTCCTTTCTTCATCTCCTAGATTGGTTCTTGCTTGGTCAGCCCTTTCAAGCATCCCTAGAAGACATTCTAATTTGGGAACTTGCTGGTGTGGTAGGCTTTTTCCACTGATCTCTTCTCTGCAGCTTCTGCCTGGAATATGGTCAGATCCCGCTCCCAAAGAGTCTCTTCGTTTGACATTATCTAGTTTAAGGGCCACATCCCCCATCACCGCTTTATTGCCTGGAGAGCTCTCTCCCGCTCTCCTCCAACTGGAATTTTCTTGCTTAAGAGAAAGATCCATGTAATCCCTTCTTGCAGCCTCTGTTGGTCTGGGAGGGAAGACACAACTCACCTGTTTTTTGAGTCCCCTTTTTCCTCTCGCATCTGTGAAAGCATCCTTTGCCGCTGCTGGCCTGATAGCAGAAGGCCTCTTCCTTTTCATCGGGAATGGAAATGGATACATAGATCCTTCAGAAGCCTCTCCCAAAGTTTGGATACTATCCTTTTTTAGATTTGAGGAATCCTCATTCCCATCACCAGGCCTTGCTTGGATACCTCCAAGAATAGATTCATTGTAAATGCTGCCTATCCAATTTAATGTGGGTAGGCAGTTCCGGGTTTTAGTTTCTTCTTTGTGGTTCTTTTTGTCTGACATTGTTGTCCTGGGTTTGCCTCCTTGGGCTCCAGTCTTGTATCCTTCTTGGGCTTTGTTAATACAATTTTATTCACCAAAAAAAAAAAAAAAAAAAAGGGACACCCTTCAAAAGTAAACTAAAATAAAAATTAAATATCAGGCTACATTGGAAGTAGTAACCCAGGCTGCAGCTGGACATCCATCATCAACTGCTGAATTGTTGACAAAGTGCCCTCAAGAAGACAATAGAAATCTGATCCTCATTAAAGGACTGGAGTATGAATGCTCCAAGAAATGGAGTATGAATGCTCCAAGAAATGACCTCCTTGACAAACTAATGCAGCTCAATGTGCTCATTGAGGTTATCATCTTTTGTACCCTTATTCCTAAAAATAGAAAGATAACCCAAAACCACAAGAAAAATGCATCACCGACTACCTTATAGCTTCTTTTTAAGTTGAATTTTAAGAAAAATCCTGACTTGATGGTTGCAATCAGGGGAGCCCACCAATGGACCAGTATCTTTCTTAATCTAGTTTTACTCTATTAAGTGTGGGGTTATCCAACATTGGTTTTCAGGATTGACCTATTCCCTTTATACTGCTCATCAAACTAGTGAAACTCCTTTGTGAACTCAATTTTCATGATGCTGCCAATATTAGTTGTCGCTTATTTAAAAAATGCATATCCCTATTTAGTGGCATTTATCCACCTGAATCTTCATCCTTTTTTTGGTGGCTTTAATTTTTAAATTAATTCTTCATCATTTATAAAAGAAAATTATAGATTTCAACCAGTACTTGAAGGGAAGTGCTACCAAATACTAAATGAAGATACCCGCATACACTATAAGATGGTTTTATTTATAAATTTAGTGGAAAGAGGTTATGTGGCCTTAATGCCCCGCCTGTTGTTTGTAGTTGTTGAATGACTATATCTTTTTTATTGATAAAAAGAGTGGCAAAGATTTGTTTAGAGGAATCTAATGTAGGGTTATCCGTTATTTTCTTTGTTTAGATAACTCAAGTGTGTGCTTTGATTGTTGATTGCAGTTACTAGGTATCTGATCTCTCTCCATAGGACAAAAGCAGTATGGACCTTATAAGGACTTTTTCTGTCATTTCATCTTGTCCTCTTAAATCTTTTCCTAACCAGTCCTCTAATGTCCATATCGTCATTTAGCATCTAGAAATGATGGTTGATATCTAGCTATTACTCACCTCTCATGGAGTCATTTTAGGGATACCCCTGGCTCTTTTAGCTCCTCTGATCTGTAAAAATCACCCCTTCATACTGGAGCATTCAAAGGCCTCCGTTGTACAAGTCCATGTGATGCAGCCAGCCAACCTAGATCTCAGATTAGGAATCAAAGATCAGATCGGCTGCTCATAGGCCCCGGTCTGAATTATTATCCTGATAAAATAAGGTTGAAAAGGTTTGCTGATTTGCTGATTTGCTGATTTCAGTAGCTTGCCTTGGGGAAAGAAAGAGAGAAGAAAAAGAAGAGATAGTGGCTATTATCGGACTGTGAACAGTACACGTGAAAGTAATTACAAACAATATCATTGAGAGGGAAAATAGTGTATTAGTTGGGGGGAGGAGGAGGAGGGGTAACAGGGGGAAAGAAGAAGAAATATGAGAGGGAGAGAGATATTGTAGGAATAGAAAGAAGGAGAAAACCAGAATCGCGGGGAGAGAAGGACTAGCTTCTTTCCCCTTAAAGTTCCTATGTTCCAAGATGCACCTAATTCTACAATTTTAGCCTAGCTTCTTTACCCGCACTAGTCCATGGTGAGAGGACCCTTGCCCACTTATCACTATAACCAGGCACTGAAGCAAAGCATCTGTCACAAGAGACACCCTAGCTAACCCTTACTCACTATCCACGTCAACCAGGGCATAATACAGAGCATCACTTCTGGGGGACACCCTAGCATGAGGTCAAAACTATAAAATTCTACGATCCATACTGCCAATCTGATGCAACAACCCTCCTCTATTCGGGCTTGGGACCAGCAGCATAAAACAAAAACAACGGTGGAGTTTATCCATGCCTGTCTGGAGGTTTAATTTCAGGACCAATGAGGAATGAAATTTCCCCATCCAACCAATCATATTATCATGACCCAAAGAAGAATCTCCATTGAAACAAGATATTAACACTCATACCTTGATAGAACCAAAGATAAGATATTGTCCTAAAAGAAAAAAAAAAAATCATCGGGATTTGATGTATCATAACAAATCGGCAATGCTAAATCAGTTAATTAATTTCATTAAAGAAGTTTCTGGAGGAGGCGGAGAAGAGTATATCTGCAATATCGGATAGATTTGATCATATAGTAGTTCTTGGTAACTCTATTAAGCAAGGGGAAAAGCAGGGGTTTTTCTTTATAAATAAACCAGTGATTTTTTACAGCTTTTGTAGAGTAGAAGCAGCTCTGAGAATTATTACATATCTCTACTTCACAAGAGAAAAGTCCTTCAGTGTAAACCCATCTAATAGCAATTGCAGAGCTGATTCTATAAAAAAAGAGAACTTTTTTGGTCCCAAGATTCCACAATTAAAGAACCATTTAATAGAATATAAACACAAGATATAATGGAAGTCACCAGATAAGCTTATAATACATGGAAGTTGCTAATATGGCTCCTTTTATATATAAACTGGCATATAAATAACAATCAAAATATAAAGACGAAGTCTCTCCAAATGGAGAGTATGGCATTTGTGTCAGACACATGAGTTTCTTGTAGCACGGCACAAAATGGAATGTTCTTGTAGCACTGCACAAAAACCAAGATCAACTTCTAGCCTAAGAAAGAAACAAAGATATAGAAACCAAACAACTTATTGTTATCTTAGGAGTTACGAAGGTACTAGTGCTATCATAAGAGTCACCAACATATAACTACTGGACCTCCAAGCTCTAAAACAATTCAATCAAGCAATCTGTGAGCAATTCTTCTTTGCCCATCAAATAAATCCACTCAACTTCCTCTTCTATCAAACAAAATTTGAAATTCACTTCAAAAAACAATTTAGATATAAATTGCAGAATACCTGCTACATCCTTGATAAATTACAAGATCATCGAGAGCACTCAAAGCAACACCACCCGTGAGACTAAGCAACACAACCGAGACCACCTTGCGAGCCAAATTCTTGGTCTTCCCTTCCTCCTTAGACTTGGAAAAACTGCAAAAAAAAAAAAAAAAATCCCATTTAAAAGAGGACGAATTCCGCTTCTCACGTAAATTAAGCAAATGCGGATTGAATATTAACGATAAGGAGACCGTTTCTCTTCAATTCCTTTAATAGAAAATAAATTTCAGCTCAGTAACATGAACACCACTGTAATTAATTAATTAAGCATATGAGTACTGCGAATTATCGGTTAAGTGATCTTTTCTTTTATAAATTCCCTTTTGTTTGGAACATTTAGAAGAATTCGCCTTTGTTGTCTACAGAAACATTGAGATGAAACAATCAGACATGGATCCTAATTAGGGTATTTGAAACTTGGAAGTTCCTGACATTAATAGCACGGTTTCGAAGGATCTTTTTACCTTGGAATCTGGTTTGATGGAGAAATCTTCGAAAGGGTAGAAGCCAACCTCTTTCCCAGCATCCTGCCTCTTCTGTGAAAGGTCTCCCTCTCTCCTAACTGGTACTTGTTAGTCTGCTACAAAACCATACGGCGCTGAACCTGTTTCTCTTTTCCTCTACCGGTCGCTGTTGTCATAAGTTCCGTTACAAGAAGAAGAATGCATTCCAAGTCCAGCTCCTCTCAAGTTCTCAACTGTCCCTCAAGTGAACTCCGGCCATTGGATCACAACTAAAGCGAACGTTGAATTTGAGATAAAATCTGTCCATTCATGTCTGAGAAAGAGCTCAACTCAAGTTGAGCTCTCCCTCCAGTCGTGATCCAATAGTGTGATCACCGCTGGAAAGACCAAACACGAGACGATTTTTACCCAATTAGTCGGGGGTAGGTAGGACAAATCGTACCTTGTCATTAGAGAGATGTCAGGTTTATAGACACCCCCTTGACAACGGATAGACTACATAGAACTACACTCTCTTGACAAAAGTTACACGAACTTCCCCTTAAACAATGTTTTTATAACAGTGTAGTCCACATTGGGCAAAATTGATAAAATTTTCTTAATGAACTTGCAAAGGCCTCATTATAGAGATAGATAATGGTATATTTATAAATTTTAAATTGAGTAAGGGTAGTATTGTCTTAAAAAAATTCAGAATTTCTTCCGTCAATTTTTAACACCCAGTGTAGACTATATTATTATAAAACATTGTTGCAGAGGTAGTCCATATAACTTTTGTCAAGAGAGTAGATCTGTGTAGTAAACCAATTGTCAATGGCATGTTGAGTAAATTTTCCAATTAAAAAAAAAACTCTAAAATCATTGTTTGGTTGCAAGTAAAAGAAAAGAAAGGGAAATAAAATGGATTTAAAAAAATTAATTAAAAATTTTTTAATCATGAATATGTAATATAATTAAATCTCATGTAAAAAATGCCCATTGATACCTAGGTGGGAACGAATTATAGTAATTTGTTCCGACCAAAGACACAAACAAAGACAATTATGATTTTTTTTAAAAAGTTAATTTCTATAGAGCCATGGAACCGGCCCAACCAGAAAATAGAGTTGTATGCCTTATATAAACAGAAAGCAAGTGACCGAGATCATTCACGGTATGAATACGATAGTTTAAATGTAATTTTTTTTTTTTCAAATCAAAATGATTTTCCAATCAAATAAAATTTAATGACCATATTTATTACGTTCATAATCATATTTAGTAATATTTTTAAAAAAAAAGTGTTGATTTTATTTTCACTTCACTTCGTATTATTTCCCTTACAATGAGATGGAACCATTACACAAATTTTGAAAAATGTTTGCAAGCAAATGGACGGTTGAGAATACTGAGAAAAAATGACAGTAAACATGGAAAAATGATAATAAACTGGGAATATATCATATTTGATTGAATTTGATGTTTAAATTTGACTTATGGCCAATTTAGGTTATATTCCAATTTTTTTTAGAGTAAATTATAGGTATTTTTCTCGTAGTTTGCCCTTAAATAAGGTACATCCCAAACTTTTCAAACAATTTCAAAAACACCCCTTTATTTCAAATAAATTTCGAAAAAAAAAACCACTACGTTAGTGAATTTCTGTTACCTGACGATAAAAGCTAAAAGTTAGAATTTTAATACCTAAAATACCTTCTTGTATAAGTTAAATGACCATTTTATCCTTATTTAAACCTCCTATTTACCTAAAACCCACTTTGTTAGTGAATTTTCAATAACTTATGGGAGTAGGTTTTATATAAATGAGAAGTTTAAATAGGGTAAAATGATCATTTAACTTATGCAGGAGGGTATTTTAGGTATTAAAATTTTAACTTTTAGCTTTTGTCGTCAGTTAACCGAAATTCATTAACGGAGTGGGGTTTTTTTTTAGAATTTATTTTGATTTAAGGGGGTGTCTTTGAAATTGTTTGAAAGATTTTGGATGTATTTGATTTAAGGATAAACTACAAGGGAGTACCTATAATTTACTATTTTTTTTATTATTGAAATTGTATGCATCACACTTTTCAAATAGGTCATGTTTGTTTCATTTTAAAATTTTCCATGCAAATGGTATTTTACATAAAATATTTCACCTGTGTAAAATCTTCTTACTTTTTCTATGAATTTCTTTGCATTATGTCAAAAGAAACAATGGAAAATCTTAATTTACAAGAAAATTTTATTTTCCATCACTTTACAAAGATAGCACAATTGGATGATCCAGAAAGGTAAACCTTCTTGTACAAGGATTGTGTCGAAAACCTTTGGCCGTCACTTTTTTATACTTCAAACCTATGTTGATTTTCAGTTCAATTCGTGTAGACTCCATTTGTTTTGACATGAACATCTAACATTTTATGTTTTAAAAAAATTTCCAATGTTTGTTTCTAGGACTTAAAAGAAAGCCTCCTCCTTAAAGATCACTATATTTTACGACTTGAAAAAAAAACATTAAAAATTTTTTTAACATATAAAATTTTATGTCAAAACATACAGAACTGATATGAGTAATGCTTGATCTGAGTTTGGATGATCAATATTGTCTAAAGAGTAATTAGGGGTCAAAAAGAAAGAGGGAAAATCTCAATGCATGATAGGCCATACATTGAGACTTAAGTCATCAAATCTGAGATATGGATTACCAAGGAAATTCCAAAATCTATCCAATCCAATGATCAAATGACCAAGCCATCATTTCCAAGTGGCAACACTACTAGGCCACAGGAATGGAAAAGCTTTCCATTCTATAGAAGAAATTGGAGAAAGGTTTCCTCTGCTGTGAGTGAGAAGAAAGCTCCCTCTACAACACAAACATCTATTTTTATCAGTGAAGAATTGGAAGAATGGATGGAGGATATCCTTTAATTAGACATATCACATGCCAAATTCAGTTTTTGCCTATCAAGTGAATATGACAGCTTCTAAAGTTGTTCATGTGCATTGGAAGGTTCTGATTGTTTTCATGTAAAAAGGCAGAAAGAAAAATTTTACTGTAATGCAAAGAGGCATTGAAAAAGTAAGAACATGAAGGAAAATTTTCATGTATGATTTACATGGAAAATTTTACAACGAAACAAACAGAGATGAAGGAAACCTTGTTACCACCTTGCAAGGCTTTAAAATTCATTTATCTTTTATTTGGAAACTTTGCACCCAAAGACTTCAGATTGACAAGAAAGAAGATCATATATACAAATATTTACAAATATTCATATTCTCAATTACCAGTCTTGAATCATTCTGAAAGCAGATGCAGTGATATCATATTCATAATAATTGACTATCAAAAGATTCATAACAATCAACAGCCCAAAAGATCACCAGAGAAGCCCTAACTGTCCCTGACTTCTTCAATCTCCAGCCACTCTAAATACTATTGGGATCTCTACCAAAATATTTTTATGAAGACTCTTCACTTACCACAATAGAGAGCATTCCTTAGGCCAAATGGCTTTCTCATTCAGCAAAAAGAAGGAACATTGATGAGCAGAGCTTGTTTTTGTTAGAACCATCCTTATTATCATCTGCGCAGACATTCCAGTCAAGATGTCTGAATCTTCGGATTCCAATATAAATTTTTGTTATTACTTTGTAGCAATCTAATTCCCTGTTTTCAACAACCTCAAAACCTTGGTACACCATGAGACTAAATATGCTAACCGGAATGAAACTATACATATTGTTACAACAAAAGACTACGTGAAACACCCAGAGAGGGTAATATCTATGAAAATCTGAAGATAAGATGGACAAAAATAGAACTAATCTACCCTATTTCATCTCCCTCCCAATTATCCTTCTCCTTGGGTCCTGTGGGTCCTTCCTCTCCATAAAGTTCCATCGGGAACAAGTCAAGAATGTTCTCCACAGTAAACGAGGTCAGCACTGGGAGAATACTGATTATCTTATCCAGTTCCAAACGGAAATTATACACAATGGTTGGACCCCATTCTCTCATATACTGTAACCAACATGGCTCTGTCACAATTCCATCGCCGAGATACTCCGCTGCAACAATCTGATACTTGACACTTGAATCCACATAAAAGTTGCTTCGAGCAACATCATCCATCGCTCCTATCCTCAGCTTCTCAGAACCTAGAACATAGTTCCCCGGATGTGGGTAGCTTGCATGACCATGTTTTGACGAATAAACAATTGCCTTGTTCCCTTCAATGAACTCCAAGTTCCATGCATCCACCCATTCACCACCACTGTGCTGTGAGAAGTATATACTCCAGAGCTCACCTGTGAAGTTGCTCAAACGGAGTGTGAAATGTTCCCAATCACCAACATGCTGCCCTATCCTGCTACATGCATAATTTAAAACTCCAACATCGATAGTGGATGGCCCATTGAAGGGACAAAAGACCCACATTGCAATATCAGTAAAGGTTCCTCCCAAGGCTGGTTTCACATGAACATAGAGCTCTGCACTTTCTATGTTGCCATGTTTAACAGTACTCTTCCGATCATCATTTGGCAAGTCTATCCAATATTCCCCATCGTTAGTGCCACCATTCGGAAGGTTCGAGCCATTAGCATCAATTGCTTCACCATATAACTCACCTTTTCTGTATAACAAGGCTCCATTCTTAAAAAACCATGACACAGAGGAAGGCAAATATATCTCATCTGGATAAAAGAAAACTGTAGGCCCATAGTGCTTGATAAGAGCATGGACCTGCTCCAGATTTGGCATTGCATACAGGTTTAAATTAACGTTTTTCAAGCATGCAAGATTCAGCTCATCTCCAAAACCACAGCAGAAGAATGTTCCTACAGATACACCTTTTCCCCACATTCCTCTATGGCAAGGTCTTATTTTCCAAACCCAAAATGGAAACTTGATAGAAAATGAATTCACTTCAAGAATTAAACAATTGGCCTCACAGGTCTCTGTGAGATCAGCTCTGACACATCTTACTTCTTCAAGTGAAGGTTTGCCCGGCTTTGTAGTGACCACATACCCCATAGCTTTATAGCCCTTAGGTGTTTGTGGCAACCAAAAGTAACCACATGCATCATGAATGTCGCCATTCCAGTCATCTGTACTCCAAACTAGTGTATAGTCTACAGGCTTGGTAAGAGCTGGAGATTCGGTTGTGTGGCAAAAATGACTAGCTTCTGCATCAGGAGCAGCCACTTCTCTAGCAGCAAGAACAAACCCTTGTAAAGGCTGGTCATTAGGTTGGCAGTAGTAGCCAAGGCTGAAAAAGCCATCTGGTATTCCTATGGGTTTATAGAATGTAGCCCCTTTTTTGTGATCATTTAATAGAATACAGCTCCAAACACTCTCAAACTTGGTGATTTGAAGCACTTCTATTTCTCCCAGACAAATTTTTCCACTGGCAAAACCTTGACCTGGAAAATTGAAATACTTCAGTATGTGTGCAATATTTGAGGTAAAAGTACAACTGGGATCATTAAAATTCTCCAGAGAACCCCAGGTGAAAAATTAACTAAGTGACCCCAGTAGCAGGAGTGGCAATGAATTGTATTGGGTTTGCATCATGCCATGAGGTGCATACAGGGCAACATTCGTCCACCTTAACACAACCCATTTACTAAAAAGCTCAAAAATTTGTATACAAACATAAGTTGTTTATCAAACATGACCCGTCGGCTATCCATGTAAACTCAAAATTGACCCATATACGATGATGGCAGCCCCAAAACCAAAATTTTCTGTCTGTGCTGGGGTGGACCGTTTCAGGAATTGCTGTCCAAAAAAGAAACATAATTTCAAATGATAAAAGGAAAAAAAATACTATAATAATTAATGGGTACAGACAAATCATTTTTAGGACTTACTCATCTTAACCCAAGTGGAACATCGGGAGAGCTTGAATAACGGATGAATCAATGAACAGTTCAAGAAATCACATCAATCGATTACAAGTTGAACAAAACTTCCCAGGAGCTTTAAAACAACCAATCATTTAAAAAAAAAAAATAAAGAAAAGGACCAGCCATGGAATCAAATTTAAAACAAAGAAGAGAGATAATGTGATTGTAATTCTGCTAATGAATTTTAACTAAGATTTTTAAATTGCACAAGAGAAACTGAAAATATTGATTGGTATAATAGTGGAAGTTCTAAAAATACATAATTAGAAATAAGTGAAGAAAATAAACATTATCAATGTATGGTCTGTAACAATCTGAACAGCTTATGAAGCAATCAAGTGAAATAGAAAACAGAACCAGCTAATTGTGCTCATAGAAGATGCATGAATATCAATGTCTAGAACCTGTGATAGATAAGAAAAAGAACATAAAAATAACATAAAAGGGAAACATTTAAATTAGGAGAAAGTTTGGCTGGTCTGCCCCTCAGCTAAGGGCAGGCATGGTCTGGAGCATCTCCACCTTCAAAAATGTGCATAGCCCCTCCACCCCTAGTATCTGAAGTTTCCATAATTATCTAACCACCCACAAAAGTCCCCCTTTTGAAAATTGCTCCCTCAGCAAACCCCTCACCAATTAATTCCGCCTTTTTCTTCCAGGCAAAAAGTAACAAAATTATTATACCATAGGTAAGGATGCAAAAACTACAATCAGTAATTAGAATAATAGTCATTAACCCCAAGGGGGTTAGCTTAGTTGGTAAAGACCAACACCTCAGAGAGATCAAGAGTTCAACCACAAAACAAAAATCCAGCCTGAAAGCTCTGAAGTTGGGATTTGCAGTTATTACCACCAAAGAGAGAAATGTGGTGTGGTAACAGACATCATAAACCCACACAGTTCAATCTTAAGTTTCAAATAGTAGATCGCTTCTTAGATTAGCCTGGACACCCGTACTAATCAGATAATGAAATTTCCAAGCAACACCTTGAATTCCTTCAGCTGCGAGAATATATTGTAGATCATCAAATGGAAATAAATCCCTGCATAAGAAGAATAGGACTTAGGACCGTCCAACAGGGACACACGACTGAATGCTCTAGCATGCTGTATTGGAAGATCCTGTGCATTGTTTCTGGCACCTAGAACCCCTAAAACAAAACCCTACACCCATACTCTGCAAAAACAAATAAACAAAATAGAAGGGGACAGAAAAAAGACTGAGCCAGCCAATTCCAACGTAAATAGTCTGAATCCTAGGTAGCAAATGAAAACAACCCACCAAACCCAGAACAAGCAATGTAAAACAGAACCCATATCAGAAGACCAGAAGTTATAGCAAATACAAAAAAACATAATCACAGAGAGAAATAAAAACAATAAAGTAGATTGAAAGCCGTCATGTTGCATTACCGGAGCCTATTATCTAACAAACCAGAAATACCGACCAGAGACAACAACTAAGAAATCCCAATTGATTGTTGAAGGTGATGAAAGAATAGAAGGAAAGAAAACAAGGTTAAAAAGAGAAGAAGAAGCAAAGGCCACGATTACAATTACAACAGAATTCCAAAAAAAAAAATGCTTGTATCTTTGTATTCAAATTCTTACCTTCAGGCCATTTCGGAAGCGAAAGCGGCAGAGAGAAAGGCTCCGGTTCAGGTGACGACAAATCAGAGATTCTGCTCCAATGAAAACACCTGCACCCAAACATCTCTGAACTCGAAGGAAACAAAAACTGAAGGATGTTCACTGAAAGGATGTTCAAAGTTTTCTTATCCTGGATCTCCGAAATGTCTGTTTCCCAATATTAGATCCTAAATATATTCCTCGAATTCAATGAGACTATAACAGCCGTTGCAGCATTGAAAGAGAAAAGAGGAAAGTGAAGGCACCCCATCTACCATTCTCTCTCTCCTCGCAACTCTTACACTCCGAAAGAGTTCTGTAATTTGAGAGAGAGAGAGAGAGAGTGTGAGACGGGTTTTCTACCTTTCTTCAACAAGTTGGGTTGAGAAGAGAATGGTTGGTTTGATTAGTTTCCTTGGAAAGTAGCAGAGCTTTGCTTTCGTTACCTTCCCTTCTCTTTTTTGCTTTTCGTTGCAAATTTTAAATTACGAAAACCTTGCGGTAACCACTCATGATGACAAATGGATTGTAACCATGGCCATAATAATTAATTCCCACAATGCTAATGTGGGGAATTAATTTCTTTTCTCATAACACATAATGGTTTTACTAATTAGTATGGGATACCATATCGGCTGATTGCTAAAACCAATTCGATACAAAACCAATGGATGCTTGGCATGGCCGGTTGAAATTGATATTAATTTTGGTACTGATTACTAAAACTTTGCTTACTAATCACATACGAAGAACGCTTAAATATTACTAATGAAAGTATAAACATTTCATGTTTAGAGAAATATTCTTTTGAAAAATTCATTGGAGAGAATGGAGTCCTGTGTTCTAGAAATAGTAGAAACAGAAGCTGCAGAAGCTGATAGCCGTTACCGGCTTTTCATGACCTTCCAAGGCTGAACAAAGGAAGAGGTTTTGAAAAAAAGAAAAAAAAATGGTAAATTATGTAAGGTACCTAATGTTTCAAAAAAATTTCATAAATTCATTAAATTATGTTTGGGATACCTAAAGAGAGAAAATTCCAACTTTAATCTTAAACTTCTCTCTTGAATGTTTCAGGTTTATGATTTCGGGTTTTGATTTCAGGGTTTAGGATTTAGGGTTTTGATTTCTGGTTTCTTTCGTGTGCTTCCATCTCCACCTGAGCCCCCAACAATTGAAGCAGCCCAGTCGCACAATCACCATCACCGCCGCCATTCCAACTCTAATCTCATCCCACCCATAGCCGCTGGCGCTGCTGTTATCTCTGTTCATTTCTTTTTCTTTCTAGCCGTTCTGCACTGGAATTGTTCCAAGTTGAAAATTCAAGCTCCTTGGAAATATAACCATGGATCTCCTTACCTGGTTCCAATTATCCAAACACAGCACAGGCTTAGAGGGTGCTCACAACAGTAGCCTCATTAAGTAGTGTGCAGGTCTCCCGCTCATTTTATTGAAGACAGAAAGTGCATTCCCAAAACCTCGAAACCATTCCAAGTAACATCATCTCTCTCGGTCATTTCTTCAGACAACAAACAAACGCTGCAATGTTTCAATATAACCCACTTCGGCATATATATCCATGAGCGAATTCTTTACTAAAGAATCAAACACAAGCCCAATTTTAATGATGAAATCATGGACTTCCGCAATCAGAACTGATTGCTTGAGAACAAATGGGTAAGAAAAAAAAATGGGAACAAACCGATTCCCTCAATCCAGCAAGGACTAGAACAGCTTTCCTAAAATTATCTTCTTTTTTTTTTGGAAAATGATTTTATCATCAAATTGTAAAAGAAGAGACTGTTAGGATCGGGAGCACGCAAACAAACAAGAAGCACACGAAGAATTAACGTGGTTCAGCACCCCATCGTGGGATGCCTACGTCCACCAGAGAAAAGATTGACTTTCTTCTATTCCCAAGAACAGTCTACAAAATTCTCTACCCGACAGCCTTATCTCATCTGTCAACCTTACTGCTCCAAATTATCCACTGGTCGAGGAGAATCCTCTTACAACCCTTGTAGCCTTACCTAGGTTTTTCCTCACAGAGACAATATATAGGGAAACCTAGAAACCCTAATCCCACCACAATTATAAGTTTAACCCCATACATGTAATAGACTCATACCCTAATACAAATACTACCCTTATAATTGTGTGGATCCCACAGAATACAAGACACAACCCAACAAATCTCCACCTGGCTTGAATTCTGTAAACCACCTTGAAGAAAACTCGTTGATATTGATTCTGTAAATCTGTCTCTGTCAAACCGCTACACCCAAACCAGCATAGCCCACACCCCGTCCGGGTGTCCCTGTACGACTTCACCGTCGCACGATGTGAAGTGACTTTATCTCTCCCATCGCTGCAAAGATCACCGTAAAGATCACCGTCACTCACAGTCCTCTTGCAACTCCATGCATCCGAAACCCGAGTCTCTCACCACCGCACCTCCATTGCTGCCCCTTGAGAACCGACTCCTTATCCCAACCCTTTGCAACTCCAATTGCACTGAACCCAAGCCTCTCACATCTGCATCTCCAATGCAGACTTAGAGATCCGACTCCTTGTCCCAGCCAGCCAATACTCCTTTACCCCGCGGTGCAACATAAACTGGCCATTATGAGCATCGTACCGGGATTCAATCCCGCCGTTAGATCCGACACCCGATCCAACTAGATCCGCCAAGCCATTGAAAACCATCGCTGCCACACCTGAGTCAAACTCGCAAGTCTTGACTCCATGATCCCTGCACATGCGATGATAAGAAGAATCATCTTCCCAACCTGAGATTCTCCTCCATCTCTTCTTGTCGGCACAAAACTACTATTTGAAGAAACAAAGAGATGCAGAAATTTCACCCAAAGAAACAGAGGCTGCTGTACGGAGCGAATAACTTGACTTAGAAAACTCCAATAAAAAATCTGACCGTACAGATTGACGAACTATGTGTCCTCTACCTGCTGTCCAAAAATCAGCCCAATCGGACCACGGATGACCTCCCGATTGTCTGCTTGATCATGGCTGCGCAAATCACCTACGCCCAGAAAAACTGCTACTCTCTTTTTCTTCTTCTTATGATGCTAAACCCTAACCCTAATTTTTTTTTTCTTCTTCTTCTTCATCATACTGCATACCTCCTTCGTTCTTCAAAGAACCCTAGCTCTGATACCACTTGTTAGGATCGGGAGCACGCAAACAAACAAGAAGCACACGAAGAATTAACGTGGTTCAGCACCCCATCGTGGGATGCCTACGTCCACCAGAGAAAAGATTGACTTTCTTCTATTCCCAAGAACAGTCTACAAAATTCTCTACCTGACAGGCCTATCTCATCATCGGCCCTTACAACTTCCAAAGAATCCACTTGTCTGAGGAGAATCCTCTACAGCCCTTGTAGCCTTACCTAGGTTTTTCCTCACAGAGACAATATATAGGGAAACCTAGAAACCCTAATCCCACCACAATTATAAGTTTAACCCCATACATGTAATAGACTCATACCCTAATACAAATACTACCCTTATAATTGTGTGGATCCCACAGAATACAAGACACAACCCAACAGAGACTTGACACTTGTATGTAATTGAAAATTTTCTCTGCGTACTGTAATTTCTCGGAATCTGGATCAGTGCAAAAGACCATGAGCTTCGTCGAGTGCATATTTGATCTGATGAAGACCAGCCCTAAACATTAGAGACTGTTTGTTTCAATTCCTTCATGGAATTGCAGTGTTGGAGGTTATTTAACGAGGTTAGGGTTAAAATTGAAATTTTATTCTACCTCAGATAACCTTATTCGGATTTAAGTATCTTGAACATAATTTATGAAACGTTAGATATTTTTTATTAAGTACATTTGGTATAATTTTTTGAAACATTATGTACCTTAAATATAATGTATTAAAAAAAAAACAAAAGAAATAGGATGGTCGAGTAGGAAGTGCAAGATATTGATAGGTGGCACCAGGTGAATGGTAGATGAGGAAAGTTCTTGAATCCTAACCCACATCCAAAGGTGATTCCACACCCTGGACGGTTCAAGACTTCAAGAGTGTGGGGTGATTACTTGGTGGGGAGAAGATCTATGTTCCATTCCTCTAGAGGTTCTTACTAGAAGCACCAAGGTTTACAAAATGAGTCACTCTACATGCAACAAATTTTTTTTTTTTTTTTTGGATTAATAGATCATGGAGGGTTATTACGACGTATTGTTGTAATCAATTTCTTTTAATGCACATTTATTGAGCTACTATGGAATCCTTAAAAATACAGAAATAGTTTTGATATTTCATTTGGTAACCATACAAATGTGTAAATGAAAAGACAACAAAGTTGGTTACAATTAGAAAACTGTTCTATATATCAAACAAAGTAGGTGGATGAAGAAAAATTATTGTTCTGAATATTTTTGTAATAATCAAACTCATTTAGATAGTTTAGTAAATATGAAGATCTGACGAATGATATACTAAATCCAAATCTAAATTTACATAATCTTGTAATTTTCCCGATTTAATAACTAGATTTAGAATATTTTAAAAGGTATAAATTACATCTAGGGTATCTAAGGTTTCAATAAAACTACACCAAAAGTATCTTACGTTTCATAAATTATATTTGAGGTACCTAAATCAAATTAAGGAGGCCAGAATAAGACAAAATCCCAATTTTACCCATATGGCCATATGTTACCACATAGTTTTCATCTTTTCACTCGTATCGTGGCTTATGGCTCACCATTCTTCCCTTCTTCATTTAGGGTAAATTTCTGCCAGTGCTTCACCAAATTCCGACGTCCTCTACTCCGGATTTTGGCCGGAATTCAGTCAAAAACTTGCCTGACACCAGCTGGATTCTGACATGTACTTCAGCTGAACAATTGCTCCGACTGTTGAATATTCATGAAAAGACAATCGGTTTAAATGATACCACGTTGTAACATGAAAACCAATAGATAAAATTAAAATTTTCTCCTTTTAAAGATAGTCTTAATCTAATTTAAGTACCTCCTTTGGAACGGTTTCTTAAAACGTTAGGGTTGTAATGTACCCTATTTAAAATTAGTTGCACCATCATATGCTAATTTAGTATCTCAACATCATGCAATAAATTTCTACTAAAGTGCAGTGTAAAAGAATGTGTGGCAACAAGAAGCCTTCTTGATTCTTGTACCATATTTGCCAAATGGCAAGTTTTAAACCATTCAAATCATGGGTTGATTATCAGTCTAATTCAATATGGCTGTGTGCCATAGGAACTAAATCTTTTTTTTTTTTTTTAATTTTTTTTAGTAATATTTTTGTTAATAAACCAATTACTTTTGAAGAACAAAGAATTAAGAGAAGGGTTTTTTTTTTTTTTTTTGGTAAGAGGAATTAAGATAAGGTTATATTATTGATATATGGGATCCACATCCTCTCCCGGTTGAGTTTGGGCAAGAGACTTGGTGGTTCGGATGGATGACCATCACATGACTCTCGGATGGATCCGAGCCCTCCATCCGAGCCGACACCCAAGCCAACAAGCCGCCGGGCGGAGGGGGGGCCGCCCCGGGGGGGGGCCCGCACCCCCCCGATGCTAGGTGGTGGCCATCCATCCAGGCCGCCAAATCTCCCGCCCAAACTCAGGCGGGAGACGATTTCTATATGCCATCAAATTTGACATGTCATGTATCTATAAAATTCCCTATCTGTCTAATAACCAAAGGAAATAGGCTGAGCTGCACAATGGGTACGTAAGTCTTTTCCACTTTAAAATCTAAAGTCCACAGCTATCCACTTGGAGGAAAGAATGATGACCAGTGAAATGGGCCGGGCTTGGCCACAAGATCATTACAGTTTACAGTGAATAAGATAAGGCCTGGCTTAGGTTAATAGATAAGCCCAATAATTTGGTCTAAGATTGGTTTCGGCCTAAAATTGTGGTCCAATGTATTAATGGAGTGTGGCTTCACTAAACCCTGATCCAATTTTCTGGCTCGGTTAACTTCAAGCCCATCCAGTTTAAATTAACAAGGTTGTACCTAGTCAGGGTCAAGATCTTCCCAACTTAGGCGTATTAATTTAAAGGAGTATTCTTATTGATACCGATTTGACAGAGCAGTTGGTGTCCGTTGGATCACATACAACCTTTCACGCCTCTCCTGCTTCAAATACCAAAACTGTTCTTCGTATACTATGATTTCCATGATAGCCCAATGAATGTGCGTTAAAAGGAATTAGATCAGTGGTTGCTGATCGTGTGTTAGGTCAATATTTGCTCGATTCTTGAGGGAAAATTTAGGATATCGGATGGTACTGAAGCAAGGCTAAAGAGGCAACATGTGTATGCGTGGAAGTGCTAGCGTGATACTTAGTATACAAATATATATATATGTTTAGAGGGAAGGATCTATAGGCCACTGTGTAGGGCTGCAAGAGGCCCAACTCTGATTGCACTTAGGTGAGCCATGCCTGGCTTGACCCTAATTCAGGGCCTAAAAATCCAATCCTAATCTGCTTTCAAGGACGGGCCGGGCTGACCTGATTGTCCTTAACAATGTTGGGGGAAAGAGATGCATGGGTGGGACAGGCGCCGGGGAAGAAGAAGAAGTAAAAACATGAGGAGGGAAAGGAAGAAGAAAAAGAAGAAGATAGACAGGACCTGGCTAGGCGAGGCCGGGCTCAGCCCTATCTCGGTCTGGCCCCGACTCAGGGCCAGAAATTCCCAACCCTAACCCACTCTTAGGGTAAAAGTATCTTGGCCAGGCCCTATTCGGGCTCAAAAGGAACGATGGTTAGCTTGAATTTTTGAGAGGGCGAGAAGAATTAGAGAAGGACAAAAATGTCAATTCAAAGACGAAAATGGACACTGTTTTGGGTAGATTGATAATACTCAAACTCGTATTTGAGTATTTTTGTTTTGACCAACCCTTGAACCTTTACCTTCAAGGTTACTACACACAATCAACAATCCATTGAGGTTAAAAAGAGAGTAGACCATTGGTAAATAAAACACAGAAGTAGGTAATCAGATACTTCTCAATTCCCACAAAAACAAAATGGAGTACTAGACTATTATCTTTCCAATATATGTTAGTATGCTAAGTCAAAAACACCTTAGTTCTGGGCCAAGATCTTCTGTAGCACTTTGGTATAGTAGAATTGATCCTGACCATTAGAAGTGCACTGAGAGATGTGATTGATGCACTCTCCTCAATGGTCAGGATGCATAGCAAAGTGCTATAGACGATTTTTTTTTTCCCTTAGTTCCCTTTTTCCTTCGAAAGTGATGAATTCGAACCTGAATGTTTGTAATGGAGGGAGACGTAAGACATTAGCCTTTTAGGTTCTAGTGGCTTTTTAATTTATACCCTCATTACGATTGAGACTCTGAGAGGGGAGATGTATTGCCACACAACGGCTGACCTATTCCCACCATGTGACATGTTCTATCATCCTGAAATTTGGTCAACGAGTAGTCCAACAGGCCTTATGTTCGTTCACCTGTCAAAATTATAATTCAAACGGAGTTTTTCAAGTGACAAAAACAATTACAAAAAGAGTGACCAAAGGTTGCAATGACATACATGGGAGGATCTGCCATTACTTCGAAAGGTAATTAATGAAATCTGAGGTTGAAATTTAATATATATGATCAATTCTAATCATTTCCAATATATTCAATTATTAGAATCGCTACACCATCCATTTATATAGCATAATTAGATGAACCACCAAGTCAAGCTTAGGTGGAGGAGACACCTGACCAACCTTTTGCCTTTCTATTTTTTCGAAAGTTTTTTTTATGGCAAAGCTACATAGTATCTCTACTTTGGCATCAAGTTTGCCACATGGAAGAGTGATGCGACAATTTGACACACACATACACACACATATATATGTGGGAAATGGACTACTTTGACCATATATCAATTTTCAGACTTAGATCCATCTATATACTCTCATATATCATGATATTTATTTAATTTCGTTTTTCTTATCTTTATTTAAAATTCAAAATAAAATAAAAATCTTAGACATAAAATCTTAATCATCGGGCTGTTGTACCTTTTGATTATGGTATGGTATTGTCAGATCCGAACATAGGGTTACTTTATTTGTTTGTCATATCTTCACTAGGTGTTTATGGAATTATTATAACAGATTTTTTTTTTTTTTAAATAAGAAAAGTTTCATATTTTTTGTCGCATTTCCAAATTTTATTTTGTCATTTGACCAATTTTATTTTGATTAAAACTTGCATATGAATAGAGAACCTAAGGACTTACCTGTCCACAAAATTGACATGTACCGTAATGATTTATATATTTTCTTTTCTAAAGCATCCACTCATTTTCTTTTAGATCCTTTCATCATGGAAATTTCAAATACCTCTCTCCCAAATTTTGCTAAGACATTATTGTTTGATATATAAGTTCATCGAATCCAATTTAAATTATTTGAATAATAATTGATTTATAATAATATATTATCATATATTCTATTGGAGGGGATCTACAAGTTAACTGGGTATACAGGAATCTTATATGCTAGCGATAAAAATAGGAATACAAGAAGAATCGATAGTCGAACACTTGGAGGAGAGAGAAAAAAGAAAAAAAGGTTCAGATTTCAAGGAAAAAAAAGTACATGCTAGCTTGCATATTCTATTCATATGATTGTTGCATTGTATGTAAAGAATGGTGATCAAAATATAGAATGGATTACTATTCGTTATTTAAAAAACAAGATTCTGAGCAATTGTTCACAACTAGTCCCCATACCTATTTTTGTTAAAAGGTCAACAAATTGCATTAAAGATGAAATAAAAGAAAAAAAGAAAAAAAATTACAATAATACTCTACCTTCGAGCATTGCCATCAGCAGAACCCATAGGGACCAAAGGGAAACTATTTTAACACAAATACATTAGGATCCATTAATAAATCGATATCTGGGTCGCTCTGATGCATCCCAGACTATCTCCTTAGCTATAAATGTTGGATAGAAATCCCAAGTCATACTTAATGTATCAGTTGCTCCTCTTTTTGCTAGAGAGTTAGCGACTACATTAATCTCTCTTACACAATGGGTGATTCTAAAATTTTTCCTTGGAATTAACTCCATTAGATACTGCCACTGGTTACCTAGGTACAATGGTGGCTATGAAGATTGCAAGCATTTAACCACTAAAGATGAATCACATTCCCTCCAAAATTTCTCAACTCTAAGACATATGACTTCTTTCATTCATCTCATAACTGCATTCAGTTCAATTTTGTAATTTGTTGCATTGTTTAAGAAATCACATAATGCAAAAATTACCTTTCCTTTATCATCTTTGATGAACTAGTCCCCATACCTGAGATGTCCTTATAATTGTAATTGAATATTATGGATTCTGGTGGACTAATGGTTGACGTCTCCCTGAATGTATATCGATGCGTTGGATTCATCATGTTTATATATGAATGAAAGAGATAATAAGGAATTCACTTCCCATATAAGATGAATATCAATCATGAAAAATATAAAGGTGTTAAACAGTATAGTTCGGTTTCGGTTTGGTATGTAATGAGTAAAATCAAAATCGAACTATTTATTAAGGCTCTTTTGGTTTGTATTATATAATGTATTATGAGTTATTTGTGACAAATCTATTATGATAATAGATTCTGAGTAATAAATAATGACCGTTTGGTTCCACTAAATATAATACATTACATAATGAGAAATAGGTAAGGGTGTCAACGGGTCAATCCGGGCCGGTTTCGGTCCGGGCTGAATCGGTGTCGGGTTTTATAAGCCCAGCCCAAAACATGTCTATTAAGAGTTCGGGCTGGGTTGGGCTGCGCTGACACAATAACTATCGGGCTGGTCCGGTGTCGGTTTGTTATCGGGTTGGGCTTATTGAGGTGATTTCGGACTGGTCCGGTCCGGACTAGGCTTATCAAGCTTATCGGACCTATTTTATATGTAAGATATATAACCTATTTTATTATTTCTATCTATAAAATTAGCATCATTCCTTCTATATGCATGTAATTCAGTAAATTGTAACAATTAACATACTCTTTTCAACTATAGATTCATATAATTTTTCCGATCAATAAGTGAACTATAACAGTGTAATATAATTCATCAAAATTTAGAACCATTAAAATAAGAAACTGGGCCTAGATGGACCTTACCGGTGTTTGGGTTAGGTATTATTGGTTCAGGCTAGTTCGGGCTTCTTAACGGGCTGGTCCGGTCTGGTTTCAGTTTGGACTGAAACGGTGTCGGGCTTTACAAGCCGAAACCGAAACCTGTCCATTAAGGTTCGGTCCGGATTGGGTTCGGGTTATATCGGACTGGCTCGGTCCATGCTACCAGGCCGGGCCCATTTTTGACACCCTTAGAAACAGGTTATAATGATAAACAACTAATAACCTATTTGTAGATTATGCATTATATCTATTTATTTTAATTATATATAAACATTATAAATCATGCCAAACAATCATAAATTCATAATGTATTACATAATACATTATATAATACAAACCAAAGAGAGCCTAAATGATTTTAAAATACTTATTAAAATCGATTATTAATTCATTATATTTTTTAATGGTTTCTTTGTTGGGAGAGAAATGAAGAGACTTAAGGCCAAAGTAGTGGGAAAATCAAAGAAAATATTAAATTAATTTTAATTATATATAAAAATAGATTTATGAATTAAAAATATATCATGTGGAGAATATTAAAATAAAATTTATTTAAAAAAAATATAGACATTTAGCAATTAAAGTAAAAATGTAATCGGTTTTAACAGTTTTAAATAATCGATTTTAATGATTTTATTTTTTAAACTGGAATCAAATCTGTTTAATGATCGACTCAATTTGATTCTGATTCAACCGATTCGATTCGATTTTGATACGTGATTCGTTGAGTGTGATTGAATGGGACTTTTGATATCGACGACATATTTTGTAAAACAATATAAATATTATTAATTTATTAACAATTGTATTTAATAGTATTTTCAAAAATGATTTCATCATCATTCAATCAGTGATCGAAGATTCTCTGAATAAAGATGTTTGGATGAACTAGGGTTAGGTGTGAGATTCGGTAATGTCCTGATTATCCTATTTGCAGGAGTTCGGTTCTGGACCGTCCGTCCGTAGAGGACAAAAGCACCTGCATTTTTCATGGGTCTTGCATGAAAGGAAAAGATTCTCTTCATCTCCGTAATTGACAGAGATGGGAAACCCCGCCATCACCCTGAGAATGAGTGGTCACCGGAGTTGTTGGAGATGGAGATATTTCGTCTTCCTCCTCATGTGGAAGCTCTCTCTACCACAGAAATAATGAAATACCACAACTCAATTCCAGAAAGAAAAAGAGAGAGTTGAAGAAGGAGATTTCTTGTTCTGCTGGTCCTGCTGCAATCTGCAATCTGCTGAAGCACTCTGCATCGTTAGAACTCTACGTAAGTTAAATTCAAACACAATTAGGTTTCTCCAGACATCCATTTTTGAAGGGTGAGTAGAGAGTGCCTTTTCTCTTCGCGTTTGGCATTTCACTGTTCTGCAACACACACACACAACACCTACATAATGTTGATTGAGCCTAGGGTTTACCAAAGTCTCTCTCTCTCTCTCTCTCTCTCTCTCTCTCTCTCTCTCTCTCTCTCTCATTAATAATATTGCTATGATTTGCCCATCTGATCCGTGCGATGATTTGGTCAATGATTCACCGATGGTATGTCTCAGATTGATGGATAGTACTCACTAATTGTACAATTGTGCTATCATTTCAACTAAATTTTTTGTAGATATAATGTGATAGTCAGATGCGAAGATATGATCCGCAGTCCACGTTTCTGTGGTTTGTAAAGCAAAAAATGGATTTTCAGTTTCTTTCTTTCTATGGAAGTTATTTTCCTTAAGATGGTTTTTAAAATTTCCATAAAGGTTATAAATATTTATTATAGCTTTCCATGTCCACAGGCAAGCTGATTCGGGTCTGTCTTCCAGGGACGCCCATTCAAGCTGTAAAAAATGCTGCTGAGGAGTTCTTCCACCCCTGTTCTTGGATCCCTGCTCTCCTCCTCTGAATCACCAAACAGGGACTTTGAAAACAGCTCCAGCAACAACAACAAACACCCATCGAGCTCTGATCACACTCTGAAGAAGATCTCGTTCTCTCATGGAGGGCTTCCCAATTTCCGCACCTTCTCCTGCAACTCATCACCAGTTTCTCACGCTGTTGTGGCCTTCTCTGACTTCCACGGGGAACCCAATAGTGCCAGCTCTAGCAGCTTCCGAAGAGCTCAATCCGATGGCAACTTGGAAGGACTTGCTGCCTCCTCCTGTGATTTCGATGATTTCCACACTACGAAGCCACTGAGCAGAGCTTCACGAAGGCCAAGTATGTCGGTTTTGAAGACAATCCCAAGTTTCTCTTTTTACAATTCAAGAGGTGAACCTGAAGACGAAGAAGAAGAGGAAGATGAAGACAAAGTTGAACAAGAGAAAGAAGAAGATTTGGGTCAGAGAGATGGGTTGTTGGAGAGGACTGTCACTGTTGGAGACAGTATCACGGCGGCGGTGGGAAGTGATGATTTTTATTTTGGGAATAACGGTAACATGGGTTTTGTTTTGGAGGAAAAGGAAAAGGAGTTGGTGAGCCCACCTCTCTATCTGGCAAGAGGGATTGGAATTGATGTGGGTGTTCTTGGTGGTGGTGCTGGTGGTGGTAGCGGTGGCCACGGTAGCGGTGGTTTTAGTCCTGATGAATTAGGTAAGGGTGGTGGCAGGGAAGGATCCCAAATTGAGGAGTATTATAAGCGGGGGGTTGAAGAAAATCCTTACAACCCTTTGTTCCTAAGGAATTATGCTCAGTTTCTCTATGAGGTTAGATCTATTTATTCATCTTTTCATGCCTGTTTCCTTGAATTATTGTTACTTTTCATCATTTGTCATTTGCTGTTAATGAAATACAGTAGTTAGTGTATTATAGAATTGGTATACTTCCTTTATAGGCACTAATCCCCAATGTTCTGCATATTGATCAACAATGTTGACTGTTTGATTTGATCTAACCATTATTCAAATTCAAATTCTTTACAGTTTAATTGTCAGGTGGGTAGTTTCAATTTTCCAATTGAAATATTCTACACTTAGTTGAGATATGGTGGCCAGTTGCAGTCCTTTTGAGTCAAGATCCATTGAGAAAATGGGCATAAGTTTTTTAAATATCTCCACCTTTTAAATAGGTGCACTCCACGGGTTATGAGATGGGCATAAGTTTTTTAAATATCTCCACCTTTTGAATAGGTGCACTCCACGGGTTACTCTCATAGAGAATCTGCTCATCATTCACTCTTATTTAGCATTTCATTTTGGTGGTTTGTAGCAATGTCACAAATTGTGTAAAAATTCTGATGTGAAAATTTTAGTGCCCTGAGTGATTTGATAAGTTGGCTATCAGAAAACATGTTTAATGGTATGATGAGCCATAGGAATGCTTAATTCAGGAGTCCATATGGACATCCACTCATAGGTGATTGTGAGCCAAATTCACAGTATACTGTCTCAGAAACCTCTTAAGAATGCTTCACCACGCATATGTTCTATATTCATTTGTATCTTTACTAAGCATATTCCCCTATCACCTAGCTGCATAAAAACCCCTCTTTTGCCATTTTCCTATTACAGAAGCATAGAAAATATTGTCATTGCCAAACATTTCTAGTTTGCAGTCTGACAATTCTTGATTAGATGAAGGAGATGTCCTCCCTTGGGAAGGAGATTGAAACAGATTACTTAAAATAAGATGTCCCTGGGCAGAAGCTGATGCAATGGCATCTATATGCCATCTGCTGTGTGCTATTACATTTCTGTAGTATTCCATCCAACAATTCATGTTGAAGTTATAGACAATTGTGTTGTGCAACTCAATCCAGTTGAATGTCTGCCAGCACCTGTTAGAAGCAGGGAAAACATGATCATTCCTTCCTTCAATACAGAAGAAGGTAACAAATCATTAGGCTAGTATGATACAAGTGTAATGCAGGCATCAGAGGGATGTGAAAAATCTCTAGGGTTGTTTCAAGTTGAAATATGTCTCTCAATCCTGGTAAATGCATTTCAAGCATTTGGTAGAAACAAGAAAGAGATTATGTAACCTTCAGCACTGAATAACCATTAGGCTAGTACACATACAAATAAATCCGAAGCCAGTGATTCTTAGACTTGAACAATGATTAGAACTCAAGTTGTTGAGACCTTGTGGTTTGCCATGCAATACTCCCTAATCTTGCTTTTCTGAAAGTACTTCCATTTTTTTTTTCCTTTTTTTTTTTTTTTTTTTACCTACAGTCTAAAGGAGACCTGCAAGGGGCTGAGGAATACTATTCGCGTGCCATACTAATAGATCCAACAGATGGGGAAATCATGTCACAGTATGCTGTATTATTGTGGAAGCTCTATCGTGACCAGGACAGAGCTTCAAGTTACTTTGAACGCGCAGTTCAGGCTGCACCCCAAGATAGGTATGTATGTTCTGTATATTTGTAAATGCATTTCTCTATGACAAAGCTGTATTAAGAAAATTATTCAAATTAAATTGAAGAAATTTGCCGCTTCTTCTTCTTTGCAGTCATGTGCTTGCAGCATATGCTAGCTTCTTGTGGGAAACAGAGGATGAGGAAGAAAGCAGCTTGCCACAGGATCTTACTGACGTGGCTTCTTGGAATTCGGGAGTAGTGGCCTCTGCAATTGTTTGATTGTGACATCCATTGCTAGAAAGATACTAAAGCTCCGTCGGATGGAATCAGTTTTGGAAATATCAATTCCATGCTTTTGGTCACTGTTTGAAAAATTACTTAAAATTTATTTAGACTTGGTAAAGCAAGAAGTTCAATTATTTTCTGGTACTTTAGGCTATATATTTATGTAATAAAGGCTTGGATAACATGCCATGGAATAGAGGTGACATGTTGAAACAAAAGAAAGCATTTTCCCCCCTTTTTTGGTGTATTTAAGGAAAGGAAGTACTCTAAATTTGGGATCACCGGTTAGCCAAACAGATTTTTGGTCACACCGTTGAGTGCTGGCCTGGGGGAGGTCCCCCCCTCCCTCCCTCCCTCCCTCCCTCCCTCCCTCTTCTTCTTCTTCTTCTTCTTCTTCTTTTTGATTCAAGAATAATCCCTCCCTCCCTCTTCTTCTTCTTCTTCTTTTTGATTCAAGAATAATCATATCTGTCCATGTGGCACACTGAGAGTGGACTCATCAAAACAAGCAGTGAGAATGAAAATTTAATATTCTATTTTTTTCCCAGTACAGAGCTAAGTTTTCACCTTATTTCCCCATTCTGACCTACTTCTGCGGTTGGTGTTCTTTCCAATCTCTATGCATTCACCACTGAACCAGAAATTCCTATACTCCTACGATAATCCAGCTTGGCAGTTTCTACCACCTGTCTATGGCTGAGTCCTGAGATTTGATAAGCTGAAACCCATTAAATTAGATTGATTTTTCTTCCAGACAAAACTTATGGATGAAACCTCGGGGTTCTAGCATTTTAGGACACTGCTTACACAGATTATATTTGGATTGTTACTCAGTACCCAACTTTTGATTGTTCCTGCAAATATACAATTTCAACCTAACCATAGGACCATGACCATGACCATGCAATGGGATCATTTTGATCACTAGCCACTAAGCTCAGAAGATGCAACACCCCATCTCATTCCTATATTTAAAAATAAATTAGTAAAAACTTCACTATTGAGATCCTTGTAGATTCCCTTCACTCTTCTTGAAATATATATATATATATATATATATATATATATATAGGATGAACTACCATATCTGTAACTAAAACTTTCCAGGTGAAACTACAGGGGAGATCCAATTAATATATAGGCCAGACCCATAAGCCCAATAAGCCATAGAAAACAAACCGGGAGCCTCTCTTTTCTTTCATACATATGAAACCTCCAAAAAAAAAAAAAATCAATTTCTTGGATCATTTATCACTGTTTAATGTGTACTGTACAGTGCAGGCTTCGAGCAGTGATTTCCAATTTAAAGCAATTGTAGATAATTTGCTGAAGGCTCTTATTGCTCTGTAATAACATCTCAGGAACTAATCAATCATATAATTGACTCCTGCCGAGGCTTCTTTCATTAAAACCACAGGTATACTTTGATGTGGTTATGAACATGAAGCTAATACAAATTCCTTACCTTTCATTTCTATATTTCTAATGCTTTCAGTTGGTATGTGTCACTCTCTCATTCAGTCTTTTTATGTTGAGAAAACTAATCCAAACCCAAGAAAAGGAAAAAGGAAGGCACCACATTCCACTCGAAAAAAGAAAATGAAATATGCTTACCTTGCCTCTTATATTCAAAGTGAAAGATCAACATAAAAAATATTAGGAAAAAAAATGCCCCCACTCAAAAAACAGTGGTGCTTCCTCTAGAGACACCTCACATCTAATCAATTTCAAAACCCGAACACAAGATATTCAATATATATTTTTTTTATAAAACCATGACAGAAAATGTTACTATAAGAAAAACCACCTCTCCCTAATTTGGAAAACTAACTTGTTGGGTCTGATGGGTTCTGCCCATTCCATACTTGGTGTACCCCTCTCTCTGATCTTGGAACCCGTTGGTGAAAACCATTCCCTCGAGGTCGGTTGTTATAATCCCTCTCAGCACCATCTTGGCCACTTCCCCTGCCTAAACTCCGACCACCGAAACGCCCCCTTGGAGCTTCTGTCTGATAGCTGCTTCTCCCTCTACCCCTTCCTGTCAAAACAATTCAAATGCCAGTAGAATGTTAAAGAGAAATATAAAACTAAATAAAATAATGCGACAAGAGAAAAATGATGTTCTAAAACTAAACTGCACTAAGGCTCTCTTTGTTATAGTTTATATTTGTTTATGAGCTATTTATAACAAATCGTTTATGCGAATAAATTATGAATCATAAATAATAACCTTTTGGTACCACTACACATATAGAAGTAATAATAGATTAACACAATAATAATAAACACCTTCTAACCTATTTGTAGATTTTAGATTATATTAATTTTTAACATTAATTAAATATGACAAATCATACCAAACATGTACATGTGTCATAATGTATTATATGATTAGTTCTACAATACATACAAAGAGAGCCTTAAGACCCCAAGAAAAAAAATGAATAAATAGCTTAAAAATAAAACTGAGATAAGAGATTCCGTAGAATAGTCATATCTGAAAAGAAGCTTAAGTATTGACAGGGAAAAATCTGTCATTTGGTCAACAATCATATACCTAGGAAGTAATAGCCACTCCTACAACCAATAATTTTGAGTTCTTTTTTTTTTTTTTTTTTTTTTGGAGGGTTGGTCTGCTGAAAAGATTTAAAAGGATGACTAGAAGAGATAATCATTGACCTATCTCAGCAGGCCTGTTTGTCTTTTTCTTTTTCTGTTTTTTAATTAATCTTGGCATGATTGTTGATGTTCAGATATATGGTTCTAGGTGCCTTTGGAATTGGGCTACCTCTGGTATTCTGAAATTTATATTGAGTGAGGATTACTCTTCTAATTTTCTTATTATAACAGAAACATATTTACATTTGTGAGAGGTATTGAGTACGTCAATTCTTCTCCTTACCAATTCCTTCTCTACCCCACCATATTTGTCCTTTTTTCTGTTCCTCTTTTCTTATTTTTTTTATCCATTGCAGATTACAGTAAATATTCTCTGATTTAGTAACAGTTCAAAATATTATATTTCCATTTTTTTCCCTGACTAAAGAATTACTCAGCTCTTTATATATTAAGAGTAAAAAGGGCATACCCAGTGCATGAGGCTTCCACCACTGCAGGGTTTGGGGAGAGGTTACAATTGCAGATTGCTAACAAAGAATTGGAAAACAATTTCAAAAGCATGAATTTCTCAGAGATATTTTAGACTTAATAGTACTGCCAAATATATCAATTTTTCTCCTGCCAACAGGTACAGTGAACATGTTATACACATTTTCCATGAGAAGTTGTCAAAGAGAGGTTCCCAGCTTTCTTATAATATGAAAGCCAGGAAGCAGCATTCCTTAGGCAAGACCAATGGTGATCTAACAGTGCATAGTGGAGGCACGTTTCTATGAGCCCCAACAGAAATCCCGTGATGAGAGTTCAAAGAACTTCAAAAGATTAAGCCATGGATACCATTACACTTTCAAATATGCAAGAGAGAGGGGATTTGGGGGGGGGGGGGGGGGGGGAGAAGAAAAATGGGGTGATGCAGCTCTCATTTTGAAAAATAGGGGAAGAGATGGATGGCAGCTTGGACTCCTAGCTTCCCCAAAAACCAGAATTGGAACGTGGGAGCTTTAGATAGGATTCAATTATTATTTTATCACGATTATTTATTTCTATGTTTATCAGTTATTATCATAGAGAGTCCAAGTTGCCTAGGATTTTATCTTCAGTTAGTCTTAGTTTAGAAGTCTATGTCTTATTTCTCTTCATTTTAGCATGTAACTTGAGATTGAATGGAATATAGAACTGAATTTGAGTTTTGTGACTGGTGCCTGCATGGCCTAGGCAGCTGCGGCTTTGCTTCCTCTCTCTCTCTCTCTCCCCCTGTCCCAGCGAGCCAGAACCCTCTCCTCACACAGGTTGGTTCTCCCCTCCATCTTCTGTTTCTTCTTCCTTATTTTCTTTTTTGTTACAATTCTTCGCTGGAATACCTCATTATCGCGAGACTTGGCAGCCAGAGCCAGATACAGTTGAGTCGATCTCCTTCTCCTACTCTTCTTTTTTCCAATACCCTAGGTGACTCTAACCCTTTAGTCTTAGCTACCCAAACTATCCCTGTTGTGAAAATCGAATCAGACTTCATTGCTGAAACTGAAACTTCACCTGGGTTAGTTCTCATATATATTATGTTAATTTGTCGATCTCCTTCACCTACTCTTCTTTCTTCCTCAGGCTTTGGACGTGAGCTTCCCTACCCTAGGTGGCTCTAACCCTTTAGACTTGGCCACCCAAATAAACCCTGTGGTGAGAATCGAATCAGTCTTCATTGTTGAAACTGAAAACCCTGCAGTATTACATTAATTTTCCAGTTACTGAATCAAGAAACTATTGAATATAATCCATAGGCTGTGACTGTGAGTTATTGAATCTCTCTTTAAGTTTCAAGTCAATCCGAGACTACAAGAGTGAGTTCTCACACTCAGAACAGAGACTGGTTTCCGCCTCCTAATCTGGGTTGCGAACCTGGCGCGAAAATGAGGAAGAAGAAATAATCTTTTTTTATTCACAAAAATGCCCTGTCCATTATTTCTATTTATCCCATTTCTACTTATCAGCCCAGAATTGCCTTCTTCTTTAGATTGAATTCCAGACTTTATCCCTGCCCCTATTTGCCTTTTGCCACTCATTCTTTATTCGAGATTATATATTTCCAGCTGGCCTCATAGCGATCCCCAAGCAGAGTTTTGCAACCCGAGACTGCATCCAGGGGTGTTTGGGATCTCTGTGGCTTGCATAACACATACTTCATATAATAAATCATCATCAGAAATCAGGTTATCTAACCATTAAGGATGAAGGTTGCATACTTCCACAGTCATCATAGCTTTAGGTAATGTAAAGAGTAATGTAATGATACATACTTCCTCCTCGAGATGTGCTATTGCTGTTTGCTCTCCGCTCCTCAATGTGTACTTGCCTCCCACCAAGCTGTATTGGAGATGCCTACAGAGAAACCAGAGCCAAGTAAAGCTAGCATTTATCCACAAAATCCATCCATTAAATATAAAATAAGGAGAAGTCAGCTTTTTACTCCAGAATGAATGGTGGAACAAAATCCGTGTTGCCAATCCCATTTAGTTGGGAAAAGGCTTCGTTAAGACGAGTTGAGTTGAGTGGTTTACTCCAGAATAAATAAGTATGACATAGCACAGATTCTTTCCACTTGGCAAAGCAAGAAAGCAACTAAAAACTCAACTCGACCAACATGCAAAAACAATGGACCCAAGCAAGAGTGTAGCCAAAACAAACTTAAATATTACTGGAAAAGTAAACATCTTTCACTAGGTTAAGATTGTTAGAAGACTTCAATGTAAAACTGATTGATAACAGCTTCCTCAGGATAAGTTGCTAACCTGAATTGCATTTTGAACTCCATGGGCATCTTCAAATTCAACAAATGCATAGCAAACACCAAATTCCTGCTTGTCAATGTGAATACACACAAGGTTAGATGCTCCATATCTTTCAAGTTTCAAATGGAGGCCTTCAGTAAAAAGAGAAGCAAAGAGATAGGACCTTCCGGTGTCTGATGGCCACACCATCTGGCTTGATTCTGCCAAAGTTCTTAAACTCCTGCTCAATCTCAAAAGAAGAAATGGTAGTGGGCAAGTTCCTCACATAGACAGATCTCACTTCATCTGAGAATGTTCAGCAATGAATCCCAAGAATAAAAATAATGCAATTTTTTCATCTAACTTCCTTGGAATAAGGTGAATAAATCCTTCATCTATGTTTTACATGTGTAGACAAATAAAAAGAGAAAGCAATATGAAATTATAAAGGCAATTGTCACAATCAGATTTGACATTAGAAGAATCCTATTAATGGTTTGACAAAACACCAACTCAACCGGAGTTCCAGACTTGTTTCAACAAATTCAAATAAGTTAAAAATTATAATGAAATATTGGAAATATTGGACCTAATAGAATCCTAGAAATAGGACCTAGAACTTACATATAAAGCAAATTGCTTGAAGATTCAAACACATACAAAGAAAGAAGAAAAAAAAATCTAGTTATTTGCAAGGAATAACATTAAATTTTTACAACAGAAAAGGAGTCATGCTATTCCACAAATTTCGAAATAATAAGAGATTTTAGTGAAAAGATGGAAACATTAAACCATACTATACCCTTGAAAATGGTAACTACCAAAACATTAGATTACCTATCAACAGGACTCTAAACAGTCAAATACGAAGCGGATAAAGGTGTATATATATATATATATATATATATATATATATATATATATATATATATAAAGAGAGAGAGAGAGATTCGGATATTAAATATCATATTAAACATAAAAAAGGGAATCTCATGGTACCAATTTGTAAATTAAACAGATACGCATAATCCCTATCAATTATATAACTTCTACAAATAAAATTCTGTAAGTTCCATAAATAGCATACTATCCCAGACTTTTTTTATTGCTATTCCCTCATGTTCTTTTTTTCTCCCCTTCTTTTGCTTCTCCTCTTGCCAGCTGCGGATCATTTAATCGGAATGAAACTTGGAACGGGGTTTCTTATTTCAGCATAAGCATATCGATTTCCACCTATTCTTATATCTTATACCTTTTCATGGGTGAATTCCCAACTGTAGCAGCACTGTATGCTAAAATTTGTCCCTTCTTAATGCATTTACCCGGGCAAACCTGGGGTTTTTGATTATGAACAAAAAAGTGGGGCTGCGCCCCAGTTGATGCCCAGTCGCTTCTCGGGGATTTTCATAACCCTGCTGTGCAAAAATGGAATATGCATTTGAAATGGATGTCCAAGTTATTACATATATCATGATCGATACGAAAATGGATAAACTACCATTCAGCCTTAAGGCACCAATGGCTAAGAAGGTATGTACCATACACATATGGATGTATGTACCATACACATATGGCACATCCTATTTATAAAGTATAGATAAGGGCTCTAAACAGTCAAATACGAAGTGGATGAAGGTGGATCCAAGCTTTTATATTATATTATATTATAATTCAAATACAGAATCGTGTATTAAATATCATACTAAACATAAAAAGGGAATACTTCGTGGTACCAATTTGGAAATTAAGCAGATACACATAATCCTATCAATTATATAATTTCTACAAATAAAATTCAGTAAGTTTCATAAATTAAATATATCACATCCTATTTATAACTATAGATAAAAAAAGGGTTCATGTTAACATATGCTCCACCAGCACAAACTTCATAAGCAACTGAATAGACAACAACACTTTAGTCAAATTCTATGCTATTCAAGGAGTTCTCAATAATGTTTTATCCCCTTAAAATAAAGTCTCAACACATAGAATATATGAGTAGCAGGAGCGGGGAAGATAACCTTCTTCTTCTATGGCCGTCACTTCATCTGTTGTTTCAGCACCAGACTTTTCAGGCACATTTGTTGATGAAGGGTAGGACTGTGAAGGATTAGGCCATCCTGAAGAACCCCATTCTGAAGTAGGTGCCGTACTCTTGTTTAAGGATGGCTGAGGAGCCACTGATAACACAGATTGCCCTTTTGCAACCCGTAACTACAAAGCACAAATTAAAACATCAGGAAGAAAGAAAGTCAGAAAACTGGTACACAAAAAGAAACACATTTAGCAACAGGAATAGCTATTAGCAGAGTGGAGCATACAATAGAGGCGTAAGTCTGCTTCGGCAGCTCTCCAACAGGTTCCTCAATAGGTGGAGGAGCATCTCGGACCAAGGTCATTGCACTTTGAAATGCGGCTGTGGTCTCTTCCACAGCAGCTTCATCCACTATGTTTTCAGCCTCAGAGACTTGCTGCGGCTGATCCTCCCGAGGACTGTGCTCGTCAACTGGATCACTTTCTTCCAGATGAACCGATGGCATAAAATTTGTGGCCTCGATTTCTCCCCCAAGAAAATAATCAGAAGCTGCCACTATCATTGTTTTAACCATCATCAAATTTCTGGGTGTACAGAATTTATTAACAGATGGGATGCAAAAATGGAAGCTGATAGTGCAAGTTTTAGAAACAAATGATTCCATCTTCCAAAGCAGTTTGATTAGTGTATAGACACACACTTTCAAATTATACTCCAGTAACAGTAAAGTAACCGAACATGGTTCCTCAGTTCTTAATTTCTATATGTTACTCTATGATTTATGATTTCTTCTTAATTTCTCAGTTTACATTCTTGACTTTTGATTAGGTACTACAATAGGCATCCACTGCAACATAGGACCACTCTTTCAATAGAATGGAAGACAAATTGATCTTATAGCCACTCTTACAACTGCTAAAATCCATAATAGTAGCAGTTGTCCAGTGAATGATCATCATTGTCTAAGTCAAGTCCCAACTATTCAGGTCAAAAGGGTAATGTCTCTCCTTGAGGAAGATTTTTTGAAGCAAATCTTTGGATCGCCAAAATTCAGATTATGAATGGGGCAAATCCCAGCCAGTGAGTATTCAACAGATTGTGAGGATTACGTCTTGGAAATTCACAATACCTGGCTCTGGAATAGGACTAGATGCATTTATTTGAGAATCAAAATTGTTCTCAGCCAGTATAGTTGCCGGATGCTGGTGAATCTGTTCCTCATCAAGGAAAAGAAAGATATCATTGAGAACAAAGAAGCCTTTCTCCTGAGGAGCAAGGAAAAAGGTCTGCACAAATTTCCTCCTGCCATTGAAATCCTTGGTTCGCACAAAACCTGAAACCTTCACAAGAACTCCTCCTTCCCATGAATTTAGAGAATGGACTGTTTTTATTTCAATTTCCGTAAAATTAAGTGAAATGATAAGCGAGTGGATTTGCTGCAAAGAGAAAACGGCCCAACACTGTTAGTACTACAGAAATTACAAAAGAGTAAAGAAAACTACAGTTAAATGGCATGCAAGGGAACACTGGGCAACTTGAATACAGCAAAAATTTTCCTATTTTTTGGGGCTTGGGAGAGAGGGGGAGCTGGAAGGGACAATTGGTAAGAGTATTAGAAATTGGTAGTGAAAAATGTAGAAAAGATAAAATCAAAGAGAATATTACTATAGCAAGACCAGATTGTTATAAAGAACATCTCCAACGACCCTTAACCACCAAATGAGGGGTAAAAAAATAGTTTCTTTTTTTCTTCTTATCTTAAATGGGAAGTGAGGGAAGCACACAAGCTAAGTATAAAATGTAACAGAAAAAGTGCAGATTGTTTGCTATCTGAGGTCAATACACATTTGCCGCAAAGCTGTCAACAAGTGTAGGAGACACTTAGAACCCCAAAATCTGAACTCACTTGTGAAAAAGAAGAAACATTTTGTCTAAATCCCTCACCCATCCTCTCATTGTCACAGAGCAACACAAAGTGTTGTTACAGAAGTTGTTGGATGGATAAAATTCATGCATCTGGGAGCTTGAAAGAATCGAAACTCACAGTTTTGAGCCTAAACTTGTGGCTGTTCTTTTTTTTTTGTCAAGCACAATTTGTACATATGGGTATGCATGTTTATATTTAGTCAGTTCAAGTTCAAGTTGTTCTCTGATGTCTTAAATTTCCTTTTATGTTAAAATATTATATATGTAATCTGGAGTTGTATTTGTAGTCCAACTAATTACATTTCATTCTTCATGTTTTATCCCAAGTAAAGTAGAGAAACTAAATTACTAATTTCAAGGCCAAAAAAATTATATGGATACTGACCATTATCTAAATTGAGAAGAAAGAGATTTTATAGTATGGACACACCGTCTAAAATCCTCCCAAACACAACACGTGATAAATAGGAATCCTAAACAGTCCAGATGTCTATGGAGACCCAAGCTGTTTTCTGATTATGCCATATTCAGACAACCAACCCTCATTAGCAATACTAAGGAAATGAAATATTAACCTGAAGATCAAGAAGAAGAACCCAAATTTGTGTAGAGAGCAGTAGAATGAGGAATTGGGCATGCAAAGTCTTAAAATTGAATGGAAACTAGGTTTGGGCTAAGGGAAATCAATGAGATCATAAACAGTCACATGATCAGTTTCATTTTCACTAAATTAATTTTTGAAAGCCAATAACAACTTATCAGAAATGCGGATAAAACAACAGGGATAATATGACATAAGAAAAAATAATTCAACGTTGCCATACACAAAATTAAACAGTAGCCGAACAATAAAATAAAATAAAATAAAATAAAAACATAAACTTTAGCCAAAATGCATTTTGCACGCAAACGACTACAGTGGAAATCAAACAGATAACACATAGACAGCAAGATGAAGAACCAGCTTACGAACCACAAAATCCAAGGGCCATGAATCAGCATTACGAAATTATATAGAATCTATTCAAGCGGATATTGCGGTCTTCTATTAAACACAAGAACTCAATCCCATTATCAATGATTAACTTATTCATGCTGATTCAAATACTTACACAAAAAAAAATGTAACGTACAAGAGAAAAGTCCAAAACATGACAAACATTACCAGCACTGATGTCGCCAACTCGCTATTATTCCCATCGACACGAAGCACTGAACTTGCATCCGTGTAGAACTGATGAACAAAATCCGGCGATTGTTGAAGAATTTGATAATACTGCCCAACGAAGTAAGAACCAACCTGAAACACCACAAAGAGTAGTGAGTGACAAATAGCAACAGATACACTACCACTACACGAAAAAGAAAAAAAACAGGGACAAAAGAAAAAAGAAAAAATCCAAACAAGTTTCTTAGATTGACCTGAACTGCACTGACTGGAGTTTGAAGTAAAGTCGCCATTATTGCTCTCTAGAGAAACATGCAGAGCAAGAAACGATCTTGAAACCCTAAGAGGCCCCTATAAGCTCCAACCAAAACCCTAGATCTGCAATCCTTAGATGATCTGAAAAACTAAAAACTACCAGATTTTTACATCTAATAAACAAAGGAAAAAAAATATTTCTTTCCCTTTTCTTTATTATTACTTTTCCGCAATTTTTTTCTTATATATATTTTCAAATGAAGATCAAAGATAAAAAGAGATAAAGAGAATTACATATAAATCCGGAGAAAATCGAGATAGATTACAGAAGCTATAGAACCTCAGAAGTATTAAAAGATTAGATTTGAAGAAAATCTCTGTTTTCCTCCCTTCTCTTCCTCCACTGGTTTTTTCTTCCTTCGTGCTATCGCCGCAATCGTCTAAAACCGGGTGCACCTTATTAAGAAACACCACCCCCGTCAAGCGTTGCTACTTGCTAACATGCGCTTGGAAGGGATTGATTTGTTTTACATATCGTGAACAAGTGGGGTAAGGATGGTGATGTTGGAAGTAAGATCAGCCGTTGGATCTAATGAAGATATATGATGTGTGTGCCCGAAGTAGTTTAGAATGGTAGACCAATTGTGTTGGTCGAACCATTTGATCTTATTAGGTGGCCGAACCAGATTTAGTGAAACAGCGTAAGATAGCATAGCCCTAACTGGCAAAGTAACGGTCAGCGTACCATAGCAAGGTTTTGGGATGTCAGAGTTAATATGACACGTGGTTTGTTTTTCCTAAATTTGGACAGTTTGGATTTTGGAATGAGAGATGGAATGGTTTGGATTCCATTTCAAAGGCTGAGAATGATTGGAAAGAGAAGTGTCAGAGAAAGTGAAAGGACGCTTTTTAACGCATTATGAGGAATATTGACTAAATTGAGTGCAAAAAAATATAAAATTGGAAGGGTGTTTACGTCATGGAACAAAATTGACACGACAGGAGATTCCTTATTTCCTTTCGTTATCATTCGGATTTTATTCCCTAATTTACTCTCATTAGTCATTCATTCCTCCATAAATCCTCTGATTTCCGGGATGGTAGAGGTGCGTTTGGTATCTGTGTTCTCTTAGCAAAGTTCGGTAACAGGAGAGTTGGGATGAAAGTTTGGCCCGGTCGATCCGAATCCGCCCTGGTATACCCTGAGCCCAAACAAAATTTGAACTGATATATCCTGGCCCTGACAGTGGATTAGGGCTGGGAATTTCTGACCATGATTTAGGGCTGGGCCTAGGAGTGTCAACGAGCCGGTTCAAGTTGATTTTCGTCCAGGCTAAGTCGGTATGAGGTTTTTTGGGGCTGTTTGAAACATATCCAATAAAATATTCGAGTTGTGGTGGACTGCACTGCACATGTAGTTAGAGCTGATATGGTGACAATTTTTTATTAGGCTAGCTTAATTGATTCTTCTCAGCTCGTTATAAGTTCGATTTTGGTTTACTGTATGTATATGTGGTAAAAAAAAAAGCTTGATAAATGGGCTGATTTGGTTTCGGTGTTGGTTTTCTACATTTATATTTAATAAAGAGTAAATTATAAGTACCTCCCTTCTAGTTTGCCCTTAAATCAAGTACACCCCAAACCTTTCAAACAAATACAAAAACACCTCCTTGCATCAAAATAAATTACAAAAAAAAACCTATTCTGTTAACTGATGATGTAGAGAATATGTTGAAATTTTTATACATAAAATACTCAAATGTCTAAGTAAATGGACCTTTTTACCCTTTAAAATATTAGACTTAGTTTTTTAGTATACAAACCCAAAATCCCCAAATGTTTAAGTCGAACTTCTCCTGCATCTTCTCCTTCGTTCAGTCACTGTCTACAATCAAAAGGAAGAATCTGAACTTGCTTCAAATCTCCTTTCAAATCCTCCTTAAATCTTCTTTAGTTAACTCCCTTCAAATCTTTAAGGGGTTTTGTTATTTTAAGGCGGAACCTGCATGTCCATTTCGAATTCGAGTTATTCCCTTCAAGTTCATTTCGATTGCAATATGTTTAAATTTTCTAGGGTTTTATTATTTGTTAGGTTTTTCAATTTCAAGCTGCGTCGAAGCATTTCAGAGGGTTATGAGAAATTAACAAAATGGACATCAAGAAGATCAGATCACATGGAAGTGAAATTAACACTTACTATTTCTGGTAACACATATCTTCCAAATAACCTCATTACTAAAATCTCAATCGTACACCAACTGAAACTCCCAGAGATTTTTCTGAAGTTGATAATGAGTTATTCAAAATCACTTATGCGACAGAAAGCCTTCCACAATAATCTTTCAACGATCATCGATGAATTGCCTCATATGCATTGTTCGAAGACTAACCCTGAGTTGCCACATAGAATCCGCGGCCTTTTCGACGCATTAGCCTCAAGCAACTCGACCTCGTTGGAGAAATAATTATCACAAGCTAACAAAGATTCTGCTCCATGTTACAATCGATTGGAGCTTGGGACTTGTTCCTCACCTATTGTCGCCGAAGAACACTGTTGAAGATTTGATCCAAGCTGCTTTAGATGTTTACCTGAAAAGAAGCAAAGGCCGTTGTTGATTGAAACTTATTCTCAGTGTTTCAAGCTCCATTACTCACAATTCACCATTGATTCTCAGTGTTTCAAGCTCCATTACTCACAATTCACCTTGGAAAGTAAGTCCTCGAACTTCAAGATTATGATTCTAAGATTGTTCAATATTGGGTAAGACAAAGGAAAGGAAAAACGAAGAAATTACCTTTGAAAAGATCAGGAACAACAAGAAGTCCAGCTCTAATGTATATTAGATGACTTCAATTCCCCAAATCGTCATCAACAATCGTCGAAACCTTAGAGTTTGTTTTCGCAGAGACTACTTCATTACCTTAGCCGGGCTCGCTGTAGCCGACACTGTGAATCAAATTTGATCGCATTTCAAGACAGGGTCGATAATTCGATTTGTCTCCACTAAACCAGAGGAAAGCAATGCATGTATCGCAGTGAGATTCCAACACCGCAGAAATGACGTATCAAAGCTGGAGAGACCGGAGTCCATAGAATTATGTAACCGAAAAATGATTAGTGAAAACTAAAAGTTGTAAAAGTAATTTTATTTTGAAAGTGTCATTTTGCCTTTAAATTGTTCTGGATTATTTTTGTCCATTTGGTATAAAGTTTAATTGCATCCAAAAACAGATTACATTTGTAATTGTTTGAAAAGTTTGGGGTATACCTAATTTAAGGGCAAACTACAGGGAGATACCTATTTACTATTTAATAAAATATTGGCTTAATGGACTCTAATTGGTCCATCATCGAGCTGGTTCAGTTTCGATTTGGTTCAGATTTATCAATTGGTCCGGTCTGATTTCGATTTGGTCCCAATCGAATTGAGTTGGTAAGTTTCGGGTTTCAATTTATGCCCAATTTTGTCACCCCTAGCCGGTCTGGGCTAGGGTTGAGGCCTTGGGCTAAGCCCGGCTAGCCCAACTTGGCCATGTGTTTTTTTTTTCTTTCTTTCTTTCTTCCTTCTTCTTCTTTTTCTTCTTTTTCTTATTTTCAGCTTGGCTCAGCCTCTGGATCTATGATCTACCTTCCCCCTCCCCATGGTCAAGACCAATTATGGTCAACTCGGCCTCACTCTAAGGTGGGTTAGAGTTGGATTTTTCAAACCTTGAGTTAGGGCCAGGCTAGGCCTGGCCTTAGCTAAGGGGACTTAGGGTTGGGCTAGGGTTTTAAAAATCCCGGTCCAACCCGACCTTGTCGTAGCCCTATCTAAGAGAGTTTCATAGCTCCACACTTCCACTAGCATCTTCAAGAACTTTGTAAAAGCATCGTTAAAACTATGTTTGGAAGGTAAGAAAATTTTTGAAATAGAAGAAAGGGATATACACATAAATTCACCATTGTTTCATTATTAACTTTTTGCTTACATTGAAGTTTTTTCTTTTCTGGACTCTAAACACCTCCTTAAGTAATTAGGTTGATAAACTTCCATCAATCCGAATCGGCTGTAAATTGGTCAAAAGTCATTAAAATCAGCCCAAACCCTATAAATTGGCATGAATAGGGAACTAGGGTTAGCCAATGCTGATTTGAATCAAATAATTCCCAGGTTCTGGTTCTTGTTTCTTAATCCATGCCCTAGTCTATAATATTTTGGAAGGTTGTATCTCTTGATAGGGAGTTTATTTCTACCATATGCATGTTTTTCTTCCTTGTGCATGATAATGGATCAATCCAATGGGTGGGTAGAGACCCCACTTCTGAAGGGTAAGCTTGTAAAAGTTCATAGTTCAAGATCAATTGTAACACAATACTAAGTCAAGTTTGGTCAAACAAGGGTACATAATTCAGTCTTACTTTGAAATTTGAATGGTAATTGTTCAACATAGCACCACTTAGACTTACCTCATCAATCAATCATAGATTTAAATTCTGATTTTAAGGCCAACATATCAACTATGGGCAAGAGTTGATGATATTTTGGAACTGCAAAATGAGAGAAGATGCAAAAAATGATTTGGAGTAGGATGAAAGAGAAGGGTGTGAAGAAGCAACCAAGATGTAGTTGGATTGAGGTGAACGATGTTGTGAAAATGTTTCTTGTTGGAGCTTTTTCAAAAAAGCTGTGCTCAAGGTCTAAAAGAGCTTCCGTGTAGTCATTACCTCGTTCTTGATTGATCCAATCGGGTGTTCATAATCTGGAGTAAAAGGATTTGAAGTTTGAACCCTAATTTGCATGCCGGTACCAAAAACCGATGCCTCACACCCCGAGTTTTGTAGTGACTGTTGTATTCTAGATTTATTTAATTTCCATGAAACAATGTGGGTAAACATTTTTTTCCCATTCATATGAACATAAAAAATAAAAGGATAAATTACTCATACCATCTCCTAAACTTTGACTATAATATAGAGACACTCTAAAGTTGATAACAATTATACGGACTATCCTTTGACTAATACTGTTATGTTTGAACCATTACACCCTCATTGCATTTATCAATACAAAAAAAAAAAGAAGACATTTTTTGACCTTTTGAAAAAGAGAATAATATAATTATAAAATTACCCCTAAAACCCTTAGATAAAAATCAATCGCACAATGTTCTTCTCCGGACACTGCTTCGTTTTTTCCACGATCGGCGGATTGGTTCTTTTCTCTCTTCTCCATCTGAAACAGCTCTTCTTCTCCGTCGACTTTTCTCGGTGATATGTTCTTCTCTTCTTCTTTTCTTATCTTATTCTCTTCTTTTCCATCTCTCTCTCTCTCTCTCTCTCTCTCTCTCTCTCTCTCTCTCTCTCTCTCTCCTTTTCTCTTATTCTCTCAATCTTACAAAAAATCCTAACCGGCGAGTCTTCTTCTTGGTTATGTCATCTTCTGACGGTGATCGAATCCATCCATTCAAGGGAATCATAGAAGATCATATCTTCCCTTGCATACACCTTGAATTCAAGTGAACCTACCACCCAAACTCTACAAAATTAACAAAGGTAACCTCGAACAACTCCTCACCGAGATAGGTGGTCGCGACGGAGGGTCAGAGACTCCGTCACCAGAGAAACCAGTGTGAAATGGGATTGTGAACTCCGTGTTAGAATCAAATGGGATTCAAAAACCAATGTGAAACTAAAATGCAGAAAAAAAAATCATGCATTTTTTTTTTTTTTGATAGGACCCACTGTCGCAATTTACAATAACAAAAACATAAAAGAAAAAGATAAGGGATAAATGCATATTGACACAAGTATTTAACAAAAAAATCCTACCAGAGTGGGTTTCTATGTAATAAAATTTAAGATTTAAAATTAGTACGTGTAGTTGTTATCAATTTTAGGATGTTCTTGTATTTGACCAATAACTCAGGGATAGTATAAGTAATTTAATCAAAATAGTAAAGAAAATGTCACGCACCTCCTTTGAAATTTATCGTCAACCACAGTCTGTGTTCTTAAACTCTCTAATGCAATGCAATTATTGGAATTTTGTTTAGAGATTCTTCTTTTAAGATTATTTGTGCACGCTCTTCCAATCAAAGGTTTTCTTCTGCTTTGGAGGGAAAAGTGCTGGTTATTAGAGTTGCTCTTTCTGTTGCTATTGCTTATGGATTTAAGCAGATATGTGTTGAATCAAATTGCGAGGATCTGGTTCTCTCTATCATCAATCCCACTCATGAATCGAACTATACTATCTGTTCAATTCTTATGGATATTAAGGACCTAGCTAGATCTTGTGATGACTGATCCTTTTCTTTCATTCCAAGAGGTTAATGTCATAACTCATTCCCTTGCCTGTAAGGCTCATGCGATTTCAGGAACATATGATTAGCTTGTTTCCTCATCGTGGTTGAGTGATCTTGTATCACGCAAACTCCAATTTATTTTCCTGATTGTGGAAAAGAAAAAAAAAAAAAAAATATTTTCTCCAACGAAAAAATTGGAAAGACTGTTTTACCCTTATAGGAAACACTGGACTTAGTTTTAAACCCCCTCCCTTCACTTTACAGAGGCGAAAGACCTTCCCACTCGTTTCTCCGGCGGAAATGTTCTCCGGTTGAAAATTTTTCCGGCGCTGCTCTTTACTCTGCTATGTACTTACTCCCTAAAAGCTTCTTTTCCGTATTTCAGTTCAGCCCATTTTGGTTTAGGGTTGTGGTGCCCTAAACCCTAAGAACAGCATACTATCCTCTCTATTTGATTTCCATCCGACAGAGGGGAATGTCGAGGAAGCTGGAGAATGGTACCGTGGGAGAGAGAGCGTCGGAATAAAGGGAGTCTTTGCCGGTTTCCATGCTGAGAACTTCGGTTGCCGTTCTTGTCAAAACAGTCTCCTCTCTTCGATTTGTATTTCTTGAAACCCCCTGTTCAGTTCGAAGTTTCGGTATCAAATGACACCCTCAGTGATACAGAATTTCAGAGGCCTTCACTGCCCCATTCGTTGTGTATACATCATATTCTTCTGCCAAAACTGGGTTGGGCAGGACACTCGCATTTCTCATCCGGACGATCAACCTGATAGTTGTTTGATTTCAAGCTCTCATTGAGGTTTGGAATAAGGTTGATCAGATTTACAGAGAAGAAGTTAATTACTTAAACAACAGGACTGGTCCTTGCTGTTCAGTGTCTTACTAATGCAAAATCAGAAACTTCAGGGGCAATTTAGAACCTCTTCCATTCATATTTAGCCAAAGAGAAACATATGAAAATTGTAGCTCTCTGCTTTCATGTGGTCCAACAATAGAATCAATCCAAGCTCAGTTGAGAAAATTATGGTCAATTTACTGTACCCTGTTTGGAAGCTGTTTCAGAGGACATCCACATTAAATAGGACTTAAACCTCCCTGTCTCTTCAAAGGACTCTAACTGTGGCAGAAGCACCTAGATGAGTTATGGGTGAGCAGAGGGAGCATTTGTAAGTTACGAAGGAAACGGGCATCTATGATTCTTTATATTTGTTTTATTGTTGAATTTTCTTGAAGACTGACTGTATGTGGTGGTTCTGAGATGTTGACTTTAAGAAGCTTATTTGTTTGAAACTGGGGTTTTTCGATTTATATTGATTTCTACTTACAACTGGCCGACTTCATCTATGTTAATTTAGATTGGATTTCAATTGCTTAAATTGATGAAAGTGAACATTTTCCATGATAGTTGGCCATTTTTAATTCTTGATTGCTGGTAACTCTTAAGCGTGTCCCTGTTGAGGTTAAAATTGGTGAGGGAAATCGTTGTTTTCTGGCTTTAGTTTTGATCTCAAGGTGGGGTTTCTCTTGATTTTTCTTAAAGCTGAATGAATAAGCAAAACTGAGGTTTTCTACTCTATCTGTATACTGGTGGTTACTGAATTTAATTTTTTTTTACGGGAAATGCACAAACGTCTAAATTTGAAGTGACTTGATTAGATCCTCATTGGTTTGCATTACTGATTTATTCTCTCATGTCATTGTTGATTCAAACATTTAGTCTTTCTTCATTTTTCGCTTTATCTTGGTTCTGTTAAACTTTTGCTTGCTGTTGAAGTTTTTGAATAACAAAATAGCTTATAGCTTCTTCTTTTTTTTTACTGTTTCTTGTTCTATCTTTTCATAGTTTCTTCAACGTGAATATGTAAGAACATCCTTTTGATCGTCAATGTGTTTTCTAGACATTTGTTGCAGTTTACCATCATGTGGCATATTGGCCATACAGGAATAACGATTTCTCTAGTTCTTATTTTGCCTTTTCTATGTAGTTCCTGTTAGATGGCATCTAGTACCGTGGCTGGGAAGAGCTTTGCCAAAAGAGACAAACTACTAGAGATAGAGAAGGATATTCAAAAACTGTGGGAGGAAAATGAAATTTAAGGCTGCATCATCTGAAAGACATCCTGAACATGGGGAGAAGTTTTTTTTGGTAACTTCCCATATCCTTATATGAATGGTTTTCTGCATCTTGATCATGCATTCTCATCGTTGAAGCTTGGAATTCGCCATGGCAGGCGTGGCTTATCATAGACTAAGAGGTGCCAATGTACTTCTGCCATTTGCTTTTCACTGCACTGGTATGCTTATCAAGGCATCAGCTGATAAACTTGCCCTGGAGATCAGAGAGTTTGGGAATCCACCTGCTTTTCCTGCTGTAGAAGATCTTAGTATTAGCACTGAAACGGAAACAGAGGAAGTGAATGGAGGGGTACAAACCTTACCTGATAACTTCAAGAGCAAGAAGTTTAAGGCAGCTTTAAAATCAGGTGGATGCAAGTATCAGTGGCAAATCATGGAGAGTATTGGCCTCTCTAGTAATGAGATTCTGAAGTTCCAGGATCCGTTAGATCCCAAACATTTCAATACCAAGATAACGTATTACATGAGAAAGGGTTACGTAGAAGAAGCTCAGAAACTCTTCAACGAAATGCCTCATCGAAACACCGTCACCTGGAATTCCATGATCCATGGGTATTTCAAGAATGCCGATTTCCTCAAGGCCCTTCTTTTATATGATCAAATGCCTAATCGTGATCTCTTCTCGTATAATACCATGATCGCTGGATTGATGCAGTACGGTAACACTAATGCTGCAGAACAAATTTTTGTACAGATGCCTTTTCGTGATGTCGTTACGTGGAATTCCATGGTAGCAGGTTATATCCGCAATTCTTTAATGGATGACGCGCTTCTGTTGTTCAATCAAATGCCCTCACGGAATGTGATCTCCTGGAACTTGGTCATGGCGGGTCTAGTGAGCTTGCAGGCAATTGATGTAGCAGAGCAGTTGTTCAAAGAAATGCCGACACGAGATGTTGCGTCCTGGACTATCATGATATCTGGGCTTGCTAGTGCAGGACGAATGGTCGAGGCTCGTATACTCTTCGAAGACATGCCTGTGAAGGATGTTAAGGCGTGGAACACAATAATGGTTGGATACATAGGAAATGGGAATGTTGAAACTGCAGAAGGGTTGTTTCAGAAAATGCCAGAGCGGGATTTGGATTCTTGGAACGAGCTGTTAAATGGATTGGTGTGTTGTCAAAGGATTAGTGATGCTGTGAGGCTCTTCACCGAAATGCCCCATAAGGATCCTCGATCATGGAATTCGATCTTGTTAGGATTGATTAGGATTGGAATGGTTGAAGAAGCTCATGGCTTTTTTGAGAAAAGCCCATTTAATGATGTTGTTTCATGGACAAATATGATTATTGGATATTTTGAATTAGGAGACGTTGGCACTGCGATTAAGCTTTTTCGGTTGATGCCTGGTAAAGATGAAACTGCATGGAATGCAACCATCTTTGAACTAGGAGAAAATGATCATGGTGAGGTTGGGTTAAAATATTTCGTTAAAATGAAAGAGAGAGGTCCACCACCTGATGAAGCTACTTTTACCAGTATTCTGACCATCAGTTCGATCTTGCCATCATTAGATTTTGGAAAGCAATCTCATGCACAGATAATCAAGACAGGTTACGATTGTTTCATTGCAGTCTCAAATGCAGTTGTCACCATGTACACACGATGTGGAGGTATGCGTTATGCTTTCTTGGAATTCTCCTCCATGCCAATCCATGATGTCATTTCATGGAACTCTATAATATGTGGATTTGCTCACAATGGAAATGGTATGAAAGCCCTGGAGATGTTCAAACAGATGAGATTAACAGATGTTAAGCCTGATCAAATAACATTTGTTGGTGTTTTATCAGCTTGTAGCCATGCGGGTTTGATAGATCATGGTCTGTACTATTTCAACTTCATGAGATACAAGTGTTTTCTTCAACCAACATGTGAGCATTATACATGTATGGTTGATTTATTAGGGAAGTTTGGACTCATCGATGAGGCTGTGAATTTCATTGATCAAATGAAAGCAGATGGAGTGGAAGTCAGCTCAAGTGTTTGGGGAGCCCTGCTTGGAGCCTGTAGGATTTACAATAATGTCAAAGTGGGGGAGATTGCTGCAGAGAATATTTTGGCAATAGAACCTTATAATGCTGGTATATATTTGATCTTAGCTGAGATTTATTTGATCTGCAAAATGAGAGAAGATGCAGAAAGGATTTGGACTAGAATGAAGGAAAGGGGTGTGAAGAAGCAACCAGGGTGTAGTTGGATTGAGGTGAACAATGTTGTGCAAATATTTCTTGCTGGAGATTGTTCACACCCTGAGTTTTGTAGTGTCTGTTGTGTTCTAGATTTATTAAAAATCGAGATGGAAAATGAATTTCTATGAAACGATGCTGGTTCATTCGCTAGACTAGTTTCGATTTAGTTCAGTAATTGATCATTCCCAGCAATCAACATGGTATGGTTATTAGATGCAAATTATCGAAAAAAGAAATGGGTGTTAAGTTTATGCTCTCCAGGCAGAGGATGTTCTTTAAATACATATTTGACACACGATGACAATCAGTTGCATCTTGCAACAGGCTTCTACTTCCCGCAACATTGTAGGCTGTATGCATTTTGGTTAATTGGTTTGGGCTGGCTGAATAAGTGGGCTAAGAGGATATGATCTGATAGGCTTGCCCCTAAAGTCTCCTCTATCATTCAATGAAACATATACTCTCTCCCAGTGCTCACAATCCTAACAGACAAGGGTACAGGGACAGTGACCAGTGTTCCCAGTGACTCTCCCAATGATTACATGGCTCTACATGATTTGAAATCAAAACAAGCTCTAAGGGAAAAGTTCGGTCATATCTATCATCAACATACCAGAATTTGGGGATAAATCTGCTGAGAAGGTATGCATTGATCTAAAAATCAAGAGCCAAAATGACAAGGACAAGCTTCCAGAGGCTAAGAGGTTAACTTACTTGAAAGGAACCGTCCCCCCCCCCCCCCCCCTACTTGGGAGGTGGGCCGGCTGCCCCCCCCCCCCCGGCCGCCGGGGGGGGGGGAGAGGATTTTTATACTACTTGAAAGGTTTCACTGATGGAACAATGCTGGTGGGAGAATACAGAGGTATGAAAGTGCAGGAAGCAAAGCCATTGATCAGAAACAAACTTCTAGAGGTTGGCCAGGCAGTGGAATACAGTGAACCTGAAAAAAAGGTCATGTCAAGATCAGGGGATGAGTGTGTTGTGGCTCTGACAGATCAGTGGTACATCACATATGCGGAACCTGACTGGAAGAACATGGCTGAGAAATGCTTATCTGACATGAATTTGTTCTCTAATGAGACACGGAATGGTTTGGGGCACAACTTGGGCTGGCTGAATAAGTGGGCAATTTCCCGGTTTTTTGGGCTAGGAACTCGTATTCCCTGGGATGAGCAGTTTCTTGTGTAGTCTTTATCTGATTCGATGCTATGCATGGCATATTACACTGTTGCCCATCTCTTACCGATTGGGGATATATATGGATGTACTACTTCTGTAGCAAAGCCTACAAAGCCGGAGCAGATGACAGATGAGGTTTGGGATTTTGTGTTCTGTGGTGGGCCATCTACAGAAGCATCAGATATTCCTCATTCTCTTCTTAACAAGATGAAGAAAGAGTTCGAATACTGGTACCCAATTGATCTGCGAGTTTCTAGAAAGGATCTTATGCAAAATCATCTCACGTTCTGCATCTATGATTACACAGCACTTCTGCCCAAACACCACTGGCTACGGGGTTTCAGATGCAATGGGCATATCATGCTCAACTCTTCTGAGAAGATGTCCAAGTCCACTGGTAATTTCAAGACACTATGGCAGGCTATTGAGGATTTTCTGCTGACGCAACACGGTTCTCACTGGCTGATGCTGGGGATGGAATGGATGATGCTGGGGATGGAATGGATGATGCCAACTTTGTATTTGAGACAGCTAATACTGCAATTTTGCGGCTCATGAAAGAGATCTCATGGATGGAAGAGGTTCTCGCTGCTGAATTTTCTCTGAGAAGAGGTCCTCGTTGTACTTATGCTGGTGTTTTCGACAATGAGATCAATATTGCTGTCAAAATGACCGAGCAACATTACAATGACTACATGTTTAGAGAAGCTCTAAAAACAGGCTTTTATGATCTACAGTCTGCCAGGGATGAGTATAGATTCTCATGTGGCACTGGAGGAATGAATTGTGACTTCTTGTGGCGATTCATGGATGTTCAGACATAAGCCTCCAGAAGCCCTGATATATGTTAATGAGCGGTGAAGGCTAGAAAGAGGTATGCTTAAGGATACTGCAGAGAATGTATGACACAGAGTTCCGTGCTTTTACACCTGACCACAAGATATTGGATGTGGTACGAAACTACTCCGTAAGACAGACATCAGATTTTAAACAGATTCAGAAGCTGTGTATGCCCTTCCTGAGGTTCAAAAAGGATGAAGTGGCTTCTGTTGGGGTCCAGGCCTTGGATCTGAAGCTGCCATTAGGTGAAATTGAAGTCCTCCAGGAGACCATTGACTTGATCAAAAGGCAACTTGGCCTTGAGGAAGTTGAAGTTTTGTGTGCATCACAACCTAATGATGTTAGTAGAGCTGGTGCCTATGTTTCTTTGCTCAATCAGAATCCTCCGTCCCCTGGGAATCCAACTGCTATCTTCTTGAACAGGTGAGGATCTTCTCCTTTTGGGAATTTGATAGGTCAAATCTGGTCATCAGGAGTCTTGTTTGTGTTTGAATGATTCTTCCTTGTAAGTCTTGTTACTGAAGTTGAGTTTAAATTGTAAACCTACTTCTATTGGACTGCACACGTAGTATATGTAGGTTTTTGGGTGCTCATTTGAGCCTAGATCAATTTATTTTATTTTTTTTAGTGCCTTCTTTATAATTTATATTTTTCGAATACTAAAATTAATATTGCATGCTTCTTGGAAGAACAATTCTGTTATGGAATATATATTTGCATCATGCGTTCCTCAGATCTAGTCATTTATAATTCTTTAATATCATTATTAATAGTATCTTGTGAGTTTTGATGGTGGCTTGGCTCCCTGTCCACTGTCCATTAGGTTAGGGACATCCAGTTTATCTTCTTCACTTCTTTGAATGTTGGCGGCTACAGCAGCCATTGCTAATGCAACCACCATGACTCTATTATGTGCGAAATGTCAGCATTGGAGAGCATCTAATGTAGAACTTTTAACCTTTTCATGATCATTCAAGTGAATGTAAGAGATTATTTCAATCTGAACATTACAACTAATGTGTTCCTTTCTAGATGCAAGTCAACAGTTACTCGTTTCATCAATAAGTGACGCAAAGGTGTGGTGGAATGATGAATTACCTGTTAGACATTCAGCATTCAACATTAACGATGATCACTGAGCAAAAAACTATTAAAAATGCTTTTAATTAACTCTGTGATCTGTGGTACAAGATAGATTGATTGAGAATCAGGTGATTTTTTCTGATTCTTTGATTGTGCTACTGATGGAGAAGCTGTCCTCTCGCATAGAAATCCCACAAGGGTTTGTTCAGTTTGCCAGAGAAGATGAAGATGATTGTGTTTCATGTTTTGCAATATGAAGGGTTTTTAGATGGAAGCAAACTTGGATAGGTCAGTTTACATTTGTTTGTGATTTCCAGAAACGTAACAAACGGTTGTGACATGGCTTAGAAATGTCTTCCAAAGTATCATAAATATGGTCCTGATGGGCGTCATGGCATTATGCGTTTGGCATCCAACTGAGCAAGAACGAAGGCTACACACACACACACACCCCTACCAACATGGAAACATCCATCAAAGTTTCAGAAAGCATGTCCTCATCCACTGCAGGCAATTCACTAACCTTTATGATGTATGTTTCTCCTCTTTCATTATGAAAAACTTTTTTTTTTTTTTTTTTTGGTGCTAATTGCACATTAGATATTTATGCTCTTTTTTGGAAGGCCACTACCCACTACATTTATAAGGTATGGTTAACCACAATGGACAAAGAAAGTGAGAAATACACCTGGACAGGGTATGTTGGTGGATAAGTGCCATAAGCAATGCTTTGTGCAGTTGAACTCGGTATCTGGGGATGAGTATAGCCGGTGCCATAACCAGTATTGGAGTTGGCAAAGTGGTGAGAATGAGACAGCACACAGAATTCCGAGGCAGACCCCATATGGAGAAAGTTCCAAGTGGGGGCTGTTAGGTCACGTGGCCTATCAGGTAATAGAGCTGTAACTTTGTAGACAAATGGATCTTAGGGTTCTTTAATCACCTCACCTGTCAAATTTCAGTTATATTGGAGTTAGCAAAGTGGTAAAATAAAGGATTGAAAAAAATCAAATTTAAAAATGTTAGGGATGAAAACGTAAACAAGAGAGAAAATGAAGATCAAACAAACACATAAACACAAGATTTATCGTGGTTCAACACTCCAATCTGACCCTTTATACATGTAATGGATCCAAATCTAAATACAAATACAATTTTAATAATTAAGTGGATTCCACATAATATAATACACAACCCAACAAAAAAGAGGGTGAAGAGGTAGAAAACAAAGACAACTGACTAATACAGGGATGCATGAAAATTACATGGAGGGTTATTTGATTGAATTTGAGTCTAAAACTTGATCCATGGCTGATAGAGACCAATCTCTATACCTCCAACGTTCATAATTGCCAAATCACCTGTCCATGTGGCAGAAATAGGTAGGCTATCTGGATAACCTCTGGCTTTGAAAAACTTTAATCTTCTATTTTCCCCTTCTAAAGGAAACAGTATAGTATTTCATACAACAGTGGATACCTTGACAACTTCATTGCACTGAGCTATCAGTAAGTCTTTTGATCCCAAAAGTGATGATTCTGATCCTTGGTGCAGTGGGCCTCTCTACCCCCAAAGATAACAATGGTTTTACCAGGATCATGGACCTCTAGACCATTCTACAAATCTCAGTTCTCATGACTTATCAGGTACTGTACAACCAAACAGACGAGGTAGCAGGAAACTTTCTTAAATGGATCCCAGTTAAGACATTTAACAAGATCAATAACTAAGTTTTAGCAATCCCAACCTTTTTTTTTTCTTTTAAATTTTAGGTGCCGACTTCCACCACCATCAGATGCCATAATTATGATAATGCTTTAGGTTGTGTTTGATTGCAAGGGGAATTGAAGGGAAAGGAAAGGAAAATTTTTAACTTAAAAGGAAACTTTTACAGTAATAACACAAAATGATTGTATAAACTATCTAAATTTCTTAACATAGTAATGATATTCATAAGATTTGAAATTTATTTTACTTTTTAAATGCAAGGGATTAGAATGCAAAGTGAAGTATAAGTTAATAACTAAATATAGAATGATTTCGAATTAGTTACATAGAAATATGATAGCATGTGTTGTAATCATTAAATAAGTTTCCCTTTTAACTTAAAAAATTTCTATTCCCTTCCCTTCAATTCCCTTTGCAACCAAACATAGCCTTGAAGTTATCTTGACAATTTCTTCTAAGATTTAAACGGTGTAGATACAATGGGGATGTAATAACATACATTGTAGGCTATTGTGAGGACAAATGTCCACCCACGCTGAATGGATGATAAATGATTTGGAGTCGTCACCTAGATTAAGGTCTAGGACCTAAAATGTAGCCTCATCCTGAGATAAGACTTTTATTGACTCATGACCCAATGTATCGGCTTTGGTCTATCATAGAATGGGTAAGCGTTCAAGGTACATTTTGGGAAGGTGTTAGACACCCAAAACTGTTCGATCCGTAAATCGACCTCTTATGTGATTCTACTTTCCTTAGACTCTGTGGTTCTGACTGTTCATGGTCAATGGATGATGACTAGGGTTCATGGGGGATCTTATGCCAAGTTGTTAAGTTCTTCTAGCTTAAGTTCAGCCAAACATGTTCTCGAAGTAAGAAAACAAACAAAATAATATACAATGAACCGAACCAAAGATGGTTCGGTGATGGACTGAATCTAAGATGTCCAAAACGTCTCAAATTGCCTACGTATTCCAATCCTAGAAATCAAGTCTAAAAACGTAGTTCGAAACGGAAAGTGATTAAAGTTTATGGATGTGGATTATGATTAAGCTTTCTTAGATTCAATTTGTTCAAGTTGAAGTTTATGCTTGATGATGAATGAGATTAAATCTAGATACAGCCTAAATATGGATTGAAGTGAAGATGGATTTGAAAATGAAAATGGATGTGGGGGATCTAAGGATACTATGATGTGGTACCGTACTTGGAGAGTCCTTCAAGTTGCCTACGTATTCCAGAGGTCCTGGAAATCAGGTACAACGTAATTCGTTTTTGGGTGATTATGTAACCTCAGGGGCTAGGGTATGTCTCTCAGGGAATAGAGTATGGCTCTCAGGGAGTAGAGTGTGGCTCTCAGGGAGTAGAGTGTGGCTCTCAGGGAGTAGGGTGTGGCTCTCAGGGAGTAGAGTGTAAGATAGTCTCGCAAGACTAAGGTGCGTACTCGCAAGTATGACTTCAAGATAGAGCCTCGCAAGGCAAGGAGGTGTGTGCTCGCAAGCACGACTTTGGAATAGACGAACCTCGCCAAGCAAAGAGGTAGTCCCGCCAAGCAAGGGGATGCGTACTCGTAAGTAGAATCTCGCTAAGCAAAGAGATGCGTACTCACAAGCACAGGAATAGAGTCTCGCTAAGCAAGGAGACTAGGATATGGAATGATTTTTACAAGATTGGAGTATGGGTCCATATTTGGGTCTCTTTCCCAAACTACCTATGTATCTCAGGGTATTGACCTGAGAATCAGGATCCGCGTAGTTCGAAAGAGATGGATTTTGTATAGATGTGTAGATGATGATAAATATGGATAACCTGAAGGAGCTAAGAATGCGTACCCCTAAGCAGAACCTCGCCAAGCAAAGAGATTCGTACTCACAAGCACAACTTTGGAACAAATGAACCTCGCCAAGCAAGGAGGTAGTCCCGCCAAGCAAGGGGACGCGTACTTGTAAGTAAAACCTCGCTAAGCAAAGAGATGCATACTCACAAGCACAAGAATAGAGTCTCGCCAAGCAAGGAGACTAGGATATGGAATGATTTTACAAGATTGGAGTATGGGTCCGTATTTGGGTCTCTTTCCCAAACTACCTACGTATCTCAGGGTATTGACCTGAGAATCAGGATCCGCGTAGTTCGAAAGAGATGGACTTTGGGTGACCCGTTTGGGTCAGAATATGGGCAGTCCAGTCGGACCGAATGATGATCCTAGATGATCAAGGATGGATTCATATTACACCTATCTAGATTCTGCATCTTAGGGGAAATGAACTGAGGGGTAGGGATCATCCTAAACTACCCTTGTAACTTACAACCCTGATTTTGAAATTGTGTTGGGCTAGGCTTCATGATCCTTGATTAAGACTTTTATCATTTTTTCATTATTACCCTTCCCATGAATGCGGGTGCCTACATGCACGTCCCCACACCTAGGAATGTCTTCTATCAGTGTACACACACCGCAGTTCGATTAGGGTGTAGCGAAAAATAAGTTCTTGCCGACATAAACATCATTCAAGCATAGCATACAACAACATATCAAACATGATAGTATGCACAAAGCTACCAGTGTAAGCATCCTAAGCATGGTAGTGCACACTATGACAGTGTAATCAAGTGAACATGATAGATGCATGGATATAACAACGTAGACAATATCAGATCCTCAATCTAACGGTTATATCTCTTCAAATGATGATTATGATCGACACTTAGATTTCATCAAAATAACCAAGATCAACGGCTCAGATCTCACATCAAGTTATAATCATGATCAATGACTCATATATCATCAAAATAGCTAAGACCTATGGCTTAGATCTCACAAAAGATAATCTAGCGGTTCAGATCACTCATCATGATAATCCAACCGTTCAAGTTCATCAAAAAAAAAATGATCAAGATCCAATGGTTCAAATCCCTCAATATCACTCACAATGAAAATCCAATGGTTCAAATCATTCAAGATCATAATCCAACCATTCAGATTCCTTTAAAAACATCCACAATGAGGATCCGACGTTGAAATAATTCAAAATCACTCACAATAAAGATCCAACGCTTGAAATCATTCAAAATCACTCACAATGAAGATCTAAAGGTTGAAATCAATTGAAATGATAATCTAATGGTTTAGATCATTTAAATCGTTCACAGTGAAGATCTAATGGTCCAAATCAACATCCAATGGCCCATATTTCATCACATCAAAATTACTCACAATGAAGATCCAACGATTGAAATCATTCAAGATCAAAATCCCACAATGAAGATTCAATGTTGAAATAAATTCATGATCACTCACAATAAAGATCCAACGGTTGAAATCATTCAAAATCACTCACGGTGAAGATCTAACGGTTGAAATCATTTGAAATGATAATCTAATGCTTTAGATCATTTAAATCACTCATGATGTCGATCCAACGGTCCAAATTAACATCCAATGTCCCATATTTCATCACATCAAAATTTATAATCAATGGGTTAGATTTAACTTATCCAAGATTGGTGGCCAATATTAAACCACATCAAACATGAACATCATGGTATTGACACACATGCCATATAGCATTTGAAGATCATGATTGTCGAAATAGGCATATTTAGACAATTTTTTTTATTATTTGAGCTTCATGAAAGCTATCAAAATAAGGTTTGAGGTACCAACCTTGTCCCCAACAATGGGGTGGAGCCTTTGATGATGGTTGGAGACGATCGATGGCAAGCTTTCCCTCTTTCTTTCTTCCTTTCCTTTCTTTTTTTCTTCAATCTCCCCTCTTGATTCCAATATCTCTTCTCTCTCCCTTTCTTTTTTTTTCTAACTCACTTCTATTCTCCCTCCCCTTCTCTTTTTCTAGCCTTTCTCCCTCTTTCTTTTCTCCCTCTCCTTTTTTTTTCAAGTGGTTAGATGGGTGCTCCTTTTATAGATGACCCTTGGTTGCTTGAGCATGGCTCAAGAAGATGATGTGTGATGGAGTTGGGCTCAAGGAAGTGAGGTGATGGGTTTATGACTCAAGATGTGGAAGGGAGGGAGTGAGTGGCTCAAGGAAGTGAGGTGATGGATTTATGGCTCAAGAGATGGAGGGATTTATGGCTCAAGAGGTGGAGGGATTTAGGAGCATGGAGGTTCAAGAAGTGGAGGGGAGTAAGGGCTCAAGAAGGAGGTGGTTTAGGGTAGCTAAGGAACTAGTTATAGGTTTTGGGGGGTGGAGGGCTCAAGAAGATGAGGTGATGGATTTATGACTCAAGATGTGGAAGGGAGTAAGGGCTCAAGAAGATGGTGTCATGGTGGGGCTCAAAAAGGAGGTTCAAGAAGTGGAAGAGAATAGGGGCATGGAGGTTCAAGAAGTGGAGGGCTCAAGAAGATGAGGTGATGGATTTATGACTCAAGATGTGGAAGGTTTTATGGCTCAAGAGGTGGAGGGATTTAGGGGCATGGAGGTTCAAGAAGTGGAGGGCTCAAGAAGATGAGGTGATGGGTTTATGACTCAAGATGTGGAAGGTTTTATGGCTCAAGAGGTGGAGGGATTTAGGGGCATGAAGGTTCAAGAAGTGGAAGAGAATAGGATTCTTCTTCTCTCTTCCCATTCTCTCTCTCTCTCTCTCTCTCTCTCTCTCTTGCCTTGTTGGATTCCCACTCCCTCTCTTTATATATATATATATATATATATATATATATAAATAATATAATATAAAAGTATATATAATATAACATATATAAAACATATATTATATAATATATAAATGTATATAGTATATAAAGTATATATAACAAATACATAAAGTGCATACACATGGGTTGACCCGACTTGATCTGGGCCGGTCTGGGTTGGGTCAGGCTGGACTGGTTGAGTTCGATGGGGTTGGACTAAATCGGGCTTGAGCTGGGTTGGACTGAGTAAGTATGGACTGGATTGATTTCTCTCTCTATTATGGATCCTCTCAGCTTGCAATTCCACATGAAAAGTTTCGATGGCCTCTGTCTCAGATTTTTCCACGTCCACTTTGAAGAGGATGAACAAAGGAGCACACTGGTGCTCGAATCACCTGATTCGGACGTCAGATGACCAAAATATGAAGAATTGAAGCTTTGATGATAATCATACTGGCAACTTTGCATGGGACCCGCTGACGACTTCTGCCCAAAATTCTTTACGTCCATTTCGAAGAGGACAGGCAATGAAACACAGTGGCGCTTGAATCATCGGATTTGGATGTCGGATGATCAAGATATGGTCGAATGAAGTCCGATCGATTTAAATCATGATAATTTGCCCAATAAATCCTTAATTTATGATAATTTACAGAAAAACCCTTGGATTTAATAAGCCAATTTCAATCCAACTAAAATCACGACATCTTCTTCGTTTGATATCGGAATTGAGTGATTCTGGTATCATTTCGAAGGTATTTTCATGACCTTGCTGTAGGGCCTGCCAAAATCAGCTTTGAAATCACCGCTTAGCGTCCAAACCTTGAATTGATCCGCAACCCTTCTGAATATGCCCACCAAGACTCTTGTACATTGGGGACACTCTGGCTCAGCCCAGAACACCATAGAGAGCACAGAGGAATTGATCGACTATTGGTTTGAGAGAGTTTCACTCGTCTCCCCTATATTTTTCAAATTTTTATTCCCCTCCACTCTCTTACTGCCTATACACCAATAAAGTTCTGTTTGGCTGGGGATGGAAAAAATGGGGTGCTTACAGCTATATGGTTGAGATGGTTCCATAAATATAAATTTGCATGACTCAGAGAATAATTCTTCTAAAAAATGGGCATCCCAGTGCATGAGGCTCCTGCTACTACAAGGGTCTAGGTAAGAATAGAATGTACGCAGCCTTACCCTTGCAACGTGGAGAACTTATTTCCATGGTTCAATCCCATGACCATCAGGTTGCAATATGATAACCTGACTGCCACACTAAGGCTGCCCCTCTTCAAAAAATAATTCTTCTAACCATTGATCAAATAGAAAACATTGATTAGGCATCAATAAATGTTTCAAAACATCAACAACACTAAGAAAAAAAAAGAAAAAAAAAAACTTCCTTCAGCTGGATATGGTCCACCCAAGTTCTAGATAGAGAAAAACCAAGAAAGATAGGTTTCGTTTGATATGCATTTTTGGAATTCATTCGAGGTCAAGAATACATTCTTAAATGACAAAAACTAAGGTTAGTATACATTGTCATTCTTGGATCTTGGAATGCGTAAATATCACGACACATTTTGGAATGCATTCTTTAGCTCATTCTGGATTTTGAAAATCCACAACAAAAGTATCATTGCTCTTTAACTCATTCTTATTTTATATTAAGAATACATTCTTCATTCAAATAGTGTGTTTTTGAGAATACATTCCAAAAATACATACCAAACACAACGAAAGAGTAGGCCCCGAAGAGATCTTTTTTGCTTTAGGTGAAATTTTATTGGGTTAAACAACAAATTCAAAAGAAACCATATTTGATAACCGTAGTGGAACTGATCCATCATCCTCATTCCAAAGAGTACCATGATCCTCTGTATATTGGTTGGTAGTCCTCAAAGTTTCTCATCAGATAAGCTCCACTATCCTCTTCACATCTTTTCTCACTCCTTGGGATCCTGATATTCATTTATTTTGCTTGTTTGAGTTAGCATTGTTGGAATGTATTCCAGGCCAAGAACACATTATGAGATGACAAAAACATGGTTTGATAGCATTCTCTTTCTTGAATCATAGAATGTGTTAAAAGAATGTGGTCCTTTATGGAATTTACTCTTTTGTGCCTCATTCGTATTTGGAGCCCATAATGAAAATGGCTCGCTCTTTATCCCATTCACGTCCTATTGTAGGAATGCATTCTTTATTATGAGAAGACATTCCAATATTGCATACCAAACACAACTTAACACTTACGATTGAAACTCTTGCAAAATTGTACTTAATTTCATCATAACTCTAGGGAAAAAAAAAAAAAAAGGATCCTAGATGCCTGCAGTTGGAACCTTTCTACACATCCTGCAATGTCTAGAGATGTTGTGGACTATTCTATGTATTGGATAGAGAAATCGCAGTCTAGATTAATATTTGATTAGTTCAGATCACTTGCATGTACATGTACTCTCCATGGGACTCCATCACCATTGATTTGCTATGAGGCCCTAGAATATGAGAACCATTGAATATGAACGGTAATAAGATCCCAAGAAGGATACAAGTACATGCCAATTATTCTCACATTTGATAGTTTTCAAGGCCTAATCAATCACATACTCTCTTGTATTGGCATGCATCCCATGTGTCAATACATGCATATGATACTCCTGCAACTACTATGCACTCCCCATAAATATGGATTTTCAATGTTCTGTGGCAAACTCTATTAAGTCTTAAATTATGTGAATAGAGAGTTTAGGTATCTACATATCCATAAAATTTAGACTCCATATGATTGTACAAGTAGTGGTTGGTTGGATTGAGCCAAAACTGAAAGAAACTTCAGTCCAAAAATATTTGGAAAAATTGCAACGTATCTCCCCTCTAGTTTGCCAATAATTTAGATACACCTCAAATATTTCAAGCAATTACAATTGTCCCTCATTTTTTTTAATAATGGTAAACTTAACAATAAATGGATAAATATACCTCAGGATGCTTGAATTGATTTTTATCTTGTGCTTCTCTCGGATCTTCATCTTCCTTTAATGTGTCTTCTTCCAATCTGCTTTTCTTCTGACTTTCAAGTCTCCTTCTTCCTCTTACTTCTACTCCATTGCTCCAATTTCTCTACCGCCGATAAATTGAATCAAAAACCCTAAAAGAACCCCCTCCCACTCGTTCCCCCAAAACTTGCTGCCCCCTCACCGACGATGATTGAGACAACGTCGATCGTTAAAGTTTAATGAACACTCTGCCTTTGTCCATCCGACGACCAACGCGAACTGCAACTTCTAGTTCGTTTCTACTTTCTGCCCCTTTAATTGCATGGTGTACACGTTCGATGTTCCATCTTCGTCTCTGCTCAAATCCCGGATCTCCCAGACATCTTGAACCAGACTTGTCGGATGTAAAATTCTCTGAAAACATAAATCATAAGAAATTCCTGAGAACTCCTCATTGATCGGCGTTGTTTATTATAGAATTCCAGCAAATCATATCTTCGACATTCCGCTGAAATCTATCAAGAATTCTAAAGAAAAAAAAAAAAAAACCTACTTCCAGTTTGTCAGAACTACAGAAAATCACTCTCGGTTCCCCTCAGCATGTTTGGAGGAGTTGAACCAATGGGCTCCGACATCCGTCTTACCGTAGGAGAATATATGCAGAAATTGGAAAAACAGAGGACCCAAAAAGGTTTCTTATCATTCCGACAATTCAATGCTATTGCCGTCATCATCGTCTTCTCAACGAGCGGAATGGTAAGCTTTGGAGATTTTTTTGTTCACAGTCTTCACCTTTGTGTACCTGTTCTTCCTCTCCAAGATCGCCTTCCCTCCTCAAACTTTCGGGAGGAAGAAGAAAGGAGCAAGGTAGGGTTATTTTAGGCATTAAAAGTTTAAAGTTGTGTTTATGTCCTCCATCAACAGAAAATGATTAACAAGTATTGGGTATTTTTGTAATTCATTTTAATTTTAGGAAATGTCTTTATAATTGTTTGAAACATTTGGGTTATACTTGCATTTCAGGAAAATTACAGAAGAAGTCCTCATAGTTTTCTCTTTTTTATACCAATCAATGGGATAGTAAAATAAATATTTCTATACCTACCATGGGCATGTAGGAACAAGACGAGGAGATCGTCTCCTGCGGCAGGACGGTCCTGCGACTGATCCAAAGGTTTGGGGATCAGTCTGGCCGCCTGCCAATACATTGGGGGGTGAGCCGGCTGAAATCCGGCCCTTGGCAGGCGGCAGGACCGCAAGAGACGATTTCTATGCGAACAAGACTCCCCATTGATTATTTCATCTTTTAATATTATTTTAATAAGGATCAGATATCTGTCGGTTATTCCATTGGATCTGTACATCGATCCTAAAGGTGTCAAATCTTGGCCGAACTCGGTAGCACAGACCTAGCCGGCCCGAAATAGCCCGAACCCAGGTTAGTTGACGAAGACCTTAATGGGCGTGTTTTGGACATGGGTTTGAAATCCTTATCGGTTTCAGGCTGGTCCCAGCAAACATCAAATGTGGCCCGAAATAAAACCTAAACCTAATAGGTTAACGCTAGTATGTCCATGTAGATAACTGATTTATATTCCATATTGATTTTTTTTTATAATATTCCCCCAAGAAAAGATGTCAACTTTCAGACTATTAAGCCCGGCCCGGACTGAACTAGCCTGAAATCAGCCCAATAAACTTAGCCTGATAACAAACCAACACCGGACTAGCCTGTTTGTTATGTGTCCAGCACAGCTTATCCCAGTTTGAACCCTTAATGTTTACTTCTTGGCTTAAAAAACCCAACACCTTTTCAACCTGGACCGTACTGGCCCGTTGTTGATACGAATCAAGTCGGTTTCGGACATGGCGGATCCTATTTATGATATTACCTACAAAAACCAGTATTTGATTCGGGCAAGTCGTCCGAGACTCGGCCAGTGAAAAAATTGATAAAACTCGTTCATAACTCGTCCGAGTTATGACTCGTTTAACACTTTTCCTTGTTCGTGACTCGTTTTACACTTTTTCCTGTTCGTTTTGCATCAATAAAACCCTTGGACAGAATGGCTTGAGCAAAATCTTAAGTCCCTCTTCTCTGTTCTTTCCGCCAGTAACTTCCCTGCGGCGAGGCGACAACGTCATCTTCACGGTAGTGTATCTCTCTGTTTCACTCTTCGTTCCCGTCCACTTGTACATATATTATTCGAGTTTCAGGGAAATGTATTACTGTTTAATTTGAGGCTTCGAAATTCTCCTTGCATTGTTTACAATGGGTGACTAAATCAAACTTGGGTTTAACATTAGCAATCAGCAGACATTTTATTGTTTGGGAAAAAGTATGTTTTCTTATTCTCCATTTTTAATGAAAAAAAAAAAAAAAAACCCAGAACCGGTCTATATTATGATTTTTTTTTCTGCAAGTTTCTTGAATGTTAATTGTGCTGCTGTGATGCTTTTTGATTCATTTTTTTTTTCGGTCAAAAGGAAACGTGTTATTAAGGCTGTGTTTGGTTGCAAGGGGAATTGAAGGGAAGGGAAGTGAAATTTTTAAAATTAAAAAGGAAACTTTTGTAACTATTATAATACATTTTACTTCATTGCCATGTAACTAATTTCAAATAATTCCATATTTAGTTATTAACTTACATTTTAGTTTGCATTCAAATCCCTTGCATTTAAAGAGTAAAATAAATTTTATATTCTATTAATGTCATTACTAAATATGTTAAGAAATTTAGGTAGTTTATACAATCATTTTGTGTTACAACTATAATATTTTTCTTTTTAAGTTTAAAAATTTCCCTTCCCTTACCTTCAATTCCCCTTGCAATCACACACAGCGGCACAGCCTAAAGGTTAGCCCACCCCGGAGAGGGGGCCGCCAAGGCCAGGGGAACATGGAGGGGAGGTGGTCGCAACCACCAAACCCAATGAAACCATAAAGCTCCAGTAGCTAGATTATGAGCTTCTACATTCTGATATTAGGGGGAAAAAAATGAAAGAATACATAGGAGAAACAAGATAAAGAGAATTGATGTCTTCAAATATGGAGAGAGTTGCATGGTCCAGTGAAGTCACAACATCATTCAAAGCCTGAATGACAGGTTTACGGTCAGAAAAAATACAAAGGTTCCTCAAACGCAAGCTTAGTGCAAGTAGAACACCATCATGGATAGCCTCCATCTCTAAAGCAGAAGCAGAAACTCCCATACTGCAGTGGGATTTAGGAGCAATGAACCTTGATTCATTCACTACACTATTTAATTCCCTGTACATCGGGGTCATTAGTTGAGAGTTCAGAATGAGAAGTGAGAACATGTTTACAGCCAACAGAGAATGAGATGTCTGTTACTCTGTTGTTTGGGGGATGGGTGCCTGCCTATTTGTTATTTACTTTATGGGAAAATGTTGTACATGCTAGCGGAATATAATGAAACCTTATATACTAGCATGTAATGATTGATAGTTGAAGACACTTTAATCTTAGCCCTTTGATGCACCGCTGCTCATCACTTGTTATGCACCGCAACTCCCTGTGTTGCTGTACTCTAACTCTGAATTCTCACATTATCTGGTTGTTTCGGGTTTCAAAGTTACTTCAGAAGAAACTGCAACAGACTAGATGGATTATGAAAGATCTTAGACTGATGAAGTGTAGCTGGGTTTTGCCCTTCTACCTGCAAGCTCGCACCTCCTCTTCTCTACCTTCCTGTTCCTCCTCCCCATTACTTGTTCTGTGTCGTTAGAGATCCCTGTAAATCCGGCATGGCAGCCATCAACCCTCATGAAATCAATGAGGAGATTAAATATTGTACGAAGGCAAGGGCTAATCATTGCCTGATGGCAAAGAGGTTAAAACATATCAAATTAACAAGCCCTCTTTGCTATAGGATTTTAATTCAGTCCAACACAAAAATCTGTAGAGAAAAGTAATAGAAAAAAATTCTTATCTGGAAATCCGACCGTTAGAAATTGATGAAACTTGGGTTGAATGGCCTTTATAATAGTTATGAACACCCTTCAAAATCTGAGAATGATCCGAAAAGAATTGAAAGAGCTATGAGCTTTGTAACCTTTCTGTACGTGGTGCCGCCAAAACCTGGGCAGGTTCAAAGGATGTCGGCTGCTGATTTGGTTTTTACTTCCTCTAATTGGTGCTGAATGTTTCACATATAACCAGCAACAAAGAACAAAATAGGAGTATTGAATGCAAAGGAACAAAGGAAATAGAGTTCGGTTGAGTCTCACAACCTTGGAGACTCAACCAGAGATTGTGAGACTCAACCAGAAAATAGGAGTTTCACTCTCTTTTTTTCTGGGAAATTCTCTCTACTGCAGCCAGCCTGCATTCTCTTTATTTATAGCTTTGAAACATTACAAATAAAATAGGAAAGAATGAAATTTGGAAAAGCTAAACCTCCTTTATAATTTAGGAAGTTTCTAAAACATAGAAATAGGAAAGTTTCTAAAACTGGAATTAGGAAAATCGATTTTAGGCAAGTCTTAGTCTCCAAGCAACTAAGACTTCTAAACTAACTAGCCTAATTTTTAGGAAACTAAATAATTGAAATAAGTAAACTAAAAATTAGGAAACTAATCAAAAGAATCATAACTAATGCTGTTGGTACTGTTCACGTGAACAGTACTGCATGAACAGTGTTCACGTTGATGGTTTGGTCTTTGGGTTGGTCCAATGGACCAATACCAACTAGTTCTTTGGGCTGACCCATTATCGACTTGAGCTTGGGCCTTGGGCCTTCTTGGACTGCATCATTGCCATAGGCAATTTGTTCATTCCTGGTAAAACCAGAAAGAACTCCCTATCTCAAGGTTCCAAAAATATATATATATATATATATATATATATATATATATATATATATATATATATATATATATATATATATATATATATCATCCAATATTGAGATTGATCACCGTATCTTTATTGGAATCGACAGCGTTTGCCTCCATTGCTACTACCATTAGCAGCAGCGCTCATAATAAGTACTGCAAGATCTCGGTGTTAGCATCTCTGTTCGGTTCCAGATTGGAAAAACCAGAACCAAATGGTCTAGATCCCAGAGATTTAGAAGCCGCCTGGTCATCTTTTCACTACTACATCTTCGTTACCGATCTCACAAACTTGAGCTCTCTGTTCTCCCTGCCTAGTTGCCAGAAAATCTTGACTCTTCAGCACCTCTTTTGCCATTGCGTACTACACTGCCATGGCTGTGGCCAAGCTCATCAACTAAATGGATTTCACCTCTCTCTCTCTCTCTCTCTCTCTCTCTCTCTCTCTCCAATTTGATAGTTTCGGTGAAAGTAATGTATTTTTGGTGGTGGCTATCACTAAAATCAAGGTCGAAGAAGATGATCGTCACCGTTGTCTGGGTGATGTAACCATGACTCTTTTGTTGCAGCATGGAGTAGGGGAGGGGGAGAGTAAGAGTGCAATGACAGTCTATGGTGAGTTGCAATAAGGCAGCTGCAATGAAAGATTGAGATGGAAGCCATCTCAATTCAATGATCAATACACTCTAGCATATAAGATTCCAATATGTCCCGGTAGCATGTAGATCCTCCCCCCTTACTTTATTTATGTCTATATTTTATTTTGAGACTAAATTTTATACCATTAAAACTTTGGCAGCAATGTACACATGGACTAGAAAGATCGATTCTAATTTTTTTTCCCAATTCTAATTAGTATCTGAATTCCCCCCCCCCCCTTTTTTCTTATTTATTGAATATTTTCTTGATTTTTTTTATCAATATATACATGTTCTTAATATTTCAAAAAAAAAACATGACTCAGGTTCACTCACAAGGTTTTCCAAAGGATGAATTGAGTAAGAAAACCTGTTTTTCTAACCATGCTCTGAGGAACCACAGCTGCTAAAAACCTAATTCCTCACTGGCTTCTGAAATCTTCAGATTACGGCTACTTGCTAGATTTCCTCCAGATGTTCTTCAGCGAGTAGTAGTTAATCGCAGGTAACTTCAATCCCATCTCTTTGGATGGTTAGTCGTGGGCTTTTAATTAGAATAAAACTGTTATGCTACGTTGTTTTTCGTTCCTGCTTAGTTTCTTTAATATATGTTGATAACACTGCGGTATTGATTTGTGTGGTTCTTATTGGTTTGAGGCTGATATTGTTCCGATGGAAGGTTAGGAGATTAAACTCAATAGTTCCTATGGTTCTGCGTATTCTTCTGTCATGATTAGTGCATATATATTTTAATGGATTTCATTTTGTTGTAGTTTTTGTTTTTATGGCCAGAAATTCAGGTGAACAATAGGGGCTTATCTGGTTGAAATAAACCAGTGGTTTGAAGATTTTATTTATTTTTCTTTATATTTTTTTTATAGTTGAATTTTCTTGAAGACTGACTGGAAGTAGTGGTTCTGATCTGTTGACTTTAGGAAGCTTATTTGTTTGAAACTTGGGTTTTTCGATTTATATTTATTTCTACTGACAACCGGTCTAATTTCGTTTATGGGCTTCATCTATGTTAATTTGGATTGGATTTCAATTGCTTAAATTGTTGAAAATGAACATTTTTCCCTCATAAGTTGGCCATTTTTAATTCTTGGCTGGTTACTCTTAGGCTTGTCCCTGTTGAGCTTAAAAATTGGTGAGGAAAATCGTTGTTTTCTGGCTTTAGCCTTGATCTCAAGGTGTGGGTTTCTCTTGATTTTTCTTAAAAAGTTGAATGAATAAGCAAAACTGAGGTTTTCTACTCTTTATCTGTGTACTGGTTGTTACTGGATTTAATTTTTTTTTATGAGTACAAACGTCTAAATTTGAAGTGATTTGATTATATCCTCATTGGTTTGCTGTATTGTCTTATTCTCTCATGTCATTGTTGATTCAAACATTTAGTGTTTCTTCATTTTTAGCCTTTTCTTGGTTCTGTTAAACTTTTGCTTGGTTCTGTTAAACTTTTCCTTGCTGTTGAAGTTTTTGAATAACAAAATAGTGTTTTTATTTTTATTTTTAACTTTTCTTGTTCTATCTTTTCATTGTTTCTTCAACGTGAATATGTAAGAAAATTTTTTGATCGTCAATGTGTTTTCTAGACATTCATTTGCAGTTTACCATCATGTGGTGTATTAGCCATACAGGGATACTGATTTCTCAAGTGCTTATTTTCCCTTTTCTATTTAGTTTCTATCAGATGGCATCTAGTACCGAGGCTGGGAAGAGCTTTGCCAGAAGAGACAAGCTACTGGAGATAGAGAAGAATATTCAAAAACTATGGGAAGAAAATGAAATTTTTAAGGCTGAATCATCTGAAAGACGTCCTGAACCTGGGGAGAAGTTTTTTGGGAACTTCCCATATCCTTATATGAATGGTTTTCTACATCTTGGTCATGCATTCTCATTGTCAAAGCTTGAATTCGCTGCGGCTTATCATAGACTAAGAGGTGCCAATGTACTTCTTCCATTTGCTTTTCACTGCACCGGTATGCCCATCAAGGCATCAGCTGATAAACTTGCCCTGGAGATCAGAGAGTTTGGGAACCCGCCTGCTTTTCCTGCCTTAGAAGATCTTAGTATTAGCACTGAAACGGAACCAGAGGAGGCAAATGGAGGGGTACAAATCTTACCTGATAAGTTCAAGAGCAAGAAATCTAAGGCAGCTTCAAAATCAGGTGGAAGTATGTATCAGTGGCAAATCATGGAGAGTGTTGGCCTCTCTAGTGATGAGATTCCGAAGTTCCAGGACCCATATCACTGGTTAACTTATTTCCCACCTTTAGCCGAGGAGGATCTTAAGGCTTTTGGACTGGGCTGTGATTGGAGACGTTCTTTCATCACAACAGATATGAACCAATTTTATGATTCTTTTGTGAGTTGGCAGATGAGGAAGTTGTGGAAGATGGGAAAGATTGTCATGGATAAGAGATACACAATCTACTCACCATTAGATGGTCAACCATGTGCTGATCATGACAGGGCATCAGGCGAAGGGGTCCAGCCTCAAGACTACACATTGATCAAGATGGAAGTGCTCCCACCTTTCCCCCCCAAGTTGAGTTCTTTGGAGGGGAGAAGAGTGTTCTTGGCTGCTGCGACACTGAGACCCGAGACAATGTATGGGCAGACAAACGCATGGGTTTTGCCTGATGGGACGTATGGAGCCTTTGAAATCAATGATACTGATGTTTTTATCGTCACTGCCAGGGCTGCCCTTAACCTTGCTTATCAGGAGAAGTCTAGGTTTCCTCAGAAGCCAACCTGCTTGATTGAGCTAAGAGGATATGATCTGATAGGCTTGCCCCTAAAGTCTCCTTTATCGTTCAATGAAACCATATACTCTCTCCCAATGCTCACAATCCTAACGGACAAGGGTACAGGGATAGTGACCAGTGTTCCCAGTGACTCCCCCGATGATTACATGGCTCTAAATGATTTGAAATCGAAATCAGCTCTAAGGGCAAAGTTTGGAGTGAAGGATGAGTGGGTCTTGCCCTTTATGGTCATATCAATCATCAACATACCAGAATTTGGGGATAAGTCTGCTGAGAAGGTGTGCATCGATTTAAAGATCAAGAGCCAAAATGAAAAGGACAAGCTTGCAGAGGCTAAGAGGTTAACTTACTTGAAAGGTTTCACTGATGGAACAATGCTGGTGGGAGAATACAAAGGTATGAAAGTGCAGGAAGCAAAGGCATTGATCAGAAACAAACTTCTAGAGGTTGGCCAGGCAGTGGAATACAGTGAACCTGAAAAAAAGGTCATGTCAAGATCAGGGGATGAATGTGTTGTGGCTCTGACAGATCAGTGGTACATCACATATGGGGAACCCGACTGGAAGAACATGGCTGAGGAGTGTTTATCCAACATGAATCTGTTCTCTGATGAGACACGGAATGGTTTTGTACACACCTTGGGCTGGCTGAATAAGTGGGCATGTTCCCGGTCTTTTGGGCTAGGAACTCGTATTCCCTGGGATAAGCAGTTTCTTGTGGAGTCTTTATCTGATTCGACACTTTACATGGCATATTACACCATTGCCCATCTCTTACAGAATGGGGATATATATGGATGTACTACTTCTGTAGCAAAGCCTATAAAGCCTGAGCAGATGACAGATGAGGTCTGGGATTTTGTGTTCTGTGGTGGGCCATCCCCAGAAGCATCAGATATTCCTCATTCTCTTCTTAACAAGATGAAGCAGGAGTTCGAATACTGGTACCCATTTGATCTGCGAGTTTCTGGGAAGGATCTTATACAAAATCATCTCACGTCCTGCATCTATAATCACACAGCACTTCTGCCCAAACACCACTGGCCACGGGGTTTCAGATGCAATGGGCACATTATGCTCAACTCTGAGAAGATGTCCAAGTCCACTGGTAATTTCAAGACTCTACGCCAGGCTATCGAGGATTTTTCTGCTGACGCAACACGGTTCTCACTCGCTGATGCTGGGGATGGAATGGATGATGCAAACTTTGTCTTTGAGACGGCAAATGCTGCAATTTTGCGGCTCACGAAAGAGATCTCATGGATGGAAGAGGTTCTGGCTGCTGAATCTTCTCTGAGAACAGGTCCTCATTCTACTTATGCTGATCGTGTGTTCGACAATGAGATCAATATTGCTGTCAAAATGACCGAGCAGCATTACAATGACTACATGTTTAGAGAAGCTCTAAAAACAGGCTTTTATGATCTACAGTCTGCCAGGGATGAGTATAGATTCTCATGTGGCACTGGAGGAATGAATCGGGACTTGTTGTGGCGATTCATGGATGTTCAGACACGTCTCATTGCTCCTATCTGTCCACACTACGGAGAACATGTGTGGAAATTCCTCTTGAAGAGGGATGGGTTTGTTGTTAAAGCGGGCTGGCCCACAGCAGATTCACCGGATCTCACCCTCAAGAGAGCCAGTAAATATCTGCAGGACTCAGTTATTTCAATGAGAAAACTGCTACAGAAGCAAATATCGGGTTCAAAGAAAACCAACAAAAAGGGAGCTGTGGCTACTGTTCCTACTGAAGAAAACAAGCCCACAGTAGCCCTGATATATGTGAATGAGCAGTATGAAGGCTGGAAAGAGGTATGCTTAAGGATACTGCAGAGAATGTATGACACTGAGCGCCATGCTTTTGCACCCGACCAAGAGATATTGGATGCGCTCCGGAACTCCTCCATAGGACAGACATCAGATTTTAAACAGATTCAGAAGCTGTGTATGCCTTTCCTGAGGTTCAAAAAAGATGAAGTGGCCTCTGTTGGGGTTCAGGCCTTGGATCTGAAGCTGCCATTTGGTGAAATTGAAGTCCTCCAGGAGAACATTGACTTGATCAAGAGGCAACTTGGCCTTGATAAAGTTGAAGTTTTGTCTGCATCACAACCTAATAATGTTAGTAGAGCTGGTGCCTATGTTTCTTTGCTCAATCAGAATCCTCCATCCCCGGGGAATCCAACTGCTATCTTCTTGCACAGGTGAGGTTGTCCTCTTGGGATTTTGATAGGTCAAATCTGGTCATCGGTAGTCTTGTTTGTGTTTGAAATTTTCTTCCCTGTAAGTCTTGTCATTGAAGTTGAGCTGTTTCAATTGTAAACATACTTCTATCGGACAACACACATAGTATATGTAGGTTTTTGGTACTCATTTGTGCCTAGATTATCTGTGTCTCAAAATTTATTATATTTTTTTATTAGTGCCTTCTCTATAATGTATTTTTTTTTTCAAATACTGAAATTAAAATTGCATGCTTCTTGGAAGAACAGTTCCGTTATATATGCAATATTCATTTGCATCATGCGTTCCTCAGGTCTGGTTGTTTAAAATTCTTTACTATCATTATTAATAGTACCTTGTGAATTTTAATGGTGGCTTGGCTCCCTGTCCTCTGTCCATTAGGTTAGGGACTTCCAATTTATCTTCTTCACATATGCGAATGTGGGCTGCAGTACCCACTGCTGGTGCAACCACCATGACTCTATTATGTGTGAGATGTCAGCGATGGAGAGCATCAAATGTAGAATTTTTTGACCTTTCCATGATCATTCAAGTGAATGTAAGAGATTATTTCTATCTGAACATTACAACTAATGTGTTCCTTGCTAGATGCAAATCAACTGTTAGTTCTATCGTTTTTCGATAATTAAGGCTTTGCATATCAAGTTGGCTTGGGGCAGAGTACAGGCCATCGGGTGGTCGACACCTAGTTTTTTCTCAGGATTTTGTGACTGATGGTTGATGATGGTCAATCTTTCGGATATCGACAGTTAATCTTCTCATGCGTGGCAGCTGTTAACATTTCCGGTTTCCATGATGAAAACTCTATTTAAACCCATTGGGAGCTTCTATTCGTAAGTGTCTTTCCTTTCAAACTGGATATGAGATGGATGGTAATCTTGAATGTTGAATTTTTCCACACAGCACTTCTGCCCAAGACAAATGCTGCTTTCAATCAAACTGGATGGGTTGATATGAAAACAAGGCTTAAAACTAGAACTGATCGTGTTTTTACTGAAGATTAACTTTGAAATAAAATGGACAAGTTAAGGATTGATTAAAGAAGTTTCAAGAGATTGTTGGAACAGAGTGGTTTCGGTTGGGTTGAAGAGACTAAGACAGTATGAGTGATGAGAGTATTTGAGAAGGTGCTATCCAGGTGAGAAATTTGCAGTACCTTTGAATGGAAGATTATAGATGATTTTAGTCAATTGATAGAAACGTATAGCATATGTGAGTTTTATTATTTCAGGATAATCCTAATTTGGCTAAATTTAAGAAGTTTGGATTACCATACTGGAGAGAGTTATGCATCATCATTGGAGACTCATTTGCACGTGGTGATCTGAGAGTCGGTCAATCTTCCATTCCAGAAACAGAGGTTTTGGATGACAATGATCTGGATTTTGATCCGGCAGTACGTACTTCACCAACCAGAGTATTAGGACTACAAGAAATAAGAGAGGTTGAAGTGGATGATGAGGGTCCCACTGTCACAAGAAACCTGAATAGAACACCCATAGTTGTCTAAGGCGTCGCTAACGCCTAGGCGTCCGGGCGTGATAATAGGGGCTAGGTGATGAGGCGCCTTATGGAATGTTAATTAGGCGACCGCCTAAGCATCACCTGGGGTGTCCAAGACGTCCTAAAGGCCTGGGCGGTCGCCTAATTGTAAATGTGTAGATAAATAATAAATAAAATAGAAAATTTCACGTATCTCAAGGTTTTTGTTTACCTATAATTCAACCATCCCCCGTTATCGGCCATAATGTCAACCGCACCTTACGGCGTTTAGTTCTTTAAAGAAAAATATGAAAAGAGTCTTTTACACTTGTACTGAGAATCAGTTTGACAATGGGATGCCGATGTTGTTGGAAAATTTATTCCTCGGGAGTCGAGGTGCTTCATAGCTAAGCAATCGCCAGAAGTCGAAACTTCCCCTAAGGAATTGTTGGACGTGAGATCGAGTTATTCCAAATTTCAGCAAAATTAAATACCGGAATACCCCATTTTAAAGATTTTGTTTCCCCAATACTCCAATAGAGAAGTATTTGTGCTCGGCAACGACTAGGTGATCTTGAGGAGGAACTTGAGCGCCCTCCCTCTATCTACTTTCCTTAATCTATTGTTGTTTCTTCGTATTCTTGTCCTCTTCTTGTTGACACCACTAACACCCCCACCCGTCTCTATCTCCGAATACTTTCTGTGGCAATATATATCTGCATCTCATGAACTCAAAAATCGCATTTCATGCACTGAAATTTCCTGTAACGAAGCAATGCACCAACAAGTCTCTAAACTCTAAAGCCAATATCTCCACATAAACTGCATATATGGTTCAAGGGAAGAGAACTCAGATCTAGAGCCGAAACTCTCCGGTCCTTACAAATAACTCCGGTGAAGTAGCAACTGGCAAGGATTCTAATTTGGCTACTAGTTCTAAAGCACGCTAGAGTCCAAATCGTACCTTTAAAAGAAAGCAATTGCTAAGCATCATTAGCACCTTCCTCAAGAACCATCAACACCACCTTTCCAAAAATGGAGGCGGTTGAATTGAGGGTAAACCTCAGGGGAGGTGCGAGATATTTTTTTTGTAATTTTTTTAATTATTTGTATTTTTTTTAATTATTTGATTCTAAGACTTCAATTGGGTTTGTGTACAATAATATATTGTATATGATATATGGAATCATCAAGTATATAAGGCAAACAATTTAAGAGTTTTGAAAAAATTAGAAACCAGAATTTGTTGCGGTTAGGGCTGCAAGTCTGCAACCTTCCTCTTTCTCTGTTCCGGTGGTCGGCTCCCCTTCAGATTTGTTAGTATATATTTTTTTTGTAAGTTATTCTTCTTCTTCCTCCTTTCTGTTTCTTTTTTTCTTCTGGTCTTCTTCTTCCTCCTCTCTGCTACTATTTTTTTTTTCGATTCTTCTTTTGCTTCTTCTGTTTCTCGTGCTTCTCCTGCTGCTCCTCCTCCTCCTCCTCGATCCTCCTTCTTCTTCTCTTCTTCTTCTTCTTCTTCTTCTTCTTCTTCTTCTTCTTCTTCTTCTCTGCGACAGTGCAACTGCAACGCCATTTTTTTTTGTCAATTCTTCTCTTCTGTTGCTGCAATGATTACTTCTTCTTCTTCTTCCTCCTCCTCCCCTTCTCTGGTACGCCATTTTAACTTTTATCGCATTTGTTTTTTTTTTTCTTTTCTTTTCCTCCTCTACTACTGCGAGGCTGCAACTCCCTTTTTTTTTTTTTTTTTTTGTTGATTCCTTCTCTGCGACTGCAACCAATACGACACCTCTTCTTCTTCTTCTTCTTCTTCTTCTTCTTTTTTTTCCTCCATCTTCTTCTTTTTATCGCATCCTCTTTTTTCCCCTCCTCCTCTTCTACTTTTTGTAGAGCAATATGATTGAAATCAAGCAGTCTCCAATGTGTTAGTATGGAGAAGAGCAGAGGGTGATGCGGATGGCGTGAACTAAAAAAAAACCTCGGCTGTTTCTTTTACAATTGGGCAAGGGGTGGGGATCATCCAGAGTCATTTATTTAGGTTGATGAGTATGAGGCTCTTATTCAAACAGCTCGTGTCGCTCATGCATATTGCATATAGTAATGGAGATGTGGCTGAGGGACGTGGCATTGTCCTGGGGATCGTATTTTGATATTTTTTTTGGCGGGATGTTCTATATTGTTGTTTATTCGGGTACTTGTGTTAACCTTCTTGTTCATTTATGCATCATGAATAATGTAAATATTTTATTACTTTGAGACCAATAATTATAAAAGATTTTGAAGTTATTTCTCTTCATACAATTACCCAATATATGTTGAAAATGGGATAATGACGTTGTATTTTAATCTTTTACATTCAGAGCTACAATAACTACATAAGCATAAAATTAATGAGTTATACTATAAAACTATGGGTGAAAGTTATTGAAACCCATTTGAGAAAAGAAACTTCCATTACGGAGAACTAGTTTGGTTTTATGCCAGGTCGATCCATGATAGAGGTTATTTATTTGCTTAGGAGAGTCATAGAAATATATAGAAAAGACAAGAATGACCTCCATATGGTTTTTATGGATCTAGAAAAAACTTATGATAGAATCCCTAGGGAGTTAATCTGGTAAGTACTAAAGAAGAGAAACGTTTCAAGTAAATATGTGGACATAGTTAAGGATATGTATTATAATGTGGTGACTAGTGTGAAAATCGTGGGAGGTCAAGGTCGTGAATTCCCAATTACAATGGGATTACATCAATGATCAACTTTAAGTCCTTATCTGTTTGCCCTCATTATGGATGATCTAACTAGAGATATTCAAGATGAAGTTCATCGGTGTATGCTTTTCGCTGATGATATTGTTTTGGTGGATAAGATAAAAGCAGAGATTAACGCCAAGTTGGAGCTATGGAGATCAATATTAGAATCAAAAGGTTTTAAGCTAAGTAGAACGAAGACGGAGTATATGGTGTATAACTTTAGTCACACAAGAACAGATAATGAGGTGATGAGCATTCATGAGAGGAAAATACAACAAAGTGATCATTTTAGGTATCTAGGTTCAATCATAAACAAAGAAAGTGATATAGACAATGATGTTTCACAGAGGATTAAAATAGGATGGATGAAGTGGAGAAGTACGTCTGAAATGTTGTGTGATCAGCGTATTCCTTTAAAACTTAAAGGAAAATTCTATAGGATAGTGATTCAATTGACTATGATGTATGGTGAAGAATGTTGGGCAGTTAAGAAGCATCATATAGATAAATTTAGTGTAACTGAGATGAGGATGTTAAGATGGATGTGTGGCAAAACTAGGAAGAATAAGGTAAGGAATGATCGTGTTAGAACTGATTTGAGAGTAGCACTGATACATGATAAACTACTGAATTTTATCTCTCCAGTTGCTACCCAAGAAATCAGTTTAACGTGGGGTTTTAAAGAAAAGTTGAAAAAGCTTCAGGCTATCTTCACAACCATCCAAGCTGTACTGCAGGATGTTGAGAATCGGCAACTAGAGTATCGGAGTGTGGGATATTGGCTGTGGAGGCTCAAAAGGGTTGCTTATGATGCAGAAGATGTGGTGGATGAGCTCAAATATGAAGCTTAAGACAGAAAATGGAGATCCATAACAGAATAAAGGTAAAGGTACACAACTTCTTCTCACGTTCCAACCCATTTGCATTTAGTCTTAAAATGGCACGTAAACTTAAAGACATCAACAAATTGTTGGATGCCATCTGAATGGATGCACAATAGTTCAACTTTTTTTGTAAGTGTAGGGTCATCTTCAGCTAATCATTCCACATCCATGAGCAAAGCATACCAGCAAACCTCCTCTCTAATAGACGATTCCGAAGTAGTTGGAAGGGTAGATGATAAATCAAAACTAGTGGATATGCTTGTCAACTCTTGATCCCATTGGTTGAACAAGCGAGTATTCCTCCTCAGTTGATGCTCAGATATTGGGTTGAGTCCTTAGTAAGCTACTTACAATGATGAAATCATTTCAGTTATTCCCATTGTAGGAATGGGGGGACTTGGAAAGACCACTCTTACTCAGTTGGTCTTTAATGATTCATTGATTGTCGACCATTTTGAATTAAGAATGTAGGTCCATCTGTCTGAAGAATTTGAAGTTGAGAGACTTCTAAAAGAAATCACAGAATCAGTCGGAGTTAATTGTGATGCATCAAACTTGGATGCAATAGCTCGTACGCTCAAAGAGATGTTGGTGGGTAAACGGTTTTGCTCGTATTAGATGATGTTTGGAGTGAAGATCTTGAAAAGTGGGATATATTGGAAGAGCTCTTAACATCTGGAATTGTAGGTAGCAAAGTAATTGTGACTACACACAGCAATATAATTGCAAGCACGATGGTCACAAATTACACTCATCGTTTGGAAATATTACCGGAACAAAAATGCTGGTCTTTGTTTTGTCGAACAGCATTTAACAAAGGAGGGCCACAAGAAACCCCAACCCTTGTGGAAATTGGAAAAAGAATTGATAACTAGCGTAGAGGACTGCCTTTAGCAGTGAACGTCATTGGAAGCAAAATGCACACTAAAACAGAAAGAACATGAGTGGTAGTCAATCAAGGAAGCTAAAATTTGGAATTTACGGGTTGACATGAAAGGAATAATGTCGGTATTAGAGTTGAGTTATGATGATCTTCCATCACATTTGAAACGTTGTTTTGCGTATTCTTCAGTATTCCCTAAGAACTATATATTTGATAAAAAAAAAGTTGATACAATTGTGGATGGTAGAGCGATTAATTCTTGGAAGCGAACAAATGGAGGATATCAGCAATAAATATTTCAATATCTTATTGTGGAATTCTTTCTTCCAAGATGTGTAGGAGGATGAATATGGAGATGTAAATTCATGCAAGATGCATTATCTTCTACATGATCTTGCATGAATTGTTGGAATCTTTGATTATTCTACTATGGAGGAGGCCATGGAAAACATTTCAAGAACCATTTTAATTCATGGCTTGTCATGTTTTCTAAATGAATATGGAACAATTACATATGAAGGAAAGTGGATTTGGCAAGATAACTTATGGGCCATGTTTGTTATGCCAACAAGATTTCAGAAGGTATTGAGATTGAATGATGACATTTTGATGAACTACCAAGGCTTGCGCATTTTGGATGTAAGTCACTGCCACATGAATAAAGTGCCGCCTTCAATAAAATTTTTGAAATATTTAAGGTACCTTGAACTCTCATATGATCCAATTAAAGTGTTGCCCAAATTTATCACTAGTTTCTACAGTTTACAAACGTTGAAACTCAACAATTGGAATATGAAGAAGGTGCCGTCTTCAATAAAAAAAATTGAAACATTTAAGGTACCTTGATCTCTCAGGTAATCCACTTGAACTATTGCTCGAGTCAACAATTGTTATCTTCTTAGAGAGCTTCCCAAGGAAATGAGAAACATGGTTAGCCTAAGACATATTGAACTTTGAATACGGACAAGATGGAAAATAGAGGGTTGAGTGAGATGCCAGAAGAGATGGGGAGATTGAGTAATCTACAAACATTATCAAGATTTATCGTAGGCAAAGGTAAAGCATGCAGTATTAAAGAGCTCAAGCATTTGGCTCTCCGAGAAAAACTATTAATATGTGGTTTGGAGAATGTGACAAGTGAAACAGAAACTAGGGAAGCCAATTTGGAAGAGAAGGAAAATATTTGTGATTTAACGTTAATGTGGGATCATTATTCTAGGGATCACGGGAAAAGTGGCGACGGAAAAATGGATGATGATGTGTTAGAAGGCCTAGAACCACCTCATCCAAACTTGAAAATGTTTTCAATTGAAAACTTTGGTAGTGCAAAATATCCAACATGGATGGAAAGTGATTTGTTAAAATACAACAATTTGATCCAGTTCAAACTCCATAACTGCCCTAGATTGGAATTTGTCCCAACGCTTGGGGAGCAACCCTTTCTTAGGGTTCTTCAATTTCATGAACTGGAAATGGTGAATTGTCTTGGTTGGGAATTCTATTATAGCAGCAACAGTAGGACTACTGGTGGAGATGGGGCAACTTCTTCTTCTTCTGGGAAGATGACAGTAGCATTTCCATTGCTTAAGGTACTACGGCTATTTGGAATGCCTAATTTGGTTAAATGGTTGGAAGTGTTACCTTCCTTTCCATCTCTTGATGACTTGGTGGTCAGCTCATGCCCTAAGCTGAAAATCAATCCAAGCCAATTCCCTTCTCTCAAAAGCTTGCACTTTATGCAGACAAATGAGATGGCATTAAGGTCATTGTTAATAAACCTTATCACTCTCAAGTTTCTTAGGATTGGAAACTGTCGAGATCTCAAGTTTGTGCTAGAGAGGTTGCTACAAAACAATGCACATGTTCTTCAGAGTTTGTTGATTAATAATTGCCCCCAAATTGAAACAATTTGTCCATGTGAAGAAGGACGAGGGATCCCTGGCCCTACCCCTACTAGTTTTTCCATCTCTTGAAGAATTGCTAATAACAGGATTTCTTCTAGTAAAGCCTCTGCCGAACTTACAAGGAATGACTTCTATTCTATTATTGGAATTGACCAGCTTTAAAGGATTGAAATCACAACCAAAGGGGCTGTGTGGACTCACTATGCTTAAGAGGTTAAGAATTGGTCGTTTTTCAAAGGGGCTGAATTATATAAAAGGAGAAGGGGATCTTCAACACCTTGTCTCCCTTTGACATCTAACACTTTGACATCTAACACTTGAAGGTTGGCCTTGGCACAACAATCTCGAACACCAACTTCAGCACCTCACTAATCTACCAGATGTAAGGTCTAGTAAACTTTTGACATTTTTTATTTAATCATGCATATTATTGAAGCTTATTTTTTAGAATTATCTTCGGTACAATTTCTAGAGAATCAGGATATAATCTGTCTTGCTAATAAAAATATTTTTTTATTAGCTTAGAATAAATTAATCACCTTACGGTGGGAGTAAGGTGATTGGAGTTCCAAGTGCTTTTATTTGTGAGCCAGTGAGTGGAAGATACTAAAGCAATCAAACACAACAAATGAGTTATATATATATATATATTGTTTTTGTCTAAATCCGTACCACACTTACTAGACCTGTAAGACACAAGCAAAGACAAGGGGGAGGCGAGCCTATGACTCCGGGTCCACTCTGATGCCTAAGTTAAGGCTCTGTGAGCAGTACCAAACCCACTTAAATATGGATAGGGTAGGTGAGAGATTCTCAGTTCGAGGTGTCAGAACGATAATCCCAAGAAAGAGTAATAAATGTAAAAGTACTTGAAATCTCGGGATTCGTGGTTTATAGTGAATAGTGCATCTTTATAAATGCCGCATTTACCCTTATTTAATGTGAGATGACCGAAGTATCCTTGTAAAGCTGTAGAAATGACGCTTTTATCCTTATCCATTAATTAGATTTATGGAAATGTCCGGGTATTGATATGAACGCTTTTGTCCTTATACTTTGGTAAAATAATGATGATGGCGTGCACTCATCTAATCTTTTTTTTGACACTAAATCCTCTTTATCACAAGCTTTTATTTGGAAACAAACTAAACTGTAAAGAAATTCGCTAGAAAGCAAAAGGCAAACGGCCCCGAGACTCACGGCTTTATGGAAGGAAAGAGCGAATTACTGTGGAGGCTTTACTAATATAAAAATCATGGAATCAGATAGTGGAGATAGGCCAATTAAAAATTTCCATTGGTGACACAGCCTTCTTTGCTAAGGAATGAACCACCATATTGACTTCTTTTAATTGAAACATAAAAAAAAGAACAATTCTTACACGTTGAAACACAATCTCGGCCTAGGATCAATATCACAAGGAAGAGACCGTCCAGAATGCATTTTATCACTTCCACACAATTCTTGGAGAAGCCATCCTCAATAGCAACCCTTTTTTTTTTGTTTTTTTTGTTTTTTTTTTGTGGTACCATTCCTCAATAGCAACCTTAAGAACAGAAGATTCATGGGTTATTATCACTATGGGTTGGATTAGAGATGAACAGTGAGCCATCTATTGGACTAATAATTAACCGGTTTACCTAGGGTTTAAACCATTGGATTACCCTAACTGATGATTAGTAGATAAAAGGCAGATCAAAGTAAAATTGTAAGAAGACCACAACAACTCATCTAAGTTTATGTGTCTATCTTTCTGGTTCAATTTAAAAAAAAGAAAAAAAATAAATAATATATATATATATATATATATATATATATATATATATATATATAAAACAAGGGTTTATTATTTTTTCAAACGTAACAAAGAATATATTCTGCCATATACGCATGATGTGTCCATTCTAACCGTTAAATAGAAAGAACATGGTTTAGATTACTCACACGTAGAATTTCAAACTCTAATTCAATCAAATACCCCCTATGTATTGGCATGCATCCTGTGTATGTCTATGCATGTGGATGAGTACTCTAAACATTATTATAACACTCTCTAAGTTTGAATGGGTTAGATTAAAAAAATAATAAAAATGTGATCTAGATTTATATTGTTACGTTTTCAAACATAACAAACCTTTATTATAGTAACATAGGGGGTACTCTCCATGGGATCTCATCACCATCGATATGATGTGAATCCCACTTCTAGAGTGTGCGACCCACTGGATATGAATAATAATAGGAACCCATGGAGAATACAAGTGCATGCAGATGATCAACTATTCTCCAACATTGAAAGATGAATCTATTTGTAAGGGTTGGGAAGTGGATCCATCACATTTGTAACTTGGTCACCAAAATTGATATGAATGGATCGGAGAATGACGCTTCCCGTACCATGTGTTGATTAGGTATTGGTGGGTAGTATTTATGCACATGAAACCACAAAAAATGTTACTTATAAGATTAGAGAATATGCATCAAATGAGGTTACTTGGTGTACCAATTAAGCAAGTAAAATGACCCAAATATGGTAGGACTGGTATTGGTGAAAATAGGAAAAGAGATGGGCCAAAAATACCCAATCACAAACAAACGGGTTGATGATCCGGCTGATCCGGATCTAGCCATCTTACACCAACCGATTGACTGGTAGCTAGAAATGGACGATCGGTAGTATACAAGCCAAACTTCCTGAGAGCCCGATACTAAACCTATCGATCGAAAGATCATCCGGCCGATATACCGGTTGAATTGACTAGATGGACTAAACACTTATCCACCAACGACTATAATTTTGACAACGCAAAGCTATGTGAAGGGGTCAACGGAAAAAGATCGTCTCCAGTCCGTCCAGTCGTGATCGGACGGATTGGAATCACAAGACACACCCCCCAATGTATTGGTAAACTTGTCCTTTGATTCCAGTTCGTCCATTCACGACTGGAATGGACGAACTGGACGGATTGAAGACGATCTCAATCCGGGATCAACCGGATGGATGAAGTGATCGATCAGATTCAACCCCCTGCCCGCATGATTAGGAGAAGAATCTCTGAATCAATTCTTATCTTTTAGAGCACAATGGGATATTAAAAAAATAATAATAAAAAAAAAAATAAAAAAAAAAAAAGGGGGGGAGAGGGACCTACTCATCAATTCAATTATTGAACTACGCATCAATTTTTGTCTTTAATTTTTGCATGGGACCTACTGATTTGACTATGGACGAAATTCAATTATTGACCTGTTTCCACCTCCCTCAATGTAAGTTGATTTCCCTTACTGCAGCCAAGCATTTTCAATTTCCAATTCTGTTTTCCTCATCAGAAACAGAGAGAAAAGTAGCTGCTGCTCTTTGTTACCGAAAGATGGTACTTGATTCTCTTGTGTGCGGTTCAGAGACAATCCTACAGATTTTGATCTCTAAAATTGGTACCCAAGAAGAAATCGGTTTAGAATCGGAACTCAAAGAAGAGTTTGAAATGCTCTCGACTTCCTTGACAACCATCCAACCTGTACTGCAGAATCAGCAAGAGGTGGACGAGCTTCTGAAAAGCTGGCTGTGGAGGTTCATAAACGTTGCTTATGATGCAGAAGATGTGGTGGATGAGCTCAAACGTGAAGCTTTAAGACAGAAAAAGGAGATTCAGACCAGGACAGAAAAGGTACGCAACTACTTCTCACGCTCCAACCCATATGCTTTTCGTCTTAAAATGGCTCGTAGGCTTAAGAACATCAATAAAATGCTGGTTAACATCATAAAGGATGGGGAGCGCTTCAAATTTGTAAGAGTGGAGTCATCTTCAGCTGATTATTTCACATCCATGACCAGACTAGACTGGGTAACCTATCCTTGTCTAGACAATTCGGAAGTAGTTGGAAGGGCAGATGATAAATCAAAACTAGTGGCTATGCTTGTCAACACTAACAATGATAAAATCATTTCGGTCATCCCCATTGCAGGAATGAGGGGGCTTGGGAAGACCACTCTTGCTCAGTTAGTCTACAATGATCCGTTGATTGTGAAGCATTTTGATTTAGGAATGTGGGTCTGTGTGCCCGAGGAATTTGAAGTCAACAGACTTCTAAAAGAAATCTCAGAATCCGTTACTGGAGCTAACTGTGATGCATCAAATAACTTGGAAGCAATAGCTCGTCCCCTCAAAGAGGCGTTGATGGGTAAACGGTTTTTGCTTGTGCTGGATGATGTCCGGAGTGAAGATGCTCATGAAAAGTGGGATATATTGAAAGTGCACTTAACATCTGGAATTGTAGGTAGCAAAGTAATTGTAACTACACACAGCAATAGAATTGCAAGCATGATGGCCACAAATTACACTCATCATTTGGGAATATTATCGGAACAAGAATGCTGGTCTCTGTTTTGTCAAAGAGCATTTAGCAATGGAGGACCACAAAAAACCCCAACCCTTGTGGAAATTGGAAAGAGAATTGTTAACAAGTGTGCAGGATTGCCATTAGCAGTGAAGGTTTTAGGAAGCCTAATGCACTTTAAAATAGAAGAAAATGAATGGTTGTCAACAGAGGAAGGTGGAATTTGGAATTTACAGGAAATGAAAGGAATAATGTCTGTATTAAAGTTGAGTTATGATCAACTCCCATCACATTTGAAACCTTGCTTTGCGTATTGTTCAGTATTCCCTAAGGATTATATATTTGATAAAAAAAAGTTGATACAATTGTGGATGTTAGAGGGATTAATAATTAATAGTAGCAGTGAACAAATGGAGGACACTGGCAATGAATATTTCAATATCTTATGGGGGAATTCTTTCTTCTATGATGTGAAGTGGGGCGAATGTGGAGATATAAAGACATGCAAGATGCATTATCTTCTACATGATCTTGCACAGTTATTTGGAAGCCTTTATGTCTATTCTATTAGGGAGAATATGGAACACATTTCAGCACACATTTCAAAAATTCGTGGTTTGTCATGTTTTCTGGATGAAAAGGGAACATTTGAAAATCTAAAATACTTGAAGAGGGCAAAGAAATTGCGGGCCATGTTTGTTATGCCACAAACATTTCAGAAGTTACTAGTACTAAATGTTGACTTGCTGATGAACTTCCGAAGCTTGCGTGTTTTGGATGTATGTAACTGCCACATGAGAGAGGTGCCACCTTCAATAAAAAAAATGAAACTTTTAAGGTACCTTGATCTCTCAGGTAATCCAATTGAAGTGTTGCCCGAGTCTATCACTAGTCTCTACAATCTACAGACGTTAAAACTCAACCATTGTTATCTTCTCAGAAAGCTTCCCAAGGAATTGAGAAATATGGCTGGCCTAAGACATATTGAATTTAATATGGACAAGATGGCAAATAGGGTGTTCAGTGAGATGCCAGAAGATATGGGGAGATTGAGTAATCTACAAACATTATCAAGATTTATTGTAGGCAAAGATGAAGCACGCAGTATTAAAGAGCTCAAGCACTTGGCTCTCAGAGGAAAAATGGTCATATGTGGTTTGGAGAATGTGACAAGTGAAACAGAAGCCAGGGAAGCCAATTTGGAAGAGAAGGAAAATATTTGTGATTTAACGTTAATGTGGGATCATTATTTTAGGGAGCACAGAGAAAGTGGCGATGGAAAAATGAATGATGATGATGTGTTAGAAGGTCTAGAACCACCTCATCCAAACTTGAAAATGTTTTCAATTGAAAACTTTGGCGGTGCAAAATATCCTACATGGATGGCAAGTGGTTTGTTAACATACAACAATCTGATCCAGTTCAAACTCCATAACTGCCCCAAATTGGAATATGTCCCAATGCTTGGGGAGCAACCCTTTCTTAGGGTTCTTCAATTTCGTAAACTGGAAATGGTGAAATATCTTGGTCAGGAATTCTATCATAGGAGCAATAGAGGGACTACTAGGGAAGATGGAGCAACTTCTTCTTCTTCTTGTTTAGAAAAAACGACGGAAGCATTTCCATTGCTTAATGTATTACGGCTACTTGGAATGCCTAATTTGGTTGAATGGTTGGAAGTGTTACCATCCTTTTCATGTCTTGAGGACTTGGTGGTCAGCTCATGCCCTAAGCTAAAAATCACACCAAGTCAATTGCCTTCTCTCAAAACCTTGTGCTTCATGGATACAGATGAGATGGCATTAAGGTCATTATCAAGAAACCTTAACACTCTCAACTTTCTTAGGATTGGAAACTGTGAAAATCTCAAGTCCATACCAGAGAGGTTTCTACAAAACAATGCACATGTTCTTCGGAGTTTATTGATTAATAATTGCCCCCAGCTTGAAACAATTTGTCCATGTGAAGAAGGACAAGAGGGAACCCTGGCCCTGCCCCTACTAGTCTTTCCATCTCTTGAAGAACTTCAATTAACAGGATGTCCTCTGGTAAAGCCTCTATCGAACTTACAAAGAATGACTTCTATTTTATTGTTGGAATTGATCGGCTTTAAAGGATTGAATTCACTACCAGAGGGGTTGCGGAGACTCACTATGCTTAAGAGGTTAAGAATTGGTCGGTTTTCAGAGGGGCTGAATTATATAAAAGGGGAAGAGGATCTCCAACACCTTGTCTCCCTTCGACACCTAACTCTTGAAGGCTGGCCTCGGCACAATAATCTCGGACGCCAACTTCAGCACCTCACTAATCTAACAGATGTAAGGTCTACTTAAACTTTGAACTTTTTGATTGAATCATACATATTATCGAAGCTTCTTTTTTGGAATTATCTTCACTATAATCTCCAAAGAATCAAGGTCTAATCTGTCTTGCTAATAAAAATATATTTTTTATTAGCTTCGAGTAAATTAAACGCCTCATAGTGGAAGTAGGGCGATTGGAGTTCCATGTGTTGTTCCTGTCTTGTGACTTAGTGAGTGGAAGATGCCGAAGCAATCAAACAACTTATCCAAGGTGGTCAAGTGAGTTTTCTATATATATTCTCCTTTTTATTTTTATTTATTTTTTTTATTTTTTTTGTATTGAACCATAATTAAATCATTGGTCTCTTACCTTTTTTTCATTCATTTACTTCTCGACTCTTTAATAGATGGAATGAAGTGATATGTTTGGATCATGGATACAACTTTCCCATTCAAGGACAAAGGAGGGTTTCTTGATATCTTCCTCTGTTTGAAAGCTCTACTTGTAAATCATCTTTGGATTTTAGCATTAAATTATTTCTTTTCTTTGCCTTTTTAGATTCTTAAGAAATGTCATCTTCCTTTGTTTTTTGGTTAAAATGAATGTCATCTCTGTACTTCTAAATTATCATATTTCCTTTTCTTTGCCTTGTTTGTATTCTTATGAGTATCATTCTTATGAATATCATCTTTCTTTCTTTTTTGTGAGTCCATTAAATTGGAAAGAGCAACTTCTACCAATTTTTGAAATTCATTTTTATCGCTAGTTCAAATCCAAACAAATCAATCACTTGCGAGAACTTAGGCATCTCTTCCTCTGGCTTCTCTCTCTCTCTTTCTTTTTTTTCTTTTTTTGGATTTTCTAATTCCTCCATTTTACAGAGTTCTCAACGCTAAAGGATCTCATATGCCATATTATGAAATCTTGCCAGAAAGGAAACCAGTCAATAATGTTATGATACATTACAGGATAAATCTTTAATTAGAATTTAGAATTCTGAAAATCATATTATGTTTGAGAAGTGTACCTTGTGCTGGGTTTCTATTGATTTCCCATGGAATTTTTCTGTTGGGTTGGGCTTGGATGGAAAATCTGAAATGACCCAATGATTGGTCTCCATTAACGGAATCGAGATTGTATTCTTAGAGTGATATCATGTCGGATAATTAAGAAAATGATAGCATTTTGGCATAACTTGAGCTTAAGACTATGCAATAAAGTAAGTACCATGTATAGCTAGATAAAGCTTTATATGAAAAAGCTGGTTATATGATTGTAGGTATTGATGTCAATCGGTCAATTTTGGTGGGACTTAATAGGTTTACGTCAACTTAAAATTTTGCACTCTGATCAGCATATTTAGCTAATCAATCATCATAGGTTAGACATAAGCATGTTTATATTCGATCCGATCAATTATCGATCCATAATCGCTCTAATGTTAACTAGGCTAGTCAATCCATAACTTGTTTCATGCTAATTGAGATAATCGATTCATGCTAATCGGACATATCATATTTGATTTTCTGGTCGTCGAATGCAAGATATAGTCAATTGGTTGAACTTCTGTGCAAAAAACAAGGAACCCTAAGATCAACAAGATCAGCGTCTCATAAACTAAGGAATTAAATTCTAAAAATTCTGAAATCGAGTGAAAGAAGATGAACATTGGTCTCTCAGATCTATTTTTGTGGTTATCAGATCTACGATCTATTGATCTAGATGTGATCTTCAACAATGGTTAGGAACCTCCACATCTGATTGATCAGAGGTGTAACATCATCCCAAGGTCGAATTGTGATTGCATGGTTGGAGTTCATTCGATGTGCTTACCAATGTATTGGTATCTGCATTGAATGAACTCCAATCATATGATCAAACTAAAGCCTCTCCAACAACAGGAGAGGATTTTTATCCCTCCATTGCCTGCAAGCAAGCACATTAAACAGTTAGCCATGAACGCGGAAGGAGAGAGAGAGATGGACAATAACATACGAGAGAAGATTCGTGAGTAAAGAATGAAAGGGGGAGAATAATAGAGAGAGAGAGAAGATTATAAAAAAAAGGTTTTTTGTTGAGTTGTGGCTATGTGCATGGTGAGAGATAAGATGTGAGTAATTGCCGATGGAGTGATTATGTGATTTAAAAAAGTAAATAGAACGAAGTGAATAAAGAATTAAAATAATGATGGGTTATATATATATATATATATATATATATAGAGGGACATGTATTTTAGAGTTGGTCAGACTTAGTTGGGTGACATAACCTTACACCCTAAAGGCACAATTATTAATCAATCGAACCTATGCCCATCGTGTTTAATATTAATCAGTCTGGGTCGATGTTGGCTTTTATTTATCGATTCAAGTCAAATTATGCGATGTGGCACTTGGATTGAAACCCCTAATCATAGGAGTTGAAAGAACAAATGAAATTTGGTAAAATATTTTGGTTTCTGTCAACACTTGAAATCACCCTCTCGGCCAAATTTTGTACCTTGGCTCCAACCACTAAGAACCAAATATTTGAATAATTGGACCAATAATGGACCAAATTAAAAAAAAAAAAATGAAACTCTTGGAGGAGAGGATTCGAATCCTACTCACTATACAATAACTATTAGTACTGTATCATATTTTCCTTTTCTAAACATATGATGGCTTACCAAGTGGAAGATATAAAAAGTAAGACTCCCCAAATTTTTAAGTATCGTATCAATATGTATCAATTGTATCATGCTATCAATATCGATATTTTAAACCTTGCTTTAACCCACAGTCCCTACCAGGATGTATCATAAGCTTATATGATGCTAAAGTAAGACTCAGGGTGGGCACCTGTCCTTGATTCGTGATTGAGTTAGGTTGCAGGTTGATTAATCCACTCATCGGGTTGGTCATGCTTTGGACTAGCATCTGAAGCGAAATAATTATGATGAGGAATTGGAAGCTGATTGGAATGTGTTCCAGTGCTGGTATATATTCTGCAACTCTTATCATCTTATGGGATTTTTTTTATTTTTTATTGTTATCTAATACATCAATATGTGTGTTGGTTGAAATCTGACCCTTAGCACTCGGCAGGTCGACAAGGGAGGATTTCTATCGTAGAAGAGAGGGGGGAACTATGGAGACAGGTGGGAAACGGATGTCCAAAGGAGTCGCCCTTAGAGGGTTTTGTTCCTTGGGATGGTATAATCCATGCACTAATGCACTTGAGAGGACTTGATCAGTTAACCTAGTGTTCTTAACAGTATCAGTATTACATATTAGGGCTTTTTTTGTTGGAAAATCTGACAAATTTAGAAGATCGGTTTGATACGTCCTGATCATTCAAATTGATTGATCTGATACAATACCCGTTATTTTAATTTTTTTTTTACTATTACAAGCCATATGTCAATCATCCGTCAAACATCCGATTGATAGAGTTGCCGATCATCCACGATTACTAGGAATATAAATAAAATATTTAATTTTTTGATAAAATAATAACCAATCCATGTCACCGGATGAAATATTTTCCAGAAAAGTGCCGTCCCAATTGGATCTGACGAAAACCGGTCAATACTGATTGACCTAGATCGGTTTTGGTAACAACCGATTCCATGTCTGATACGGATCCGTTTTTTTATTTTTTTATTAATATATATTATATTGTTGATCAATTAGGCCTTTGATACCATAGCTAGTAAATTCGGGTATGGTAAAAAGTCGGATATAGATATAGATACGTACAGGTATTAAATGGAATTAGACTTCAATACGAGAACGAAGGTTGAATTTATTATATTGCTCTACAATAAAATTTCAAAATGCATTTAAAATCTATATAAATAGAAGTACTAAAACACATAATGAAAGTCAGAAATATCTGTCGTTAACAAAATTAGTCTGATAGAAACTTATGAGTGGGAAATTAGTCACAGCCAGACACGTGACATGAATCCGAGTTGAGGATTAAAACACACGACACAAACCCGAGTTCCAACTTCAACTCCCGACTTCCACAGCAAAACTGAGTTCTGAGTTGAGATAGCACAACAGAACAGCTTGCATGAAAAGAAAAGGACAGTACAAGGGCAACATGTCGTTTAAAAGAACATCCACTTCAAGAATTTACTCAACAGACATAATCATAATGGAAGAAAAATGGCTGAACACTTTTCATTCATAAGAAGTTTCTCTCTCTCAAAACTATAGAAAGACCCCATTAAAATCTAGAACTCGGATTATTCCTCCCTATATCTCGACTATTTGATATCCTATTGACTTGACGTAGGAGTGGTTTCAGTGTTATCCAACCCGCTCACACGATCTTTCTTTCTTTCTTCCTATGTAGCATTTGAGCAATTCGAAACGGGTGGGCATCGCTCGTCGTCAACAGAAACAAACAACAAAAAAAGAAGTATGACAAATATAGTCATATTGAAATAATTAAGTTTACAACATTCTCTACATAATCTCTAGCATTTCATGATATAGAACTAGCTGATTTGCAATTCTTTTTCTAACGAAAGCTATCTCCCTAGGTCTTTCTCGATGATTAACAAATACTTGATTCGGCAAGAATATACCTTCGTCATCATCTTTTGAGTCTAACTCATCCTCCACAGTCAGTTTGTTCATTTCCTAATCTTGCAAATACAATATCAGCTTGCTGCTCATCCTTCATGAAATTATGCATTGCACAACAACAATTGACAGGCTTGCTGCTCATCCTTTATGAAATTATATAGTGCACATCAACAAATGACAAGCTTGCTGCTCATCCTTTATGAAATTATGCATTGCACAACAACAAATGACAAGAGGTCATTCTCCACAGTTAGGGTTAGATGGTATTTTCCTCAAGATTTAAAATCTGTTTTTAATACACCGAAACTATGTTCAATGACATTCCTTAGCAATGGATGTCTATAATTGATCAGTTCACTATCTGGTCTTGGTTGTCTTCGATGGAATGATGAATCACCTGTTAAACATGTTCGACATTGACAGTGGTGACCAAACCAAAAACTATTAAAAATGCTTTTAATTAACTCTGTAATCTGCGGTACAAGATAGAATGGCTACTGAAAGAGAGGCTGTCTTCTCCCACAGAAATCCCACAACGACGGACTACAGAGAAAACGGTGCAAAATACCGGGCTACTGCCATGCAGTTAATTCTCAATTCACGATGGAAATATATCAGAACGGACCCAAATCCGGCTACCACTTCTTCATTGACGATTTCAACTACTCCAATGAAGAAGGCATACTCAAGATGGTACCTTCAACTCTGCCACCAGTCCGTCAATTCAACAGAATCTTCCGCTGGCGTACTCTGTAGGACTGGGTTGATTTAGTGATCCAAAGGAGGTATAATGGGGGACAGAGCATGGCAAGAACAGGAATGCGCGAGCTATCCATCCTCTGTCTGAGCCAAACTTTTTTATTTTTAAGGCAGACGGTATTTAAATTACATTACATTGCAAAGCAACTTCCAGGTTAGTCAACAACTCTGCTATCTGATTGCCCACACCCAAGTCATAAAAAAAAACCCAGGGAATAACTCAACTTCTATCAAAGAAATGCAAAAAAATAACCTAATTTACTTGCGGCAAAATCGTGATGCATAATTTTTAACAGATCAATAATAAGTCCCATAGTAAGCCTGCTGTGCTGGTCCTTGTTGCTGAGTTGGAGCGACGAAGGCTGTTGCTGTGGCCGGTTGGGCATAGCTCTGCTGTGGGGTGGCCTGCCGAAAAGTAGTCAGACCATCATGATTGGGCACGTAATAAAACAGAGAACAATGACCTAAACCTCTGCTTATCGAGACAAGAATAAAACCGAAACCCAGTAAAAACCTATAATATAATTTATTCCCATGTCTCCATAGCACAAAGTGAGAATATTACAGGTAAATACTCACTTGTCAGATGAACTTGATATGATACTGAGAGAAAGGTGAATCAGTATCTAAAATTTTTTCTTGATAATTTCATTGTTGCCCAGAGCTGATGGATATCTAATTTTTCATACACACACAAACGCATGTAAATCTACCTCGCTACCACCATTTTTGATAATTGTGGCTTAATCCATTAATTTCTGATAATCATAAATAAGTCCCTGAACTCTTTAAAAATGTTACTGTTTTCTCTATACCAAAACAACTCACTGAGAGCTTATTTTTTGGCCATTTTCTACCGTTCCGACAGAAATTGCGATATCTCCCTCATCCGATGTCAGAATTGAGTGATTCAAGTTGCGTTGTGAAGCTAACTCGACGTTCTACGTCTTTCCACTGTCGAATTTCCATGAAACTATCATGGGACCCACCAATTAGAGCCTCAAAGTCAAAACTCTATGAATCATTGGAATTTGGACCCGAAACTCTGCGTGCATGCTCATAAGCACTTCCACACACAATCTACCACCTTGGTTCAGCTTAGAACATCACTGAACATATATACAATGCTATTGACTGTCGAAACTGCTCGGAACTGCTCCTACCCAATCAACTCAGTGTAGAACCCCAACCAACTTATTGTATACCTTCTGAAACATTCTGTGGAGGTTATAAAATATTGTAAAATAAATACCCAAGGCTACCACAACTTTGTCACTGCATTGACACTCTCTCTCTTACACTGACATTCTCTCTCCTCATTTCTCTGACTGTATGCTCATAAACACTGTCACATTAGTCAAGTTACCAACAATAACAACATAAAGTCAAACATTGTCTTCAACAAGCTTAGAACACATATCAACACAATATGGTACTAAGAAATGGATGTGCTGTTCACAATTTCTCATCTCCTGGAACTCAAGAGTACTAAAGGTTCATATTCCTGCTCCCTCTCATCAGTTTCTACAGTATCTATTTCCAAGTCCAATCAACTTGGCAGGATAACCTCACTGTTTGATTGCCGAAACTACTTATAACGCAAGCATAGTCCAAAGTAGTGACAATTACAGAGAGGGAAATAAAAAAAACCCACCAACCTATGCTAAGAAAAGTTGAGGAATGTTATTAATTTTTAATTCTCTCTTTCCCCTCATTCTTGCTTGAATTGAGCTGAAACTTAAAAACTTTTATTTTATTATTTTTTTTATTTTTTTTGGAGGTAGGGATTTTATTAAAACAATAATACCTCTAATTAAATATACATTAATCGTAAACCTTTCACTTGAATCGAATCCAGATTTTCGATTATCCATTTACATCCTTAATCTTAGAGGCATCAATATCATAATAGATAGATGAGGGACTTGTGGATGAAATAATTAAAATTATTAAAAATCAATATCAATCTAATTTGAAATTAAAACAAATTAATCAATATGATCAATTCAATACCAATTATTAAAATCATACATAGAAACATTGAGGGGAATTTACTTACTATTGCCATCCATGAATAATAATTCTATAAAATCATCGGTATAATAATAATTTTCATTTCAAAATAATATAAAGAAATTTACTTGGATCTTCCCTTAACAATTGATTTACTATACAGAATTATCCTCTCCGGAGAAAAATGACACAGATCACTCTTAAAACACTGTTTTGTAACAGAATAATCCACACCATTACGGTGGGCATTAAAACTAACAGGAGGGGAAAATTTTTTATTAAAACAATAATACCCTTGATTAAATATACCCTAACCTAAACCCCTCACTCTACAGTTGCATCTTTCCTCTATTGTATAAAATCCCTCTTCCAACGAATCTGAAACCCTTCCCCTCCTTTCGTCCCAAATCCACAATCTGAAACAGAGCTCCAATCAAAATCGGCCCAAAATTTCTCTCTATCCTGCAAGTTCTTGTGAGCTCTACTGCCAAAAAAAAAAAAAAAAAAAAAGTGCTCCTGCAAGTTTCCAGCCTGTCTTTGTTGTCAATGGAATGAGTCAGAGGTATTGAGCTCGGTGGCAAGGATGGCCGAGGAGTTCCGCAAAGCTGATGTGCAAGAGTTTTAGTTTTGGAGTTTGTAGCGATAATTGTTCCTCTATTGTTAATATCCCTCTTTCTCAATGGAGTTTTAGTTTTAAACAGCAGAGTTCCGCAACCCCTTTTTTTTTTTGGCAGTAGAACTCACAGGAACTTGCAGGATAGAGAGAAATTTTGGGCCGATTTTGATCGGAGCTCTGTCTCAGTTTCTCCATTATTCTCCATTCTTCTACGGGGGAGGGGAAACAGTCGGAGGACCACCCACCATTGGACTTTGAGATTCATGTTGAAGATCAACCTCTCAAACAGAACAAAAGAACTAACAAAACGTATAAAAAAATAATAATAATAATATATATATATATATATAAAAAAAAAAAAAAAGGAGAATGAAATTGTTTACCAGTACTCTTCTAAGTTCCATCTTCGTTGAAGAGTAATACTTTGCTTTCTTCTGAGTTCCATCTTCTCTGATCTTATGATAGATTTCTTTTTTCTTTTTTCTTTTTTTTTCTTTCACGTTCGAGACCTTGATCTGGATCACCAAGATTTAGGGTTTTATCTTCAGAATATTATCCCTTTCGTTTAAAACTTTCATATGCTTTATTTTTACAAGAGCAGATCGTGTATGGTTTGATTGTTTTCCTCCCTTGAATTGTCGGAGATATCTAAGGGTTAGGACATTGACAGAGAAGGGACTGAGGGAGAGGATAGGGTAGGAGAAGAAGGAAAATAAGAAGTGAGGGAGTGTATGGTTTGATTGTTTTCACCTGTTTTGATTTCAGAACCTGATTGTTTTTTGTCTCCTATGTCTCTCCCCGATCATCCCTGTCTTCTTCCCTTGTCTTAATTGCTTCCATTTTGAATTCTCTGATCTTATTCAGTTTCTACCGATTTCTCAAATCCTGCTGACCAATTTTCAAGATAGCCAACCCAGAACGAGATGAAAGAATTGTAGAGCAGAAAATGTCCTTTTTATGTATTGTAATTTTCAAGGATATTTTTATCCATCAAATATTTAAGTTGACATCATTAACAATACAAGAAAATAGTGAGACCCTAGGATCCAAATCCTCTCCTCATCATTAACAATACAAGAAAGTAGTGGGACCTTAATATCCGAATCCTCTCCTCCAAGGGGTTCGAGAGGAGGGTGACTCCCACCAGTCGATGTCCGATGCGTAGGTATCAGCTGGATTCGAGTCGATAAGATGAGATGACAGGGGGTGTCCGTTTATGCATCGGCTCAAATGGAAGGCTTGGATCCAACCGACACCCACGTGTCGGGCATCGGCTGGTGGGTGCCGCCTCTCCTCCCCGGTTCCCACCCCATCCAACTATTAGAGTTGTGAGCGGGTTTGAACTCCAACAATTGGATGATGTGGGAGCCGAGGAGGAGAGGATTTGGATACCGTGGACTCTAAGTCCAATGACACAAGGTAGTTCTATGTAGAAAAGTAAACCAAATGTCCAGAGAAGGTCCAAGTAAATTTCCCCAATATTATATTATTTACTATTTCTTCTTTGCTTATATTTGCATGGGGTCGGAAAGAATGATTATCTTTTTAAATTAGAGATTCAACAAAGTATAATAAATCTAAGGGTAATTGGTACATACCACCCTTGTACTTTAACCCGATTCTAGATACCTTAATAAGTTGCTAAACCGGACGAGTTACCCCTGGTTCAACCATTCTTAAACAAAGAGGGTAAATATACAATTTTACCCTCTCTAACACGATTACAATTTATTCCAAAAGACCAAAATAACCTGATCGGTCTGTTATTCCTGATTTTTTCCCCTTTCCTTTCCTTTATTCTTCTTCCTCTCCTAATATTCTTGTTATCATTTTTCCTATTTTCTGTACTAGCGATAGAGTTGGTCTGAGATGAGTTTGCTCAAACTTCATCAATACCCTAGAACTTTAACCCTAAGATGGATCTCAAAATTTGGGAGTTGGTATCCTCCCTTGTGGCGACTTTAACCCTAGAACTTCACCTCCTACAAACCCCTCTACTGTGAGAACCAGATCTGGAACCAGAGCCCAGGTCCGCTCATGTTTGTAGCTCGTGCCGCTGCGCTACAATCTTAACCAGATCTCGAGGCCTATGTTAATGATTATGTTTATAAAGTTGTGTGCGCAGGCTTAATTCCTCTGCCCCTTCCTTCAAGTCTCTCTTGCCATTTCTCCTGCCCCTTCGCTGCATTCTTCCTTGTTTGAGTGTTTTTCCTCGATGCAAAGCATTTGAGTTTGTTTTCGTTTCTTTGGGTCAAATGAAGCTGTTCGCAAGTGGTCATGATTATCTGGCCAATTTCGATTGGACATCACAAATGCCGGTGGCGTCAAATGATCAAAATTATCATTCCGACCAGGAGAGAGTGATGGGAAACCTCACTCTGCAACCATAATGGTGGCTGGTGAAGGGCTTTTAGTGCCTGTGAAAGATGTTAATCTGTGTGGAAGAGAACAACCACCATGGCTCCACCTTGGCCTCTTTAATTGACTCTTAATACAGTTCCATTACTAAAGTGATAAGCATTGAGTAGAGGAGAGAGGAATATCAAGATGAATGATGAAAAAGCGTTTCGGTCTTGCCCTAGTTTTGCTAGGATTTCCAAAGACACGATGGATAAGATGATTAAACAGGGTAGGTTTGGAGCAATGAGATTGGAGGGAGATGAGGGATTGAAGAATGAAATCTTCGTCTTCTCTTTCGGTCTTCTTTGAGTAGGGAGTAAAAATCGAATGAGGGATTTCAGACTTTTCAACTCACACTAAAGGGTATTTTGGCCATATTCAAGAAAATAAATAGGTTAAACCGTAAGGCTGGACTGGTTCGTCAATATGGCATAAGTTAAAGGGTGGTATTCGTCCGGTTCAGCAACTTATTAAGGTATCTGGAATCGGGTTAAAGTACAGGGGTGGTATGTGTCAATTACCCTAAATCTAATGATATCTAGAGATTTTGTTGAGAACTAAAACATTCAAAGAGAGTCAACGGCTTAAAGACAAAAAGATAGAGAATAAGAGATTCAAATAGTATAAGAAATTGTGTATGTGTTTTATGATTTTGGTTTAGGTTAAGGTTTGGGGTTTAGTTTAGGATTAGGAATTAAGGATTTCTATAGTTAAGAATTAATCGGTTTAAACAGGTCCATATACAGTTATGCACGTATTCGAATTAAATGGTAAATGATGTGAAAACCCACACCAAAATCAAACTGTTTATTAAACAATTTGCCAATTCAAATCGATTTCAATAAACGATTTAGATGCATTTCTTCCATCCTTATTTCCACATATTACTTGCAAATGTAGCTAAAGCTAATGTAGACTTGTGATTGATTCTCACATTCATCTCTCTCTCTCTCTCTCTCTCTCTCTCTCTCTCTCATCAGTTCCACGTTTCCACCATTTTTTTCACAGTGATGAAACATTCATAAGGCTACGTTTGGTAACTCTCTATGAGAACAATTCTTCTATTCTTCCATTCTGGCAGAACAGAAAAACTATTCAGAGCAACAAAAAACAATAAAAAACTGTTTGGCAATTATGGTCTATTCTTCTGTTCTCAAAGCACGAACCGGATGAAAAGAACATTTTAAAACATAAATTTCAGAACATGCTAACCCATGTTTTTACGTTCTAGAACATATTGTAAATGTCACACTCCAATTCCGGATGAACCAGAAGTGTAAATGAACCGGCCTTAAACCACGGTTCACACCAGGATCTCAATAGACCGTGTCAACCAATCATTCCCAAGCAATCTAACTCAATCAGAGATTAATACATAGCAGCGGAATAAAATAAATGAACTGAGACCTATGTGTTAATTTAAAATAATTAATCAACTTATTCCATCATTCACAAAATTTAAATAATAATTATTACAAAGTGTTAGTAGAAAAATAAACCCATCACTGAGAGAAAACACAGAACGAGCACTAGCATGACGCATCATGCTCGTCCTCTACAGTCTGTGCTTCCAAAGCCGCCAACGTACTATAGGCTGGAGCAGACATGAAGTCTTCCACAGAGTAACCCGCATCAAGATCTAAAAAGAAAAGGATATATCCGGGTGAGCTCACAACATAGCTCAGTAAGTACAAGACCAATGCAACAGTACAATATGCATGGGATAACATTACAATTTGGGTCAGGTATAATTTGCAAATATGCTATGGTAAGGTTTGGCGGCCACCGCACCTCCATGCACGAGAGTGTGAGCATACCCAATAGTCAGGCACCTACCACACTACTGCTGTTGCCCCACATCACTCACTCCGGTATGGAGATAGGGCTCGAGTCTGGCGGGCAGGAAGAACCACAATCCCACGTCCTCCCCCTGATATCCCATACCGTACCAATACCTAAACCCCTATTGGCAAGGGCTTGCAAGTGGGTTCCGTTTCTAACCAGTCCTAAATGTCAATACAGTATCAATGGCCCTACCCCAGCACGGCTCCCTGCGACATAGAGATAGGGCTCGAGTCTGGCGGGCAGGAAGAACCACAATCCCACGTCCTCCCCCTGATACCCTATTCGCACCAAGTCTGCTAAAGTAAAGGCTATATGACCCTACCCCAGCATTACTCCCTACGACATAGAGATAGGGCTCGAGTCTGGTGGGCAGGAAGAACCACAATCCCACGTCCTCCCCCTGATATCCTATTCGCACTGAGTTTGCTAAGGTAAAAAGCGATACGAGAAAAATGTTAGCTGTGAATATATCCAGGGCACACCCCCTTCACATTCCACACACTAACTAAAACATACACATGCCTAACATCCAACAATCCTAGCATATGAAATGCATGAATAGATAGTAATGACAGAAATAATTAAATGGCATGTGAGATGCATAGACATCAAGCATTATATCCAGATACAGAGTAAATCACAAAGGTTTACTGTTAATTAGTTATTTAGGTTTGGGGTCTTGTTCCTTACCTGACACGTGATAAAACTCCCACTCTGCGTCACAGGGTTTACTCACGTTGTCTACAGGTCCTACATAAGCATATATTTAACTTAGAATTTATTTATTAAGGTTACATAGGTCAGAACCAGGTTTGGCCAAGCAGACCAGTCTCGGAAACCATACCGATCGTAGGTACCGATTGCAGTGTTGTGCAACCGGTATCACTCAGATCTCACTGAGTGAGACCGGTATGTGCCTGCGGTATATACCGCATGCCCATACCGCTGGACCTTGCGTCCAACCGGTATACCCCGCGGTTTGGATCCGAGAGCGAGATCTCGGATCTCCCCTCCTTGTCGGCTAATGATTAGGTCTCTAGGGTTTCTCCTATCCCCCACTAAGGTCCAAGTTTTTTAATGGTCTTCTGATTTCAGCTAGAATGCCGTATGAAACCTAGGTTAGATCCGAATGAGGAAAACAATGGAAATTATAGGGTTTTTGGATCGCTGCGCCGCTTCGCGGCTCCGATTCGACATCCTAAAATTACTAAGAGGATAGAGCACTTACCGGCGGTGTCTGTCGGTTGGCGGCGCTCTTCCTTCCTGGGCGGCTTCTACCTCCTTGCTCCTTCTCAGCTCTTCTCCAGACGGCTAGGGTTTTTGAGAAGGAGCAATGGAGTGTCTCCTTCTCTATTAATAGAGGGAGGCCGTCCATGGGAAGCCTTTCCCTCAGTTGGAAACTTTCCAAGTTTCCATTCTGAGAGAAAGGCCCGCTAGTATACCGGTCGCACATACCGGTTGGAGTGCCCGCAACCGGTATAGTCAAACCGGTATGAGACTTAGGCATTTTTTTATAGTTTTTCTTACTTGAAAATTGAGTGGCTCGTCACCCGGCTTCGCCCTCCGGTCTGGTTATGATTGGGAGACCTATCATCATATATAACCATGGATTAGACCCGGTTTTAGAACACGGTTCCTACAGTAAAAGAACAAACCCTATAACCATTCCCGATAAAAGCCACTTACCCCAATAACACTCAAGATTCTTCGTCTACTTTACAATGCTCTTCTTCTTCGCTTTGCGCAGTGACCGTCCTCTTCTGCAACTCACGGATGTTTGAGGTATGTCCTCTCTCTCTCTCTCTCTCTCTCTCTCTCTCTCTCTCTCTCTCTCTCTCTCTCTCTCTCTGTTGCCAACGGATTCTGTTTTACTATCCTCTTCCAACTCACCTTCCTCTCCAACCCCACTCCAAGTCTTCTATTCTCTCTACCCCATTTCGTCCTTCTCTCCTCTCAATCGCATCGCATCGCATCTCACCCACTCTTTCTCTTCGATTTAATGGGTTCTAATTATGTGGTTTTAAGAGTTTTAGGGAAATTTTCTATTTTTTGTTTAAAGAAATTTTGAGAGAAAAAAACAAGGACGGCGACCATCGTTTAGGGTTTTCTCAGCGGTAATATGTCCTTTTTTTTTTCTTTTTGGAAAAAATTTTGTGATTCATTCTTTTTTTGCTTCTTGTGTTTTGTTGTTATCAATTTGCATAGTTTGGATGAATGCTGGTATGGTTATGCTACTATCATAAAAGGAACTATCTTGTTGATCATCGACTATTCATGTTATTCAGCTATTTCGTGAATTTCTACATGCTCTGCCATTACTAATATGAATAATACAGATTTCACTCATAAATACGTGCAGGACTCATAAAGTTTCGTGACTTTTTCATTACAACAATTCTAATTTTTTGCGACGGGAAAAAAATTCCTGCGGCCAAAAATCATTTTAGCCAACAGAATCTAATTTTTGGCCACGGTATTTAAGTTCTCGTTGCAAAAAATCAGACAAAAATCGTTTTTGGCCACGGTATTTAGTTTCTCGTAGGCAAAAAAAAAAAGTTTTTCTGACAGTACCTGATATAACGTCGCAAAAAATTAATTTTAACATACGGGAATTTCCGTCACTAAAAAATCATTTTAGTAGACGAGATTTAATTTCCCGTGGCAAAAACTCATTATTGCCAACGGGATTTAAGTTCCTGTGGCCGAAAATTAGTTTTTGTCAAGTGTCAACAGGATTTATGATCTCATTGGCTATCTTTGATTTTACCCGACGGGTTGTAAATTCCCATCGTCGAAACTAATTTTAGCCAATGGGATATAGATTTCCATCGTTGAAATTCAGAAAACCCACGGGATTCATACATATTTTCTTTCAGCCACTGGATTTAATATTAGGCCTAAGCTCCAGCTCAAGCTCTTAGCCTCTTACCCAAAAAAAAAACCCTAACTCGCCATTCTCAAACGCTTTCTCCAGGAGGACATCGCCATCTTTGGTTGCAGCAGCCTTATCCTTTCCACTTCCCTACTACTGCACTCACCAAATTCCATGTCCAATCAATGTCTCTAACCCTAGAACATCCTTCGTTCTTTTCTTTTCCCGAAAATCGAAGTATCAAACAGAAAGGGGTGTCTCGAGAAGTTAGGGTTTCAGAGAAGGATCGGAGGAGATGGGTGGTGACGCATTCCGACGCAAATCGGGTTATGACGAAGTGCTATCTTCAGAGGTATTTCTTTGATCTCATTGATATTGATTTGTTTGGAAGTGATTCTTCTTTCTTCCGGTCAGCTTTCGATTGCTTGAAGATCGGTGGTTTGTTATATGTTACTTCGACGGATGGGTACTCTTCAGGTGGTCATCGGCCACACAAGTAAGTTATTTGCTGCTTTTACCCTCCATTTTTCTGTTTTTGTTTTCGTCATTTTATTGGATGACGTGAAGTAAAGTTTATAGTATTTTAAATGCCAATGATTAGTTGGGAAGAAATCATTTATATGCTGCACATTTAGGTTCTGATGAAACTCTTGCCTGGTTCAATTACATAATATAGCGTCTAAATGGGAAGAACCAAATGGAGCAAAAGCATAAAGGTAGATTTCCCCGCTCAGCTTTACAAAATGAAAAACAACAAAATAAGATGACAAAAATACTAGATATATTTGGCTTTTTCTCGGGAGGATGTTGGAAGACCAACTAGGGAAATCAGGCTTATTAAATTTACCAAAAACTTATCAGGCCAACAATGGGGACATTGGGATTTTGTACAACATTGTTTTGGGTCTTATCAGTTAGCAATAGAATGTCTGAGAAGACAGGTATAGTTAAGAGGCAGAGGGGTTTGGAGTATGGAAAATCAGGGTTTAGGCGGATCCAAATCGTCTCCTCCCTGAGATTCGGGAGGAGGGGCGGCGACCTCACTGGATGGTCGCCACGTGGAGGTCAGATGAATCTGACCTCTCCGTTCGAGCCGACAAGTCGAGTCGACAAGAGAGTGTCGGCTCGAACGGAGGGGTCGGATTCATCCGACCGCCACGTGGCGACCATCCAATGGAGTCGCCGCGTCTCCTCCCTGTATTTCAGGGAGGAGACGATTTGAATCCTGATTAATTAGGCTGGGTTTTAAAATGGGGAAGACTGAATGTGAGAAATGATCCTTCTGACAATACCATGAATGGTACTGAGAACATGAGAATGAATAGTAATTAAAAATAGTGATGTGTTTGTGGTGCCAGATTTTGAAGTACAATATGCAGATTCTAGAGTGATGATTAAACATGTTTCTGAATACGTTGGGTTCAACAATGAAAGATAATTGAAAATAACAAAGAGAAGTTGCAGATTTTATATAATTCTCTTTTAATACACTAGGCACCAATGAGTTAGCACAACCAACAAATGCATCTAGAAAAATGCATCCAGCAACAAAAACATAAGTTTACTTCTCTTAACTTTCTCAATGATGATTGACACAATCTCTCTCACATTTTGGGTACTTACCAACTCTTTTGAAACAAAAGTAACTCAAACGTCAATTTAACTCTTTTAACACTACAAGGAAAAATTAGTAAAAAAATAAAACCAATTAACTACATTAAATCCATTGGTCAATTAAAATGTTCATAAGGAACAATGAATGGATCCATAACCGGATCAAGTGAGCTCCACAATGTAACAGCCACCTGCTTTTCATATTCTGCATCAGAAGATTCTTGTGAAAGAGGTTCTTTGCTTGCTTTTCTTATTGAGAAATCCCTTACAATATATTTTGAACTCTTTAGAAGCGATAGGCTCATAAATCTATGTGCTTTTTTTCCTTCATTTGTTAGAACTCCCTTTGAATGTTTTCATTTATCCATATTGAAAAAAACTTTTGAGTTTTTTTTTTCCTTGTAGAATCTGAACAACAGGGAGCCTACAAATTCTAACTGGAAATTAGGTGTGCAGGGGTGTGGAAATCTCTTCTCTCTCCAACAGTAAGTGAATAATTTTATGATTTTTGTTGCTTTTTAAAATATTTCCAATAAAGAACTTTTGAACATGATTAATTGTGGTGCTTTCTTTTGGGCATTCTTTTGTTGTTTAAATTTTTATTTTGGAAAATATATTGCATGTCTTAGATGGCATTTAGATATGTCAATTATTCTTTATTGTTAAATGCAAACCTGGTCTTAAACAATCTTTGTGCTTAAGCCAGTCTGATTCAAATGCTAAATGCACTTTCATATTAAATGATGTAAATCTGATTTCACTCATTGCCATAACCCAATGTAAAAAGAATTCAACCATGGAATTTCTAGATCAAGGTTTCCAATCAAATAAACTGTTGAAAGGAGATCTGTGGATGAAGGTTTCGATTCAAGTTATTAAAATGATGAAGATTCCAGATGAACCCAAAATTTTTAGGATGTGAAAAAGAAGATCGGTAGATTGAATTGAAGGTTTTGGATTTTGTTTAGAAATCAAAGTTTTCTTTCTATTAAATTTTAATTTCCTGTTGGGGATTTTTGGGGTCATTTCTTTTTTGCTTTTTTGGAAGATGAATTTGTGTTGCTTTGTGAAATTTTACTGGTGAAGATAATATGGAAGGAAAGGGATGAATGACAGCTATAGTAAAAAAGAAAGGTCGACGTGTGGAAAGAAAAGGTGTTGCTTGCTTCAGGTGCATGTAAATTTTCTATGTACATTTGTTGGTTTTTCTGCTCAAAGTTAAAGTGAATGTCTATTAAGTATGTTCTTTTAACTTGTTGGCCATATTTCTCTATCATCTGTGTTTTTATTTTAAAATCCAACTTTTGGGCTGTCTTGAATCTTGATAAAGATTGGCAATTGTTATTATTGGGCATGAGCTGTCTTGAATCTTGATAAAGATTGGCAATTGTTATTATTGGGCATGATTTATCCCCACCCCCCACCCAATGCTCGCTTGGTTAATGTTTTTGTTATGTAGTTTACCTTTTTCTCTGTTCATGTGTATGGATTTGGCTTTGTTGTTTCAGACCATACTTCGGTTGATGTCATTCATCTACCACTAAACCTACAGTTTGTTTGAGTGGAGGTCAACATTTCTATTCCATCTGCAATCTAACATTAGTACTTGCTAGGTATTTAATTTGGATTGTCACATGCATGCTGGTTTGTTTGGTTTCCAAAGTTGTGTGGTGTCCATTCGAACAAAATTTAAGTGCATTTGGTTCTAATTTGATCTTGGGGATTTCACATACTGTGACTATTTGCAGCTTCCCAACCCACCTAATTCCACTTACATGAATAACTTTCTAGACGAATTGCTAACGAAATTTCATTTACATATCAGAGATGGTATCTTTTTTATATTATAGGTTCTAGCCTAAGTATCTCTCTGTGTAAGTTATGAGCTTTTGATTTTATTGTGATTTTCTTTGATTAGGATACCTTTAGGGGCAGAGTTTGTGAGTGTCCTGTGGCTATATCATGGAGATGGTTACACATCTTGTGAAGGTACTCCTTAAATTTCCTTCAGTATCCTCGTAGAGCCTTACAACTTGCACCAAAAAACTGATTTATATAAATCTGTCGTCATATAACTTTGCTTGTGAGCTTCCCACATGGAACCATTGATCCAAGTGTGTAATACTTTCCCAACTTGATCTTAGTCTTTGATGTCTTCTAATGCTAAATGATTATGCTATCTGAAACTATACCTTTTAGTTATCTCAGGTGTTGCTCCACTGTTAATTGTCTTAAAACATATTTTTACCTGTATCTGGTACAGAGAAGCCATGTAGCCACACCTAAAATTTTTGGGACAAGATTTAGATGTTGATTATGTTACTTTCATACGAAAATAGGATAACTTTAATTTATCAAAACAATAAGATGTTGCTCTGTTTGATTAGTTAAATTTGTTTACTATATACATACCCCAACCCCGGCCCCCACCCCCACTCCCACCCCCACCCCCACCCCCACCCCCATGCTTTTAAATTTGTATTTTTATAAGTTGAACTTGGTCTTTGTACATATTTCATATAATATTTTAATTCAATGTAAAATTTATTTGTAGAATTGTATTTCTTTCATGTACTTGTACATGAAATTTAAAGGTGCATTAATACTGATCAGTATGGGTAACACATGGAAAGTTAAAAAAAAAAGTTTACTATTTTTATCCACGGTAAAATATTTTCCGTCGGTAAAATTCGCACATTTTTATCCACGGAAAATTAAGTTCCGTTGGTTAAGATACACAGTTTTCGACAGAAATTGTATTTTCGTCGGCCAAAATATAGTATTTACTCGACAGAAAACATTATCCTGTTGGTAAGGGTGTCAAAAATGGGCCCGGCCCGGTAGCACGGACCGAGCCGGCATGATATAACCCGAACCCAGCCCGGACCAAACCTTAATGGACAGGTTTCGGTCTCGGTTTGTAAAGTCCGACACCATTTCAGCCCAAACTGAACCAGATCGGACCAACCCGACCGTTAAGAAGCCCAAACTAGCCCGAACCAATAATATCTAACCCGAACACCGGTAAGGTCCATCCGGGCCCAGTTTCTTAATTTTAATGGTTTTAAATTTTGATGGATTATATTACACTGTAATAGTTCACTTCTTGATTCGAAAAATTATATAAATCTATAGTTGAAAAGAGTATGTTAATTGTTACAATTTAGTGAATTACATGCATATAGAAGGAATGATGCTAATTTTATAGATAGAAATAATAAAATAGGTTATATATCTTACATATAAAATATGCCCGATAAGCTTGATAAGCCCGGTCCGGACCGAACCAGTCCGAAATCACCTCAATAAGCCCAGCCCGATAACAAACCGACACCGGACCAGTCCGATAGTTATTGTGTCCAGCGCAGCCCAACCCAGTCCGAACTCTTAATGGACATGTTTTGGGTTGGACTTATAAAACCCAACATCGATTCAGCCCAGACCGAAACCGGCCCGAACCAGCCCGTTGACATAATTTAAGGAGTTGTAAGGCTTATATTTACCGACCCAATCTTTCACTAGATCTATAAATTCCATGGTTGAATTCTTTTTACATTGGTCTATATTTACCGACGGAAAATATTCAACCCCCCCCTCCGTTTTTCTTTCACTAAACTTGAATGCTCTTCTTAGAGTAAAAAAAAATTGCCCATCACTTACAACAAGCCAGTATTGAAATGGTTGAAATTTTGTGATCTCTCTCAAATTAAGGTTTAAGCATTGAGATTCTCATCAAGGCATCATACTATGGGCAAGGTGGAGATAAGGAGGAGCCCCATTGCAATTATAGAAATTAAAATGTAATGAAATTATGTATGTGATGTGTATGCGAGTTTTTAGCTCATACGGGTAGAGCACTTGGGGATTCCTCAACAGATGGTGGTTTGAATCCACCAAGATTCATTGGTTTTCTTGTGTTCAAAATTCTTTTGGCATGAACCCAAATGATTAGAAACCAAAAAAAGATGTCATGGAAATTCAACTTATCTCCATCCACTCATAGGTACACCTTATAATTAAATGACATCAATATACATTAATTTGGTAAGATATTGGTTTAATGGCAATTCTATAATATTTGAATCTTTTGAAAAAAAAAGTATTCTAGAATAAATTTTACCCAATAGCAAACAGGTCAGAACAGTGTTCTCACACTAGTTTGGAATATATTTTTGCCAAACAGTTTTAAGGCCAAAAGAACAGCCAAAGAATACTATTTTAGAACAGAACAGAAAAAGACTATCTCTACCGGTTCAGAACAAGAACAGATGAGAACGTTACCAAACGCAACCTAAGAGAAAGGTCTTTGCATTATAAATAAAAACCAAGAAAACCATGTGCGGTGCGGGCACCTATCCTTCACTAACATTTATTCGAAAATGGGCGCAGTGTAGCATAAAAAAACAGTATTGCAATGACTGCAACTTCCCCTCCTCCCATAATGAGGATTGAGGCCTCATCCCTTGGATGCTTCCTTCTCACATGGCCTCCATTCTTCTTTACATGGCCATCATTTTGGAAAATGAAAAAAAGAAAAAGAAGAGACAATGAACACCTACCTTCTTGTGTCCTTTACCTTTTGGCATGGAAAAACCTAACCCAAAACACAAGCCTATTAGGTGGGAGGCGTCCAAATTCTCTCCTCCACGGCTCCCCGGCTCCCACCCTATCCAATCGTTGGAGGGGTGAGCCGGCTCAAACTCCAACCCCCTCCAACGGTTGGATGGGGTGGGAGCCTGGGAGCCGGGGAGTCGGGGAGCCGTGGAGGAGAAGATTCTATTCTTAGGTGGGAGAGCCTCAAAACTTAAGAACCACACCTTGATGTATATGTGAAATCCAATGTGGGATTATAACATATTCCCTCTATCTACCTGCTTCTTCTTTCATTGCATAACACCTACTCACATGGCTATAGATGCATCAATGTTTAAAGGTTACCCCTCTTCTCCTTTAAAGTCTTTTCCAGCTGATAGGTGAGAATTCTCTTTTTCCATTTCATTTTCGGATACGCAGAGAGAACAAAGTCAAAGAATTCTTATCTTTAAGAGCACAAGGGGACAGAAAAAAGAGAAAGAGGACGCATGATCAATTATTGTCCTTGGTCACAAAGAAAAACAAAAAATTTTGATTAATTAAGTCTTGTGTTAGGGGCATCGGTCTTGTGGTACAGCTAATAGATAGATAGATGAGTTGAGTGACAATGGTTGATATAACCAAAAAAATAATAATAAAATCAATATCGACCTCAGCTGAAATTGATATAAATTAATCAATATGATGAATCTAATTATAACAATTACTAAAACCATACTTAAAAGAACAAAGAGTAATTTGATTACTGCTATTGCCACTAAAGATCGACGAACTGTCGATGTAATAATGATTTTCATTTGACAAATAATATATTACCTATTATTTCTTCTTCGCTTTTATTTGTATATCAGGCCTACCTACCGTTCCACCTATGTAAGTTTATTTCCCCTACTGCAGCAAAGAATTTCCAACTTGAAATTTCGTTTTCCTCATCAGAAACGAAGAGAGATCAAGTAGCTGCCGTTCTTTGTATTTTTTTTTTTTTTTTTGGTAACTAACTGCTGTTCTTTGCTACCAAAACATGGCACCTGAATCTCTTGTCTTCGGTGCAGAGTCAATCTTACAGAGTTTGATCTCTCTCATTGCTACCCAAGAAATTGATCCACCAAGGAGAGAAACTGATCCACCAAGGAGATGTGAAATGCCACTCTCGTTAATCTTAGGTGTGGTTCGTTTGATCATGCGAACTACTTCTCTAACTACTACCCTAGTAAATAGATTACCTGTGATCAAGATAGAGATGAAAAAGCTCCAGACTACCTTGACAACCATCCATGATTACGTTCAGGATGCTGAGAATAGGCAAGTGGAGAGAGAGGTTGTGAAAGCGTGGCTGAAGAAGCTCAAACGCGTTGCTTATGATGCAGAAGATGTGCTGGATGAGCTCAAAATTGAGGTAAGCAACAACTTCCTAAGCTTCAACACAATTGCATTTCATCTTAAAGTGGCCTATAAGATTAAGAACATCAATGAAGTGCTGGATGGCATAAAAAACGATGCAATATTTGGCTTGAACCTTGCAAGAGTGGGGTCATCTTCAGCTGATCATTCCACATCCATGACCAGAGCAAACCAGCAAACCTTCTCTGTTTTAGACGAATCGGAAGTAGTTGGAAGGGTAGATGATAAATCAAAACTAATGCATAAGATTTTCGACAATTACTATAATCATATCAATTCGGTTATCCCCATTGTAGGAATGGGGGGAGTTGGAAAGACCACTCTTGCTCAATTGGTCTTCAATGATGATATCATTCTCCGCCATTTTGACGTGAAAATTTGGGTCTCTGTGTCCGAAGACTTTGAAGTCCATAGACTTCTAACAGAAATCCTAAAAGCACTTCGAGCTGAATGTAATGCATTAAGCTTGGATGAAATGGCTCGTACCCTCAAACAGGAGTTGTTGAAGAGAAAATTTTTCCTTGTTTTGGATGGTGTCTGGAAGGGAGTTCCTGAAAAATGGGATATATTGAAAGAGCTCTTATTCTCTAAAGCTGGAGGTAGCACAGTAATTGTGACTACACGCAGCAATAGAATTGCAAGCATGATGGCCACAAATTACACTTATTGTTTGGGAATGTTGTCGGAACAAGAATGCTGGTCTCTGTTTTGTCAAAGAGCACTTAGCAACGGAGGACCACAAGACACCCCAACCCTTGTGGAAATCGGAAAGAGAATTGTTAATAAGTGTGGAGGACTGCCTTTAGCAGTGAAAGACTTGGGAAGCTTAATGTACAACAAAAAAAGAGAACAAGAGTGGCGGTCAGCGGAGGAAGGTGAAATTTGGAATTTACTGAAGGACAGTAGGATAATACCCATATTAAAGTCAAGTTATGATCATCTCCCATCACATTTAAAACGTTGTTTTGCGTATTGTTCAGTCTTCCCTAAGGTCTATAAATTTGATAAAAAAAAATTGATACGATTATGGATGGCAGAGGGATTTCTTGGACACACACAAATGGAGGAGATTGGCAATGAATATTTCAATATCTTATTGTCGAATTTTTTCTTCCAAGATGTGGAGGGTGAATATGAAGATATAAAGACATGCAAGATGCATTATCTTGTACATGATCTTGCACGATTTGTTGGAAAGCTTGACTATTCCACAATAGAGGCCAATCGTAATGTGGAAGACATTTCAGAAGTTCGTGGTTTGTCATTTTTTTCTGATGAAGAGGAAACATTTGAAATTCTAGAAGCTTTAAAGAAGGCAAAGAAATTGAGGACAATATTTCTGTCGAGAAGCTTGGTATCAAATAATCACAAGTTGATGAGTTTCCGAAACTTGCGTGTGTTGGATGTCAGTAACTCCAAAATGAAGATGGTACCACCTTTAATAAAAAGAATGAGATATTTAAGGTACCTTGACTTCTCAAATAATCCAATTGAAGTGTTGCCCAAATCTATCACTAGCCTCTACAATTTACAGACTTTAAAACTCAACAATTGTTATCTTCTTACAAAGCTTCCCAAGGAAATGAGAAATATGGTTAATCTAAGACATATTGAATTTAGTATGGACAAGATGGCAAACAGGGGGTTGAGTGAGATGCCCGAAGAGATGGGGAGATTGAGTAATCTTCAAACATTATCAAGATTTATTGTAGGCAAAGATGGAGCACGTAGTATTAAAGAGCTCAAGTGCTTGAATCTCAGTGGAAAACTTGTCATATGTGGTTTGGAAAATGTGGCAAGTGAAACAGAAGCAAAGGAGGCCAATTTGAAAGAGAAGCAAGGTATTTGTGATTTATCTTTAATGTGGAATCTTTATTCTAGGAATGAAGGTGAAAGTGATGATGGATTAATGGATGATGCTGTGTTAGAAGGCCTAGAACCACCTCGATTAATGGATGATGTTGATGATGGATTAATGGATGATGCTGTGTTAGAAGGCCTAGAACCACCTCATTTCAACTTGAAAATGTTTTCAATTGAAAATTTTGGTGGTGCAAAATATCCTACATGGATGACTAGTGGTTTGTTCACATACGAACATTTGATCCAGTTCAAACTCCTTAACTGCCCTAGATTGGAATGTGTCCCAACACTTGGGGAGCAACCTTTTCTTAGGGTTCTTCAATTTCGTGAACTGAAAATGGTGAAAAGTCTTGGTTGGGAATTCTATTATGACAGCAATAATAGGACTAGTACTTGTGCAGAAAAAGCAACTTCTTCTTCTTCTCCTTCAGGGAAGACGACAATAGCATTTCCATTGCTTAAGGTATTATGGCTACTTGAAATGCCTAATTTGGTTGAATGGTTGGACGTGTTAACCTCCTTTCCATCTCTTGAGGACTTGGTGGTCAGCTCATGCCCTAAACTGAAAATCACGCCAAAGCAATTCCCTTCTCTCAAAACCTTGCACTTTATGCATACAAATGAAAAGGCATTAAGCTCATTGTCAAGCAACCTTATCACTCTCAACTTTCTTAGGGTTGGAAACTGTCGAGATCTCAAGTCTATGCCAAAGAGGTTGCTACAAAACAACGCACATGTTCTTCGGAGTTTGTTGATTAATAATTGCCCCGAGCTTGAAACAATTTGTCCATGTGAAGAAGGACAAGAGGAATCACAAGCCCTACACCAACTAGTCTTTCCATCTCTTGAAGAATTGCTAATAACAGAATGTCCTTTGGTAAAGCCTCTGCCGGATTTACAAAGAATGACTTCTATTATATTGTTGGAATTAACCGGCTTTAAAGGATTGAAGTCACTACCAAAAGGATTGTGGGGACTCACTATGCTCAAGAGGTTAAGAATTGGTCGGTTTTTAAAGGGGTTGGATAAAATAAAAGGGGAAGAGGATCTCGAAGACCTTGTCTCCCTTCGACACCTAACACTTGAAGGCTGGCCTCAGCACAAGAATCTCAGAAACCAACTTCGGCACCTCACTAATCTAATAGATGTAAGGTCTACTAAACTTTTGACTTTTTGATTTAATCATACATATTATTGAAGCTTCTTTTTTGTAGAGAATCAAGGTCTAATCTGGCTCGCTAATAAAATTATCTAAATTCTTTATTAGGTTCGTGTAAATTAAGCACCTCACAGTGGGAGTAGGGTGATTGGAGTTCCCTGTGCTTCTGTTTTGTGACTCAATGAGTGCAAGATGTGGAAGCAATCAAACAACTTATCCAAGGCGTTCAAGTGAGGTGTATATATATATATATATATCCCTTTTTATTTTATATTTTTGTTTTGTATTGAACCATAATTAATTAGTCATTGGTCTCTTACCTGTTTTTTATTCATTTTCTTCTCTGCTCTTTAATAGATGGATTGGATCATGGATACAACTTTCCCAGTCAGGACGAAGGAGGGTTTCTTGATATCTTCCTATGTTGAAAACTCTACTTGTAAATTATCTTCGGATTTTGGCATTAAATTATTTCTTTTCTTTGCCTTTTTATATTCTTTAGAAATGTCATCTTTCTTTTCTTTTCTTTTCTTTTTTATTAAAATGAACATCGTCTTTCTATTTCTAAATTATCTTATTTCCTTTTCTTTGCCTTGTTTATATTCTTATGAATATCATCTTTCCTTCTTTTTTGTGAATCTATTAAATTCAAAAGAACAATTTCTATTAATCTGTGAAATTCATTTTTTATATCGCTGGTTCAAATCCGAACAAATCAATCACTGCGAACTTTGAATATATATCATCTCTTCCTCTGGTTTCTCTCTTTCTTTCTTTTTTTTTTTTTTTTTTTTTTTTTTTTTTATCCTAATCCCTCCCGTTTTACAAGGTTCTCAATGCTAGAGGATCCCAGAAGGCATATTATGAAATACTGCATGGAAAACCAATCAATAATGTTATGATACACTGCAGGCTTGGAATTCTGAAAATTATAGTGTCAGAGGAGTGAACCTTATTGTGCTGGGTTTCTACTGATTTCCTGTGGACCTTTCAGTTGGGTTGGGCTTGGATGGAAAATCTGAAATGACCCAATGATTGATCTAAGTGGAATCGAGATTGTATTCTAGGAGTGATATCATGTCATGCATGTCGGATCTTTAAGAACTTGAGTTTAAGACAAGCACAATCTGTGGATAAAGCTTTAGATCAAAAAGCTGGCTAAAAGCTGGTTGGATGATTATAGGCATGGGTGTCAATTCAGTCTCGGTCCGGCTTATAGGTTTACATTAATTTAAGACCTCGCATCGTAATCGACATATTCAGTTGATCAGTCATCATATATAGATTAGACATGAACACTTTTTTATTCCATCCGATTGGTTACTGATCCATAATCGTTCAAATGCTAACTAGGATAATCAGTCCAGAATTTGTTTCCTGCTAATCGAGATAATCCATCTCATGCTAATCAGCCATATCATATTTGATTTTCTGACCGTCAAATGCAAGATATAACTAATTGGTTAAACTTTTGTGCCAAAAAAAACGACTCCTTAGATCCACAAGATCTAAGTTTCATAAACTGAGAAACTAAAAATTCTGAAGTCGAGTGAAAGAAGATGCCCAACATTGCTTCTCAGATCTATTTTTCATGTTATCAGATCTACATACGATATATTGTGCTGGATGTGATCTTCAGCCAAAAACACTCCAACATTCAATTGATCGAAGATTCGGATGTGTAACATCATCCCAAGGTCTAGTCATGATCGTGCGATTGGAGTTCCCCTGATGCACATGCCGATATATTGGTGTTACGGTTGGAAATTGTCATGCCGGTCTACAATCCGAGCTACCTGCACTCACAGAAGTTAAACAAGGGAGTTGGGCAACTAAGCCCCGGGTACACTCCGATGCCTAAGTCAGATTTTCAATGTAAACAGTCAAGAGACAGCAAGAAGCTATCTCCAGTTTAGAGAAAGAGGGGATCGATGAAAGAATTTGAGTGTATGAGAGAATGAATGGTGAATAATGAGATTGTCAGTGAGTCTTTACCTTGAGAGATCGTCCTCTACTTAAGAACATATTTAAAGCACAAGAGGGGAATTTGAATACTATTGTCTGTCACTAGAGATCCATAATAATATTTCTTTGGAACGGTTGGCGTAATAATAATTTTCATTTGAAATATAATATATTACCTATTATTTCTTGTTTGCTTTAATTTGCATGGGGCCTACACTTTTGACTATGGACGAATATAATTATTGATCTGTATATCAACTATCATGCCTACCATTCCCCCTATGTAAGTTTATTTCCCTTACTGCAACAAAGAATTTCCAACTTCAAACAAAGAGAGAAGTATATCTGCTGTTCATTGTTACCAAAATATGGAAGTTCAGATTCTTGTCTCCAATGTAGAGCCAATCCTAAAGAGTTTGACCTTTGTAGGAAATAATAGCATCACAAGGCAAAATATATTGTTTAAGACTATCTAATAAACATATGATGTTAAAGATAATATCAATAATCAAACCATATGATTAAGAATCTGAACCAATTTATTGTAATATAATGAAATCTAAACACATACCTTATACGGTGTTAATCAAGGAATCGATTAGGGCTGAGTCGTGTTGGTACACTCTCCTTAAGATTGTGTTTGCCCTCTATACGGTGCAACGAGTCCTCGCAAACCAACCTCCAAGATAAAACAACTCTTCAGTAGGACACCCACCCAGTGTGCACTCACTGTTAGGTGTATGCAGACCCGACGACTAAGGTTAACAATCCTTTAAAACAATGATGGAACAGATTCTATCGATAAACCAGAGTAGAGAGAGAGAGATGGAAGGAGAAGGAAGAGTGACAGGAATTTTGTACTCAAATCTTGAGTGATTTGGAATGAGGTAACATCCTCTATTTATAGAAGACAAGTACCTCTCTAAGAGTCACTACCAAGGGATATGGGTGTACCTCTTCATACCAAAAGGTATAAGTCACCACATTTCTAAAAGGGTACACTTGAATAGGTATGTATCCAAACCCATATCCATATTCATTTCACTATCCATATCCATATCGATTTTCATATCCAACTCAAAACAAAATTGAAATTAAATTTTCCTCAAAATTAAAACCAAAACTTTGAATTTAATTTTAAAATTTTTTGAAACTTTATTTGTTTTTCAGTATTAAAAACAACAATCCCCCACAAGTTTCAAAAAGATTAATAAAACCAGAATCAGACTGTTAACCTCATGAGAACTATAAGCGATGTCGTTGCAGATGTCTATCGACTTGAATCTACACTAGGTCTGATAGGCCAAGCTACAGAGTACGGGTGAAGCTTGCTCCTTGAACCTTTCCTCATTAGTGTAAAAAATTGACCTAGTGTGACTGGAAAATTGACCTAGTGTCCCACACCACGTGTCAACTACTTATTAGTGAATAGTATTTATGCACATCATGCAACAGAACAAATATTACTTAAAAAATATGCATCAAATGAGAGTAACCGTTTTATTCTGTTACAACTCAAGCCCAAGGGAAAACCTAACCCAAAACACAAGCCTATTAGGTGGGAGGTGTCCAAATCCTCTCCTCCACGGCTCCCCGGCTCCCACCCCATCCAACCGTTGGAGGGTGAGCCGGCTCAAACTCCAACCCCCTCCAACGGTTGGATGGGGTGGGAGCCTGGGAGCCGAGGAGCCGTGGAGGAGAGGATTTTGTTCCTAGGTGAGAGAGCCTCAAAACTTAAGAACCACACTTTGATGTATATATGAAATCCAATATGGGATTATAACATATTCCCTCTATCTACCTGCTTCTTCTTTCATTGCATAACGCCTACTCACATGGCTATAGATGCATCAATGATTCAAGGTTACCCCTCTTCTCCGTTAAAGTCTAACATGAAGAAAGTGTGCAGACAAATGACCATCGCTTTTTGAAATTCGTAAGGAAAAGAGAGAACACACCTCTAGAATCTAGAGTGTGTGAGTTTGAGAAGACGTACAAGAAGAAGTGATGTCGTCCTCCATCAATAAGGGTAAAAAAGTATTTTCATCTTAAGATTAATAAGGGTATTTTTGTAACTTCAATACAAGTAGGGGTATTTTTGTCTTTTAGAAAAATAACTACTTTTTTCAATAATTAACGTTCATTATCTAATGGATTGGACTTATATGTTATAAATATGATTTTTTTGAGGGAGATCCGTGTAAGGCTAAAATGTAGATAATAGTAATGTATAATAAACGAATTGCAAAAGGGAGATCCATGTAATTTTCCCACTAATTAAAGAAAAATCTAAAAAAATATAAATTACGCTGGTGATAACCCAACCCCCTCTGAATTATCCAACAGCAAACAGGTCTTACATTATTTCTAAGCTCTTAATCATTCTTTATTCGGTGGCTTTTCTCGTTTCTAGCTTTGTAGGTGAGAATTCTCATCTTCTCCGATAGTCTTTTTCAGCTGTAAGTGAGAATTCTCATTTTCTTCTTCCACGAAGAGCCTCTAAATCAATTCTCGTCAGCACAAGGTGACAGAAAAAAAATAAAATAATAAAATAAAGAATGCATCAATTATTATGTTCAATCACAAAGAAAAATTCAAACTCTTATCCTTTAGAGCACAAGGGACAAAAAAATAATAAAATAATAAAATAAAGAACGCACCAATTATTGTGTTCGGTGACAAAGAAAAACAGAAGGATGGTTTCTGATTAATTAATTCTTGTATTAGGTGCATGGGTATCGCGGTACATCTAATAGATACATGAGTGACAGAGGTTGATATAATTAATCAATATTGATCTCTGCTGAAATTGATACAGATTAATCAATAATGGCAACTACTAAATTCATGTACACGTACAGAGGGGAATTTGATTACTATTGTCACTAAGGTTTTGTTTGGTTGCAAGATGAATTGAAGGAAAGAAAAGTGAAATTTTATAAATTTTAAATAAAAAATTTTACAATGATTACAGCACATGCTATCATATTACTATCTAATTAATTCTAAATTATTCTATGTTTAGTTATTAACTTACATTTTACTTTGCATCCAAATCTCTGTCATTTGAGAAGGAAAATAAATTTTACGTCTTATAAGTATTATTATTAAGTATGTTAGGAAAAGTAAAATAAATTTTATATCTTATACAATCATATTGTGTTATAACTACAATAGTTTTTATTTAAAATATAAAAATTTCTTCTTTTCCCTTCAATTCCCCTTGCAACCAAACAAAACCTAAATATCCATGAACGATGGTTCTGTAGAACCGTTGGTGTAATAATAATTTTCATTTGAAAAATAATATATTACCCATTATTTCTTTCTTTATTTTAATTTGTATGGGGTTTAAAAGCATAATCACTTTTTAAAATTAGAGATTTGCAACTAACGAATTGTAAATCCAATGATATTCATACCTAAAGGTTGTGTTGAGAACTGAAATATCAAAAGAGAGTAAGCAGTTTGGAGACAAAAAGATAAAGAGTAAGAGATTCAAATAAAATGAGAGATTTTGTGTGTGTGTGTGTGTGTGATTTTAGTTTAGGTTAAGTTAAGATTTGAGACTTAGTTTAAGATTAGGAGTTATGAGTTAGGGATTAGAGATTTCTATAGCCAAGAATTAATCGATTTAAACGGCCCATAAACGATTTTGCATGTATTCAAATTAAACGGTAATTAATACTATGAAAACTCATACTAAAATTGAACTGTTTACCAAACTATTTACCGATTCTGATGTAAACAACTAAAATCGATTTCAAGATACCAATTGGGTTTTCAATGACCAACGCATTTTGAACCAAAAAATGAGCATCTCAATGCTAACATCCAAAGGCTGTATTAGATCAGACTATTTTGTCAAATCTGTACTTGTGATGATTGTCGGTTTATGATATCAATTGGACCAAAAAATGTTTGTCTATGTGTATGGTTTGAAAAGCAATTAAACTATGGTTAATTGGATCAATAGTTCCGTGTTCCATTCGGGTTCAGCATTTGTCGGTTGGGCCTGGTTTGGGTACTTTTTTGATTTTATTTCATATCGATTTGGTTTGGTTTTGGTCTGATAAGAAATTCAGTCTACAAAATCAGAACCAAAACTGACAACTGTTGGTTTTGCTCTTAGCCATCGCTTGGTAGTCCTTTATCGGTTTATTATCGGCTCAGTATCAACTTAACATATATTAAAATAAAATTATTATAATTAAATATTAAATTTTATCGATTTTATCGGGTCTTTATATGTTTTTTCGGTTTCTAACCGTCTGGTCGGTGTCAATGTGTCCTATCGGTCAATCTGATTGGTTTCAGTTTTTAACTTGTATCTAAATACCAAAACCAATATCGAACCAAAAAGAGTTTAATTTGATCCGATAATCAGTCTTTTTGATTTGGCCTCAATTTTGACACCCCTTTGTGATTCAGGTTTCCGGTTTTCCCTTTAAAGTGTCCATGGCAGCATAAATAAATATAGCTTGCAGTGTTTCGCCTTTAGCTATATCTTTATTTTATTTTTTTTAAATCTTTTAATTTAGTATTGTTCGTGTATCACTCTATCATTGATTTTGTATTGATCCTATATCGGTTTTCAGTGATTGATATACATTTTCATTCAAAGAACTAAAACCATTGTGTTAATAGGATCCTGGAACAAGAGAAACCAACACACAAAAAAAGAATCTAAGAACATATTTTTTTGTTAGACTCAATAGACGATAAGCAAAGAATTTACAGAATCAAAATAGCATTTTTAATGCATGTTTTTGTTTGGAAGAAATGAACAAAACTTAAGATTGACTTCAATTAATTGGAAAAAGGAATTTTATCTGGAAGGAAATTTTTGTAATCCCTTTTTGGAAACTTGCATTTATCATGAAATTCAATCATTATCAAAATATTTAACATATGCATTTCAAATTAACACCTTTTTGGGGAGAGAGGAAGGATAAGCAATGTTGCCATTAGATTCTAGACTGGTTTTTTTTTGTGGGACTTGTATTGTAAACGTTAGTAAATGAGTATAAGAATGGTTAGACTCAGGGTTCGAGGGATGCACTCTGATGCTTAAGTCGAGAATTCAAGCAAAAATAAACATGAAGAGGTGATAGAAAGAGAGCGAATGATAATAAATGTTAAATCAATGTGATGTGACTTTGGTAGATGAATTTATTTATATGTGCAGAAAGTGGATCCCGTCTCCACACTTATAATGTAATCACCAAAATTCATATGGATGTATATGCCCCTGAGTAGAAAACTGACCTAGTGTGACTGGAAAATTGACCTAATGTCCCACACCACGTGTCAACTACTTATTAGTGAATAGTATTTATGCACATCATGCAACGAACAAATATTAATTAAAAAATATGCATCAAATGAGAATAACCGTTTTATTCTATTACAACTCAAGCCCAAGGGAAAATCCAACCCAAAACACAAGCCTATTAGGTGGGAGGTGTCCAAATCTTCTTCTCCACGGCTCCCCGGCTCCCACCCCATCCAACCGTTGGAAGGGTGAGCCGGCTTAAACTCCAATCCCCTCCAACGGTTGGATGGGTTGGGAACCAGGGAGCCATGCGTGGAGGGGAGGATTCGATTCCTAAGTGGGAGAGCCTCAAAATTTAAGAACCACACTTTGATGTATATGTGAAATCCAATGTGGAATTATAACATATTCCCTCTATCTATCTGTTTCTTTTTTCATTGCATAACCCCTACTCACATGGCTATAGATGCATCAATGATTCAAGGTACCCCTCTTCTCCTTTAAAGTCTTTTCCAGCTGATAGGTGAGAATTCTCTTTTTCCATTTCATTTTCGGATACGCAGAGAGAACAAAGTCAAAGAATTCTTATCTTTAAGAGCACAAGGGGACAGATAAAAGAAAAAGAAGAAGAGGACGCATCAATTATTGTCCTTGGTCACAAAGAAAAACAAAATTTTTTGATTAATCAAGTCTTGTGTTAGGGGCATCGGTCTTGTGGTACAGCTAATAGATAGATGAGTTGAGTGACAGTGGTTGATATAACCAAAAAAATAATAAAAAATCAATATCGACCTCAGCTGAAATTGATATAAATTAATCAATATGATGAATCTAATTATAACAATTACTAAAACCATACTTAAAAGAACAAAGAGTAATTTGATTACTATTGCCACTAAAGATCCACGAACTGTCGATGTAATAATGATTTTCATTTGACAAATAATATATTACCTATTATTTCTTCTTTGCTTTTATTTGTATATTAGGCCAACCGACCGCTCTTTTTGTAGGAAAAGTATGTTACAAAATAAGTTTGAGACTACAGAGTTACAGAAAACAAAATAAATATTGAAAACAGTTAAGGCAGATCACTTACAGAATTTATAAAGTAAGATTAACGATATGGATAGGGCTGAGTCGTACCACCGGTCACTATCCTTAAGATTAATTCACCTCTTATTTGCAAAGAGTTCCCGTGAGATTAATCCCCAAGATAAAACAGCCCCGAAATCGAAGCTTCTTCCACTTAGGTTGCACTCCAACAAGTGGTCTTCGTCAGAATCCCGACGGCTACAATCAACACTCAAAGAGAAACCGATTGATTTTGATAACTATAAAAACAGAATAAGGCTGGAGGAGAGAGAGAGAGAGAGAGAGAGAGAGAAATATATAAAGTTGTGTACGGATAAACTGTTGTAACCTTATGCTAATGAACTATTTTCATATTAATAGAAGAAGAAGTCCCAAATCAAAGGGTACGATGGAAAATTGTATCCATCCAACGGGTTGTGATGAAAGGATACGTCAGTAGAATAGAAGATCAAGATTTAATTTTCCCAACGATCATAAAGATCAATGGTTAAGATTAAACTAATTTAAATTCGTATCTATTCAAATACATCATGTCTCTATGTATTCAAATACGTCATGTCTTTAGAGATCCATCAATAATATTTCTTTGGAACGATTGGCGTAATAATAATTTTCATTTGAAATATTATATATTACCTACTATTCCTTGTTTGCTTCAATTTGCATGGGGCCTACACTTTCGACTAGGGACGAGTATAATTATTGATCTGTATATTAAGCCTACCATTCCCCCTATATTGTAAGTTTATTTCTCTTACTGCAACAAAGAATTTCCAACTTCAAACAAAGAGAGAAGCAGCTGCTGTTCATTGTTACCAAAATATGGAAGTTCAGTTTCTTGTCTCCGATGTAGAGCCAATCCTAAAGAGTTTGACCTCTCAAATTGCTACCCTAGAAATCGGTTTAGCACGGGGTTTCAGAAAAGAGTTGAAAAAGCTCCAGACTACCTTGATAGCCATCCAAGATGTGATGCAGGATGCCGAGAATTGGCAAGTGGACAAGGTGGCTGTGAAAGAATGGAAGAGGAGGCTCAAAAGCGTTGCTTATGATGCAGAAGATGTGGTTGATGAGCTCAAATATGAAGCTTCAAGACATAAAATGGAAATCCAGTACAGAATGATGGTAAAGGTATGCAATTACTTCTCACGCTCCAACCCATTTGTATTTCGTCTTAAAATGGCACGTATGCTTAAATACATCAATGAAAAACTGGATTCCATCCGAATGTATGCACTACCCGTCAACTTTGTAAGAGTAGGGTCATCTTCAGCTGATTATTCCACATCCATGACTAGAGCAAACCTGCAAACCTCTTCTTTTATAGACGATTCGGAAGTAGTTGGAAGGGTAGATGATAAATCAAAACTAGTGGATATGCTTGTCAACACTGGCAATGATCAAATCATTTCGGTCATCCCCATCGTACGAATGGGGGGGGCTTGGGAAGACCGCTCTTACTCAGTCACTCTTCAATGATCCATTGATTGTCGAGCATTTTGATTTAAGAATGTGGGTTTATGTGTCTCAAGAATTTGAAGTCGAGAGACTTGTAAAAAAAATCATAGAATCAGCTGGAGCTACATGTGATGCATCAGATAACTTGGGTGCAATTGCTCGTACCCTCAAAGAGGCGTTGATGGGTAAACGGTTTTTGCTTGTACTGGATGATGTCTGGAGCGAGGATCATTTTGTTGACAAATGGGATCCATTGAAAGAGCCTTTTAAATCTGGCATTGTAGGTAGCAAAGTAATTGTAACTACACGAAACAATGAAATTGCAAGATTCATGGCCACAAACTACACTCATCATTTGGGAATATTATCAGAACAAGAAAGCTGGTCTTTGTTTTGCCGAAGAGCATTTAACAAAGGAGGGCCACAAGAAACCCCTATCCTTGTGAAAATTGGAAAGACAATCATTAACAGGTGTGGAGGACTGCCTTTGGCAGTGAATGTCTTTGGAAGCATAATGTACACCAAAAAAGAAGAACGTGAGTGGTGACCATTAATCGAGGAAGATGGAATTTGGAATTTAAGGAAAGACATGAGAGGAATAATGCCCATATTAGAGTTGAGTTATGATCATCTCCCATCACATTTGAAACGTTGTTTTGCATATTGTTCTGTATTCCCTAAGGATTATATATTTGATAAAGAAAAATTGATACAATTATAGTTGGCAGAGGGATTAATTCTTGGAAGCGAACAAATGGAGGATATTGGCAACAAATATTTTAATATCTTATTGTGGAATTCTTTCTTCCAATATGTGGAAGAGAACGAATATGGAAATATAAAGACATGCAAGATGCACTATCTTCTACATGATCTTGCACGATTTGTTGGAAACCTAAACTATTCTACCATGGAGGCTATGGGATACATTTCAGAAGACAATTCAGAAGTTCATGGTTTGTCATGTTCTCTAGATGAAGAGGGAATATTTGAAGTTCAAGGATACTTCGGGGCAAAGAAATTGAGGGCCATATTTGTTAGGCCAGCAACATTTCAGAAGTTAGTGGTATTGAATATTGTTTTGATGAAGTTCCCAAGCTTGCGTGTTTTGGATGTATGTCATTGCCACATGAGTGAGGTGCCGCCTTCAAGAAAAAAATTGAAATATTTAAGGTACCTTGAACTCTCATATAATCCAATTGTGAAGTGTTGCCCAAGTTTATCACTAGCCTCTACAATTGACAAACGTTGAAACTCAACAATTGTAATATGAAGAAGGTGCCGTCTTCAATAAAAAAAATTGGGACATTTAAGGTACCTTGACCTCTCAGATAACCTGATTGAAATGTTGCCCAAGTCTATCACTAGACTCTACAATTTACAAACATTACAACTCAACAATTGTTATCTTCTCAGAGAGCTTCCCAAGGAAATGAGAAATATGATTGGCCTAAGACATATTGAATTTAGTATGGACAAGATGGCAAATAGGGGGTTGAGTGAGATGCTAGAAGAGATGGGGAGGTTGAGAAATCTACAAACATTATCAAGATTTATCGTAGGCAAAGACGAAGCACGCAGTATTAAAGAGCTCAAGCACTTGAATCTCAGAGGAAAACTGGTCATATGTGGTTTGGAGAATGTGACAAGTGAAATAGAAGCTAGGGAAGCCAATTTGAAAGAGAAGGAAAATATTTGTGATTTAACGTTAGTGTGGGATCATTATTCTAGGGAGGACAGTGAAAGTGGTGGTGGAATAATGGATGTTGATGTGTTAGAAGGCCTAGAACCACTTCCTTCAAACTTGAAAATGTATTCAATAGAAAACTTTGGTGGTGCAAAATATCCTACATGGATGGCAAGTGATTTGTTAGTCTACAACAATTTGATCCAGTTCAAACTCCGTAACTGCCCTAGACTGGAATATGTCCCAACGCTTGGGGAGCAACCCTTTCTTAGGGTTCTTCAATTTCGTGAACTGGAAATGGTGAAATATCTTGGTCAGGTATTCTATCATAGCTGTAATAGTGAGACTACTGGTGGAGATGGAACAACTTCTTCTTCTTTAGGGAAGACAACGGTAGCATTTCCATTGCTTAAGGTGCTATGGCTACTTGGAATGCCTAATTTGGTAAAATGGTTGGAAGTGTTACCTTCCTTTCCATCTCTTGAGGACTTGGTGGTCAGCTCATGCCCTAAGTTGGAAATCACGCCAAGTCAATTCCCTTCCCTCAAAACCTTGCGCTTTATGCATACAAATGAGAAAGCATTAAGGTCATTGTCAAGCAACCTTATCACTGTCAGCTCTCTTAGGGTTGGAAACTGTGGAGATCTCCAGTCTATACCAGGGAGGGTTGCTTCAAAACAATGCACTTGTTCTTCAGAGTTTGTGGATTAATAATTGCCCCAAGCTTGAAACAATTTGTCCATGTGAAGAAGGACAAGAGGGATCCCTGGCCCTGGCCCTACTACTCTTTCCATCTCTTGAAGAATTGCTAATAACAGAATGTCCACTGATAAAGCCTCTACCGGACTTACAGGGGATGACTTCTATTTTATTGTTGGAACTGACCGGCTTTAAAGGATTGAAGTCACTACCAGAGGGGTTGCGGGGACTCAAGATGCTTAAGAGGTTAAGAATTGGTCGGTTTTCAAAGGGGCTGAATTATATAAAAGGGGAAGAGGATCTCCAACACCTTGTCTCCCTTCGACACCTAACACTTGAAGGTTGGCCTCAACACAATAATCTCTGGCGCCAACTTCAAAACCTCACTAATCTAACAGATGTAAGGTCTACTTAAACTTTTGACTTTTTGATTTAATCATATATATTATCGAAGCTTCTTTTGGAATTATCTTCATTATAATCTACAGATAATCAGGGTCTAATCTATCTCGCTAATAAAAATATTTTTTTTATTAGCTTCGAGTAAATTAATCACCTCACAGTGGAAGTAGGGCTATTGGAGTTCCCTATGTTTTTGTTTTGTGACTCAGTGAGTGGAAGATGCCGAAGCAATCAAAAAACTTATCCAAGGTGTTCAAGTGAGTTTTTTACATATATTCTCCCTTTTATTTTTTTTTTATTTTTTTTATTGAACCATAATTAAATCATTGGTCTCTTACCTTTTTTTATTCATTTACTTCTTTGCTCTTTAATAGATGGAATGAAGTGATATGTTTGGATCATGGATACAGCTTTCCCATTTAGGGACAAAGGAGGGTTTCTTGATATTTTCCTCAATTGAAAACACTGTTTGTAAATTATCTTTGGATTTTAAATTATTTCTTTTCTTTGCCTTTTTAGACTTTTTAGACTCTTAAGAAATGTCATCTTTCTTAGTTTTTTGGTTAAAATGAATGTCATCTTTGTATTTCTAAATTATCATATTTTCTTTTCTTTGCCTTGTTTGTATTCTTATGAATATCATCTTTCTTTCTTTTTGTGAGTCCATTAAATTAGAAAGAGCAACTTCTACTAATTTTTTAAATTCATTTTTTTATCGCTGGTTCAAATTCAAACAAATCAATCCCTTGGGAGAACTTAGGATATATATCATCTCTTCCTCCGGCTTCTCTCTTTCTTTTTCTTTTTCTTTTTCTTTTTCTCTTTTATTGTTGGATTTTCTAATCCCTCCATTTTACAAGGTTCTCAATGCTAAAGGATTCATATGGTATATTATGAAATATTGCAAGAGAGGAAACCAGCCAATAATGTTATGATACATACAGGCTAAATATAATTAAAATTTAGAATTCTGATGAAAATCATAATATGTTGGAGGAGTGTACCTTGTGCTGGGTTTCTATCAATTTCTTATGGAATTTTTCTGTTGGGTTGGGTTTGGATGGAAAATCTGAAATGACTCAATGATTGGTCTCAACGGAATCCACAATATTGTATTCTTGGAGTGATGTTATGTCAGATATTTAAGAAAATGATAGCATTTTGGCATAACTTGAGTTTAAGACTATGCAATTAAGTAGGCACCATTTATAGCTAGATAAAGTTTTAGATGAAAAAGCTGGTTATATGATTATAGGTATGGATGTCAATCGGTCAGTTTTTGTCGGACTTAATAGATGTTTATATCCATTTAAGATTTTGCACTGTGATTGGTATATTTAACTAATCAACCATCATAGGTTAGACATGGATATGTGTATATTCGATCCGATCAATTATCGATCCATAATTGATCTAATGTTAACTAGGCTAGTTAGTCCATAATCTGTTTTATGCTAATTGAGATAATCGATTCATGCTAATCGGACACATCATATTTGATTTTCTGGTCGTCGAATGCAAGATATAGCCAATTGGTGAAACTTCTGTGCAAAAAATAAGGAACCCTAAGATCAACAAGAACAGGGTCTCATAAACGTAGAAATTAAATTCTAAAAATTGTGAAATCGAGTGAAAGAAGATGAACATTGGTCTATTAGATCTATTTTTGTGGCTATTAGATCTGCGATCTATTGATCTAGAAGTGATCTTCAACAAAAAAAAGGGTGAGGAACCTCCACATTCGATTGATCAGAGGTGTAACATCATCCCAAGGTCGAGTTGTGATCGCATGGCTAAAGTTCTATTGGTGCGCTTACCAATGTATTGGTATCCACATTGAGTGAACTCTAGCCATACGATCACGACTGGAGCCTCTCCAATAGCAGGAGAAGCCTATTTGGTAACTTGGTTCGGACTTCTGAAGAATCCAATTTTTTGGAGCATAAAATAGATGCTTTTCGACTTCGAAGTAAAATTTTAGAGTAAAAAAACCACCCTACACCACTACTACCACCAACCACCACTACCACCACAACCACCACCAGCCACCACCACCACCACCATCCTCAACCACCACTACCCACCCACCATCGCCACCACCACCAACCACCCACCACCACCACCCTCCACCACCACCACCGCCACCCTTCGCCACCACCTCCACCCACCACCACTGTCACCAATCATCACCACTCACCACTAGTGTCACCATCCGCCACCCATCACCACCACTACTCTGGAGTTCATGACTAAATTAGGTTAACAAACATGTTTCTACTCTCTTATACTCTTGAATCCTTTTAAAGTTGAACCAAAAGTAAGAATTCCAGAGTTGAAGTTTTATCAAACAACCCCTAACAGTATCAGTATTACTTATTAGGGCTTTTCTTTTGTTGGAAAATCTGACAAATTTTGAAGATCGGTTTGATACTGTCCCTAATCATTCAAATTGATCGATCTAATACGATACCCGTTATTTTAATTTTTTTTTACTATCACATGCCATATGTCAGTCATCCGTCAATCATCTGATTGATAGGGTTGCCAAATGGCAATCATATACGGTTACTAGAAATATAAATAAAATATTTAATTTTTTGATAAAATAATGACCAATCCATGTCACAGGATGGAATATATTCCAAAAAGGTGCCTTCCCAATTGGATCTAACCAATACCGGTGATTGATCTGGATCGGTTTTGGCAACACCCGATACCATGTCTGATACGGATTGGTTTTTTTATTTTTTATTAATATATATTGTTGGTGATTGTTCTCGAAATTCCCAATCAGTATATGGCTTGTGTGTGCGTGGGGGTTGGGGAGGGGGGGGGGAGTCAAGAATCAGTTTGGCCCCTCTTTTGTGTAAAAGAGAATTTATTCAGATAGATATGCGAAAGTAGTGGAGGTAGCGGAACGCTGGGATACAATCCACGAGTCAGAAATAGGTTAAACTGTCTCACACTTCAAGAACAGACCCCTCCTAACTGAAGAGCAGCAATTTCATTTACCTACTTCGGAATAAATCTGAAATTACATATGACAAAGGAAGTTTCCGAATGATCAATTAGGCCTTGATACCATAGCTAGTGAGTTCGGGTAAGTCGAAAAGTCGGATATAGATACGTACAGGTATTAAAAGGAATCAAACTTCGATACAGAAACGAAGCTTGAATTTGTCATATTGCTCTACAATATAATTTTCAAAATGCATGTAAAAATCTATATAAATAGATGTTCTAAAAGATATAATGAAAGTCACAAGTATCTATCATTAACAAAATAAGTCTGATAGAAACTTATGAGTGGGAAGTTAGTCACAGCCAGACACGTGACTTGAATCCGAGTTGAGGATTAAAACACACGGCACAAATTCGACTTCCAACTTCAACTCTCGACTTCCATAGCAAAACCGAGTTCTAACTTGAGATGGCACAACAGGACAGCATGCATGAAAAGAAAAGGATAGTACAATGGCAATGTGTCCTTTAAAAGAACATCTAGCTCAAGAATTTACTCAACAGACATAATCATAATCGAAGATGAATGGTTGAACACTTTTCATTCATAAGAAGTATCTCTCTCTCTCAAAACTATAGAAAGACCCCACTAAAAATCTAGAACTCAGATAATTCCTCCCTTGATCTCGACTATTAGATCTCCTATTGACTTGACGTAGGAGTGGTTTCAGGATTACCCAACCCACTCACACGATCTTTCTTTTTTTCTTCCTGTGTAGCATTTGAGCAATCCGAAACGGGCGGGCGTCGTTCGTTATCAACAGAAACAAATAACAAAAAAATAAGTACGACAAATACAATCATATTGAAATAATTAAGTTTATAACATTCTCTAGATAATCTCTAGCATTTCATGGTATAGAGCCAGCTGATTTGCAATTCTTCTCCTAACGAAAGCTATCTCCTTAGGTCTTTCTCGCTGATTAACAAGTGCTTGAGTGGGCAATTCATCCTCATCTTTTGGGTTTAACTCATCCTCCAGTCAGTTTGTCCATTCCCTAATCTTGCAAATACAATATCAGCTTGCTGCTCATCCTTCATGAAATTATGCATTGCACAACAACAAAAGACAAGGTCATTCTGCACAGTTAGGGTTAGATGGTATTTTCCTCAAGATTTAATACACCGAAACTATGTTCAATGACATTCCTTAACAATGAATGTCGATAATTGATCACTACGTTCAATGACATTCCTTAACAATGAATGCCTATAATTGATCAGTTCCCTATCTGATCTTGGTTGTCTTCGATGGAATGATGAATCACCTGCTAAACATGTTCGACATTGACAGTGGTGACCAAGCCAAAAACTATTAAAAATGCTTTTAATTAACTCGGTAATCTGCGGTACAAGATAGATTGGCTACTGAAGGAGAAGCTGTCTTCTCCCATAAAAATCCCCCAAGGACGGACCACAGAGAAAATGGTGCAAAATACCGGGCTACTGCCATGCAATTAATTCACAATTCACGATGGAAACATATCAGAACGAGACCAAATCCGGCAACCACTTCTTCATCGACGATCTCAACTACTCCAATGAAGATGGCAAATACTCAAAATGGTACCTTCAACTCTGCCACCAGTCCGTCAATTCAACAGAATCTTCCGCTTGTGTACTTTCTGTAGGACTGGGTTGATTTAGTGATCCAAAGGAGGTATAATGGGGGACAGAGCATGACAAGAACAGGAATGCAAGCTATCCATCCTCTGTCTGAGCCAAACTTTTTATTTTATTTTCCTATTCAATTCATTGACTGAGGATTAATAGAGAACTGAAACTGCATTCTCTAAGAGCAAAACCGATTATGCCTGAAATTACTCTTCTTCCAGGGTATTACTATTATTCCCTTGGCAATTTTGTCTCCTCATCCAAGTGATTCTCAATCTCCCCATTGTAGGTGTTGGTACCAATGCCAAGAAGCTCATGAAGGTGCAAGCATGCGCATGAAAACAAACGAAGGGTTGTATCCCCAAAAAAAAAAAAAAAAAAAAAAAGAAGAAATTAAGGCAGACAGAATTTAAATTACATTACATTGCAATGCAACTTCCAGGTTAGTCAACAACTCTGCTATCTGATCGGCCACACCCAAGTCATAAAAAAACCCAGGGCATAGCTCAACTTCTATCAAAGAAATGCGAAAAAAGAACCTAATTTACATGTGGCAAAATCGTGATGCATAATTTTTAACAGATCAATAATAAGTCCCATAGTAAGCCTGCTGTGCTGGAGCTTGTTGCTGAGTTGGAGTGACAAAGGCTGTTGCTGTGGCCGGTTGGGCATAGCTCTGTTGTGGGGTGGCCTGCTGAAAATTAGTCAGGACCATCATGATTAGGCACATAAAAAACAGAGAACAATTATTGATTGATTGCTAGTACTTTCTGTTCTCATGGACAAAAGGGCCAGTATTGAACCTTATAGCCTTTTGAACCAAAGCGATCTAATAGAATGACCTAATGCTTATCCAGACACGAATAAAACAGAAACCAGAAAGGAAGAAACTTCTGGGTCTTGACAACCTATAATATAATTTATTCCCATGTCTCCAGAGCACAAAGTGAGAATATTGCAGGTAAATACTCACTTGTCTTCAACAAGCTTAGAACACATATCAACACAATATAGTACTACTACCAGGAAATGGATGTGCTATTCACAATTTCTCATCTAAAAGTACTAAAGGTTCATATTCCTGCTCCCTCTCATCCGTTTCTACAGTATCTTTTTCCAAGTCCAATCAACTTGGCAGGATAACCTCATTGTTTGATTACCAAAACTTATAACCCAAGCATAGTCCGAAGAAGTGAAAATTACAGAGGGAAAAAAACACCCCTAACCTATGCTAAGAAAAGTCAAAGAAATGTTTTTAATTTTTAATTATCTCTTTCCCCCTCTTTCATGCTCGTATTGAGCTGAAACTTCAGCGAGCAAGATGGTAATCAAGTATATAGGTCATCTATCACATAGGCCTACCAACATGAATACATCCATCAAAGTCTCAGAAAGCATGTCCCCATCCAATGCAGGCAATTCACGAACCTCTGGGATGTATATTTCCCCTCTTTCTCTATGAAAAACTGATTTTTTTTCCCGCGGCGGCGGCCGCGGGGGGGGGGGGGGGGGGGAAGCATGCTATTCTAATTGCACATCAGATATTTATGCTCTTTTTTGGAAGGCCACTACCCACTACATTTATAAGGTACACATACCTGGGCAGGGTATGTTGGTGGATACGTGCCATAAGCAGTGCTTTGTGCAGTTGAACTCGGTATCTGAGGATGAGTATAGCCAGCGCCATAGCCAGGATACCCACCATATCCAGCCTGCAAATCAATAGTACACAAGCACTCAAATCAGGTACCTAAAACAGTCAACTTTTCCAGTTTGACGGTTCTTTTTTTAAGATGAGAAATATTGAGATTTAAGAAAGTGACGACCCAAAAAGAAGCCAATAGCGCAAAATATATAGGAACCATCAAATCTACAATGAAAAATATACAATACAAAAGGGCGCAATATATGAAGATCCCTCAAATACCCATAACTTGGCAAAAGCTCATCCGATAGCTTCTCACTGTTTGTTAGGTAACAAGGAAACTGATATAAGAACCTGTTCAATACGGACATGCAGTGTCCAGCAGAGATGCTTCTGTAAGAATTGTCAGCTTACATAGAAGCAGACACTGGAAAGCTTGAAAATGAAATGTCTTCATAAGTAGGGGATAACTTGACCTAGAGCTTCTTCCGATGAGAATGAAAATATCTCCTGTTAGCGTAGTAAAATTGTAACCGTACACTGCTTTGACTTAATCAAAGTAGTTACTGCTAGTTTCTAGGACTTAGACTCCTATTAGTATATGGCCTCCTAAATCTTAATTAGCTTATTAGTTTCCTTTACCAATTAGGCTTGTTAATTTCTTTTTTCAATTTTAAGTTTACTTTATCTTTAGTATGTGACTAGGACTCTGACTTGTAGAGTCTTAGATCATATTTAATAGTTGTTTTCTATTTTCTATAAACACAAACTACAAGGAGAAAGGCAGTACACATTGATTCTCTCCATGAGCAATCACCTGTTTCCGTTTTGAGAGTCGTTTATGGTTTTCCGTTAGGTGTGCAGCCACTACTATTGTTTCTCCTGCTACTGTTGCTACTGCTACTACTATTTGGTTCACAATGACCTATACTGTGCTGATACTACTATTTGGTTCACAGTGAGTTATACTGTACTGCTACTACTATAAATACAAGCTACAAGGAGAGGAACAGGACACATTGAATCTCTCCATCTACTCTTATTTTTCTATTTTGTTAAATCTCCAATGGGCAAAAACTCAAAAAAAACCCATTCTAACTACTTGGAGGCTGGCTACACTGATTCTATGATCTCTGCTGATAAACCATAGACATTCCTCTGGTTTTGTGGCTGAAGGCCTAAGCATCGCAATGGACTTCCTTTATATTCTCACCTACAAACCTACTGGTGCTACTCCTATGTTCCCCAGTGCATCCATTTCTGCTTCCATATCATAGTCTGCAGCCACACCGTCTCTAAGTACCAGGAAATTCAATTGCAACCATTTCATGCATGTCATTATTTTACCTCAAAATACGATTCTTTGTTGCTCATCATTTTGCTCTATAGAGCATGCTTGTTATTATAAAGTTTTATAACGCATGCAGTAAATCATACTAGCCCACAAGTTCAAGTATACTCCACCTGTTGAGCATAACCAGGGTTCCATTGCTGTCCTGCCTGTGAAGCCTGTGGCCAAGCTTGAGGTTGTAGCCCATATCCTGCAGTCCACTGGTTCTGCGCAGTTGGGTATGCACCCATCACCGATTGGGCTGTTGAGGCAACACCTGCATAAGATTTAACTAACTTTGCCTTGTCTGAAGCTAGAAAGTCTTCAGCATGCCGTTTCCTCAACTCTGATGTATTCTTCTGGTGCAAAAACAGTTTGGCATGCCGATCTTCAGCTTTCTTTATAGAGTGCACATCTCCAAAGAGATTCAAAAACTGCAAGAGGTAGGAAACTGGACAGTAACTAAAAGTGTTCAAAGTATGCATCAAATCCTCAAAAAGGAATGACAGTTACAACAACATATGTTTTCAGGAACACTTGGACCACTAGATTGAGATGTAAGCATCATCTGATGCAATATTATTCAAATTTGTCCACCAACTACAATATTTGTTTGATACGATGGCATGATAGATGTATCAGCAGCTGGAAGTTCATGTGCCCGGGGGACGAATGGAAGAAAACAATAATCCCACAAATAAGCCAAGAATTCTGAAATAGCATCTCATTTATGATTCAAATCACCCACTGCGATCACAATTACCCAACATCCAACAAATCAATTATATTTTTCAATCAGTTTTACTTGCAAAATGATAGCACTGGCATACTGATGTAGTGTGGGTAATAAGTTGTGGTACTTTTTTGCCTTTCTTTATTAGGCTGGTAGATTATCCTTGTTTTGTCCTTGCCCCTCGTTAACAAATATACCATAAATCAAAACAGGCATCCCTTATTTATAAATAACTATTACTGACAATGCACACAACAAGTACACACATGACTAAACTGGAATCATAAAATAGTGACTTGAGTTCAAATACAGAGATCCATAATGAACAACAAATTCCACATAATTATGCAAGTGATCTGATTGGCAGGTCACAATTCCAAAGACAACAAGCAAGATCACCTCATGGATCTTCAGAACATTACCTCCAAAAAGATGCCAGATATTTCTTCTCTGTCAGCAGTACTTGCAGGATTGGGGTTCTCAAGGATGGGCGATATAAACTTTTCAACCAATGAGTCTAAATAATCAATTCTCTTAGCAGCCAACTGAATAGCCTCTAGATGGATTAAGGCCTGGACATCTCAGAAAAGCATGTGCACCATTGTCAACTACGAAAGAACATTGGATAAATGAAACAAGGCGGCTGAGAAAAAAAAATCTGAAGGAAAGTAAAAATTGCACACCTCTAAAAGTGGCTTTGATAGTTGCACTTTATCAATGGCTTCAACTAGAACCTCTCTAGCTTTTTCAGCATTTCCAGCAACCTTAACAACAACATCAAAGCACGCGCAGAGAATTTATCACACAATGACAAAACATTAAAACACCTACAACCTTGCATGAAATAAACCCAACAACCCTGATCATTCATGATTATGTCTGCTGGCTAAAACAGTTAAAACTCATGTTGGTGGACAATTCAGCTCTCCTCAAACATGTAACAGCAAGTTCAGTATACGAACAATAAGAAATTTCTCTTGAAAACATGAAAGAAATTCAAATGACTAAATTGTTCGGATGAAATATCTACAGCTTGTGAAATAGAACAGAAGCAGAAAATAATGCAAAACTTAAGCTGTAGCATGGAGGGCGGTGGTAGGGGAATAGTAGGTAAAAGAGCCATATTGAAGACCAATGTTTTGAGTGCCTTTTCCCTTTAGGTTTTTTTAGTGTATCTTCGCTCTCTCTCTCTCTCTCTCCCCAACCACCCCCCCCCCTCTCCCGGGTTAAGCATTTGGGTCTGTGTCAGTAGTGCTGGCTAGTGGTCTCTTCTGGGTCAGCTTGCTTTTCTCAGAGGCTTTGTCCCAACTCATTCTGGTGGAGGAAAGGTCACTCGGAGGATGGATTGTCTAGTGAGGTAGCCTAGAGTAAGTGTTGACTTTTCCATTTCTAATTCACTTTTTTTATTTAGGACTGTTGCTCTCCTCATTCTTATGTTCTCATATGCATGTGAGTGATAAAGTCAGTTGCTTTTGGGGGTAGGGGGGACGTGGTGGGGGGCAGATGAAGAAGGGTGGTGGAAAGAGAATGACTGAGAATTTCAGAAAGACAAAGTGATGCTTTACAATTTTTAGCTAAAAACCAATTCTAAAAGAATATGGAAGAACCGAACGGAACAAGAGAAAATCATTACTTCAATCCTCGTAGATTTAAACTCCTATTGTCAATGCAGATTCAGGTAAATTTTTCATACTGGTACAAAGGATCCACTTACCAAGTAAAAAAAACGTGCATACTGAACAAAGAGCATTGACAACGTTTGAGACTGCTCTTTCCCTTTTTCAGTGGCTATTGCTTGTTCATATAGTGATATTGCATCTTCCAAATTGCCCTGCAAAATGTATAGAACTACCTAGTTCACGCCACCGCATTATGACCAGGACTAAGTCTGGACCTGCAAGAGACAAATTGTATAACCTTACCAGTCGATGTTCCATGTTTGCATGCTTAATAACAGCTTCAAGTAAACCAGGTGAAATTCCAGAATGCAAAAGTTCATATGCAGCACGTGCTCCTGCAACATCCCCAGTTTGCTCCTTAAACCTAGCAGCAAAAAGGTGAATCTCCGGTTGTCTCTGTAGAGAGAATTGAAAGAAACATGAGAAAAGGGGGGCTGAAATCCACCTAAAAAAATTGATGAAAATCCAAACCAAATTCTTGCATTGATGACAACAATATAAATGAATTCCTCTTAGGAATGTTTCTGATGGCGTTCAACCCAAAAGCCTAAGCTAAAAGGAGTGGAGAGGCCCTACCCAAGGTCAAAAGCCAAGCATCTACACACTACCCGACCAATGTGGGACTAAAGCGCTCACCCATAACTGGCCATGGACAGCAAGCCCCTCCCATCATGGGGCTGGCATCAACTCTTCCCAGCTTTGAGCCACGAACCCCCTCAGGGCCGGTGCACAGATTTCCCGCTCTGATACCATTTGATGGCATCAAACCCAAAAGCCTTCTTCAAGGTGGAGAGGCCCTACCCAGTACCCAAGGTCAGAAGCCCAGCATCGACACACTGTTACACTACCCAACCAATGTGGAGCTAAACCCCTCCCATTCCTGGCCATGGAGTGCAAGCCCCTCCCATCACAGGCCTATGGGCATTAGTTTCTGCCATGTACACATTTGAATGAGCCAACAAAGAAATGATAGCAGACAGACTATAAATGAAGTCCCAAGAATCATATCCAGATAATTTGACACTGAATGACCCACTAAATCATCGGAAAATACAATTAGCAAACAGGCACACATGGTTAGTTGACAAAGGGGTATGAGGAAACTCATCGAAAAACTAATTCATGTATAATACAAACAAATTTCACAATTAATTATCATTATAGTTGTCAAGGCGACAAGGCGATCTAAGGCGTTTGAGGCCATCCTGGGCGCCTAGGCGACCAAGGCGTTGCCAGTGTATTTTTTTATATTTTTAATATATTAATGCTATATTAATGTTTATATATATATGCAGCATTCTACATAAATAACATTTAAGACATAGCTTAATTAATATAAGAAAAACAACAAAAAAACAAATAATTGAGTTAAGTAGGCAACACGTATTTATGCTAACATTTACTTATTTCTAACAAATTTTCGAGTGTAACTCCTTTAATATATTTGGTTCAAGCAATCTCAAATTCATTTGCTAAGCTAGTATAATCAGCTTTCCAACAAATCCTAGATTGCTTGAATCCGAGTTATAATGAAGGAGTTACACTCCGGTCAAACCTTGTCGAAGCGCGAATCTTTGTTAAAAGTCGTCCCGAATGTAAATTATTTTTGGGCATCAAAGCAAGATATTATTTTTGGCGACTCTTGGTTTTTAGTGATACTTTCTATAATAAGATTTATGGAATTTTTATATTTGAAAAAAAGCCTAGCATTTTTGAGATCCCCCCCCCCCCCCCCCCCCTTACTTTTCTTTTTTCTTCCCTCAAAAGATGCTCTTTTTCCCCCCCCCATTTTGAATTTTAAATTATTTTTATTGGATTCAAATAAGGGGTATTTGCTTATTTATGAATAATATCTTAAGTAAATTAAATGATATTAGTCATAAATAAGTACTGTCTGGTAAAATGTTGTTCTTGTCTAGCCTAATAAATCCTGTGAAGCAAATTCAGAGATCAAAAGGAGAAAAAAAAACACACATAAGGCCCAAGGCGATCGCCCGGGCATTCAGGCGCCCAGGCGTCCAAGGCGGCCTAGGCGCGCCAGATCTGGGCGACCGCCCAGGCAACATTCATAAGGCGCCCAGGCCCTGGAATCACGCCTGGACGCCTAGGCGTCGCCTAGGCGACGCCTTGACAACTATGATTATCAATCTTTCAAGGCTGGTTTCAAGGGTCTGAAAATGATTAGAAAGGCTAAAACTTCTATGTTACATTTCATTGTGAATGGTTTGCAAAAAAGGAGGAGCTTTTCCCAAGACCTTCGTTCAGTGGGGGATAAAGCAAGCAGGAAGAAAATTAGCATTTTCAGCAGTTGCATCTAGGAAACACTTGAACAAATAGCTCAAAGGTAGTGAAGTTTGTTCATCAAGTGGTTGACGTACACCCCAAGGGCAAGTCAAGCCATAGTGCAAAACTCTACAGGGAGTTAAGGATAGGTGCAGTCAGAATGACTGAAATGTTACAATACACCCCTACAAGCTCCAGTACGTGTAAGGTTAAAATAGCTCTTCCCCAGTTATTCACGCTCGGTCTTGATTATTTAGTTAGTTCTATGTAAATCAAGGCACTTTCTTCAAATTATCTTCAGTAGTGTCAGTTTCAGCTCATTTTTGAAAGAGAGAAAATCCAACTGAAGGATCAAGATCCATGGCCATTAAGGGAAAGCTAGAAATTTCTGGTGGAAACACAGCCATGCTTGTCCATGATAAGAATTCTGGTGGAAACATCAGCATTGCTTGTCCATGATAAGAATATTTCCCCCCCCCCCTTTTTTCTTTCCTAAGTCGAGTCCAGGAACTACTTTTCTCATCATTTTGCATTTAATAATTAGGCAGATTTAAAGCCTTTTAATCTGTTATCTTAAATTCCAACTTACGTCTGCATGCATAAGTAGAATTTTAAAATGGCCTAGCCCAGCCATTCCCCCCTTCTTCCCGGATTTATTGTCATTTATTTTCCACCAGCACCACCACACTCGATTCAATATTTCAATGTGATAAGACCAACAACTCAAATGGCATAGATCCTACTGGAATAATACATATATATGCATCCAAAGATGTTCTTGAAACTTTAGTGTTTTGGTCCTTCAGTGACTATGGTGGATCTAAATATTGATGTGGTAACAAAAAAGACATCCCATACCTTGACAAAAACCTGTGTAGCACGAGTAAGTGCATTATTTGCAAGATCCATACTTCCACTCGCTTCCATGCATAAGACATACCGTATCCAGTACTCAGGATAATTAGCACAAGCAATTAGACACCTCTCATACAGCTTGACAATCTGAAATGGCATCGATAACACCATAAATCCCAACACACAAGGAATCATAGAGATTAAATGAACAAATAGAGCAACAAAAAGATATGCATAAGGAATACTCCATTGACTGAACAGAAAGGCCCCTCAAATACGAATAGAGGGACCCTCCTTGCCTGACAGAGAGATGGTTAGGAAGAAAAGAAGGGACCTGCATGTATAACATCGGAATTTTAAAAGAATAATATTACTATTTAACACACTATGAACCTAGAATCTCCACTGACAAATGAGGGTTTGAAGTACTTAGCCTTACAGAAATCAAATGGTAGGCCCATGCTTTAGCCTCAGTTCACGTTTTAAAGTTGCTTCACCCAACGCTTTTGCCATAAAGCATATAATGCAGCAATTATGACTTAACTGTAAGTCAACATTTTAAAAGCAAGACAACTAAAAGCTACGAACCAGGAAGAGATGAAGGACTTGCCACAACCACCAAAATGACTAAAAACATACCTTGTGGAGGTCTCCTTCTCTTTCAATAAAATCCAGATAGTTATGCCAATTTTCTAGCTCTGAATCAATGAGGGGCCGTACATGAAAGTAGGGCCTCCTAATAGCTGTTTCAAAACCAATGATCTTAGAATCGAACTCTTTAGCTTTCTTATACATGTCTTCTCTAATGGCGATATATTTCTCCAACTCCTCTGCTTCTGATAAGCCTGCACTTACAGGTTTCATAGATTGTTCCACACTGTTGGAAGGAACCTCACCCTCAGCTCCTTGGCCACCAGTCTCCAACTTTGCAGCTACAGCGGCAGCAGCTTCATCAGCACTCCGTAACTCAGACAAAGGCCGACTTGCAGCCAACTCCTGGAAACTGAAAATTTAACAGAAAGAACAACAAAAAAATTAAAAAGTGGAAAAAATAACATGTCCAAGGGCACCCAGAACTTTTTGCAAGATCATGATCCAACAATGTACAGTGTAATGTGCGATGCAAACTCTCCTACGATAAACAAGTAAGCTATCATCCTCTGTGAATGAAAGGCTAAGATGGCAACAACAAAAAAAAGGAACTGGTGAGAATCATCCAGAACATGGTATCCAGTTTCTGTAATACTGTAGCAAAGGATTAAATATCAGAATTGGGACTGGTCTATTCCAGATCGATACAGATTCAGATAGGAATCAATCAGATGATCCAAATGTAGGATAGCCAATCAAAGGGAAAAGGCCTAATATAGCCAGCGGATTAGCCACTTTGTCTGTGTTTCCCATTAAAATTTCTTTGCTGATGAGGATTGTCAAAGGTACTTCTTACTAACCAAACAAATCCTCAACTTCTAAATAAGCAGATCTAATTTTACCAGCTAGCATTGTAATAATGAAAATGGTCTGCTATTTACAAAGATTATTTGAGCAAATGCTTTGAACCAAATTATGTCATTGCCAGGAAGCCCGTACTATCACAAGAGGGATGTTCAGTATGGAGTCCTATTAATGTAGAGCAAGTTCCCAATTATATGGCTAGGAACCAGTTCTACAGCAGGATCACTTTTGACTCTCCAGATTTAAAGAAAATACAATAACTGACAATTTGTTGCACTGGAATTCCTCAAGCATTGAAAATAGACAGCAGTAGTGGATCTTTCACATGAATTGATGGGAGAAGGGAACCGAAGGAGGGGAGGGGAGGGGTGGGAAGGATAGGGACTTATCTCAGGTCAGGATATCTCACAAGCACAACTGATTCTCACGGAAATAATAACTTTTATTCATACATCTTGACTGCCTTGAACTTAACCCATTACACTGTTTAAATAGGTTGCACAAAAGGATCCTAAGAAGGAAGGCTAAAATTACATAAAGGGAAATCCTAAAAACTGCTAGTGCACTTAATTTAGGAAAAGAATGCTCTGATACCAAATAATGTAGAGCAAGTTCCCAATAATATGGCTACGAACCAGTTCTACAGCAGGATCGCTTTTGACTTCCCAGATTTTAAGAAAATGCAATAACTGACAACTTGTTGCACTGGAATTCCTCAAGCATTGAAAATAGACAGCAATAGCAGATCATTCACATGAATTGATGGGAGAAGGGAACCGAAAGAGGGGAAGGGAACTGAAGCAATGGAGGGGTGGGAAGGATAGGCACATGTCTCAGACTCTCGGGTCAGGGTATCCCACCCAATTGTATCTTACAGGCACAACTGATTCTCACAGCAATAATAACTTTTATTCATATATCTTGATTGTCTTAAACTTAACCCATTACATTGTTTAAATAGATTGCACAAAAGGATCCTAATAACGAAGGCCAAAATTAAACAATGGAGGGAAATCCTAACAACCGCTAATGCACTTAATTTAGGAAAGGAATGCTTGTAATAATCTACTAAATTAAGACATGCCTCAATCATTTAAAAACCTTCCATCACCGGCACATGCAATCAGATTTTGCCAAAGTAATTTAAAAACTTTCCAACCGATGAGTCGATGAGTATGCAATCAGATCTTGCTTCCAACCAATGAGTATGCAATCAGATCTTTCTTATTATTGTGCCGTCCATCTATAGACCATGCCTAGTTGTGATTCTTGTGAACACCTTCCTTGTTGGTACATTGCTAGTGGCTACTATACTTAATATGGGTGAACTGATCTACATCAACTTTCCCCTGCTTAAAAAAATAAAAAATAAAAAATAAAAAACTAGACCTCAAGTTTTAAAACGGTTGAGCATCAACATAGCGGGGTAAGTATTCCACTTCTTCTGAAAGTGGAAATCCATTTGCACACAAAAGTTGGGAAGGAAATTTTCAACCTTGGGAACTTTCTCTCCGAAGTAGTGAGATGGTATGACAATCTCGATGTGCTCAACTTCCACTACTTTGACCTCTTCAGCATAGTCTTTAACAGTAGGATTTAGATTGATAAAATCTTCTACCTTGAAAAGATTGGGTCTTCGTTTTCAACCCCTGATTCTTCTACCATTGGTGGAAAAATTGGATCTTCCTTTGTTGGCTTTGTTGAAGGGATAAAATCTACTAACACATGCTCATTTTCTTTAGCTTCAAAGACCCATTGGGTGTAATCTCATTTATCTATGCATAGAATTCCCCGGAGTCATGTTTATCACTTTTCAATGATGACATGAAATCTATACGCTTCTCCATAGTAATAACCCTCTCAGTCAATTGTCGAATCAACTCTACAAGTTAAAGGGGAGTAGATTCAACCCCTGGAGCTGAGTTGTGAGAGCTATTATCAACCATAGCTCTAATGCCAAATAATGTAGAGCAACTTCCTAATTATATGGCTAGGAACCAGTTCTACAACAGCCAACAGGATCACTTTTAACTCTCCAAATTTAAAGAAAATGTAATAACTGACAATTTGTAGCACTAGAATTCCTCAAACATTGAAAACAGACAGCAGTAGCAGATCATTCACATGAATTGATGGGAGAAGGGAACCAAAGGAGAGGAAGGGAATCGAAGCAATGGAGGGGTGGGAAGGATAAGGACCTATCTTAGGTTAGGGTATCTCACCGAACTATATCTCACAGGCACAACTGATTCTCATAGCAATAATAACTTCTATTCATGTATCTTGACTGCCTTGAAGTTAACCTATTCATTGTTTGAATAGATTGCACAAAAGGATCCTAAGAAGGAAGGGCAAAATTAAACAAGGGAAATCCTAACAACTGCTAGTGCACTTAATTTAGGAAAGGAATGCTTGTAATAATCTACTAAATTAAGACATGCCTCAATTATTTAAAAACCTTCCATCACCGGCGCATGCAATCAGGTCTTGCCAAAGTAATTTAAATGCCTTTCAACCGATGAGTATGCAATCAGATCTTGTTTCCAATTGATGAGTATGCAATCAGATCATTCTTATTATTGTGCCATCCATTTATAGACCATGCCTAATTGTGAACACCTTCCTTGTTGGTATGTTGCTTGCGGCAACTATACTTGATATGGGTGAACCGATCTACATCACCTATAGTTGATATGACTAACTTCTTCATCCATGGTTGGATCACTTTCAAATTTTGGTATGTTATCAAGCACATCTTAGAGTACTTCCCCACCAAGTTTGAAAACCTTCCAACGGCTAGATTCTGAGATAAGTAATTTTTCTACTATTGTACAATTCTAGTTTTGTTAAAATACCTGTTTGAGACCTACAGGCAAGATTGGTTTTGATCCCACCTGTTGGATCAAGCTCATCTTCTGGAATATTGTTCCTCATATCCTAAGGATCAAAGATCCCAAATTTTGAAGCATTCTTACAGTCAGATTTGAAGTTGGGAGATTATTTGTTCAATTTCAATTACTCTTGTTTGTTGTTAAAGGTTAAATTTCGGTCGGAATGTGATAAGATCCTGCAGCAAAGAGAGGCTGTCAATCTGATGTATTTTGAACCCTCTTTGCCATCACTACTGCAGGTGCTCAACTAGATAAATAGAATGCTGAAAATTCCTTGGTCATGCAATATCTTCTCAATTCCATGCGACCTACACTGGCAGAGGGTTACCTCTTATTAGACACTGCTGCCCAGATCTGAAAATCTGCAATGGACACTTACTCTCATGCTGGAAATGATGCCCTGATTTATGCACTGCAGAAGAAGGTTCATGAAACTACCCAGAAAGACTTGATTGTCTCTCAGTACTACACACAGTTACGAAGTTATTGGCAAGCCATTGATTTTTACAACTGCATTCATGCCAAGTGTGAGGCTAATGCTACTATGTTCAAAAAAAAGGGAAGAAAAATACAGGGTGTATACTTTCCTTGTCGGGTTAAATGCTGAACTTGATCAGATTCGATCTCAGATCCTAAGCAAGGATCCCTTTCCATCCTTGGAGCAGGCATATGCTATGGTTCAACTTGAAGACTAGAGACGTACTACTATGCTATCTCCTCCTATCTCTGATCGATCTGCTCTCCACACTGGTACTCCGTCCTCCAAGGGACCCACTACATCTACTGATCCAGTCAAATGTGAGCACTGTGGTAAACCATGGCATATCAAATACACATGTTGGAAACTTCATGGTAAACCGGCTGATTTTGAAGCCAAGCACCGTGACAAAGCCTTACAGCATTCCAATAACTTTAAGGGGCCACAAGCACATCAGACAGAAACTCGCCCACCTGTAGCTCCCACAGCACCGGCCATAGATGCTCAACTACTCCAGGCACTCACTCGTTTGCTCCAACCATCATCTGCTGCCGTTTCTGGATCACCATCTGCCTCTGCTACTACTAGTCCTTCCCCAGGTTCTAATTTTTCCCACTTAGGTATGTGTTCCAATGGTCACTCTGTGTTAATAGCCTCTACCCCTTAGATTATTGACTCAGACGCCACAGACCACATGACTGGTAACCCGTCCATATTTACCAATTTTATTTACACTCCTAAAATTAATCATGTCTGTGTCACTGATGGGACTCTTACTTCCGTATTAAGGACTGGTTCCAATAAGTGCAGACCACCTTTAACTTTGCAATATATCCTTCATGTTCCTAAATTTTTCATTAATCTTCTGTCTATTATCCGTCTCACCTCTGCTTTAAACTGTAAAGTCACTTTTTTTCCTTCTTATTGTTTGTTTCAGGATCTGGCAACAAGAAAGACAATTGGATGTGGTAGGATGCAAGGTGGTCTGTACTTGCTTGAAGATGGTCTCTCTCTGTCAGCTTCTACTTCAGCCTCCACGAGATCATCTACTTCCCTGCCTTCGGCATATTCTGATTTTCATCAGTGGCTTGGCCATCCTTCATTTCCTGTTTTAGCTAGTCTTTTTCCGCCTTTAGCAAATAAATATAAACGGGACGAGTTTTTTAGCGAAGCTTGTACTCTGGCTAAGAAAACTCAGTTTCCGTACAGTCCTACTTTTACTCGAAGCAGTACTAATTTTCATTTGATTCATTCTAATGTTTGGGGACCAGCACGGACCAATTTAATTTTTGGTCACCGTTGGTTTGTTACGTTTATTGATTGTCATTCTCATACTATTTGGTTGTACCTTATGCATCACAAGAGTGAGGTTTTTCAATGTTTTCATCAATTTCATTAGATGACAATGACACAGTCTCAAGCGACAGTCAAGATTCTAAGAAGTGACAATGGACGAGAGCATCTTGAAGGTGACTTCCAGCAGTATCTTGCTGCCCATGGTATCATACACCAAACAAGTTGTGTTGATACCCCAGCACAGAATGGCGTCACCGAATGGAAGAATCGCCATCTTCTAGAGATGGCTCGTGCACTGATGTTTGCTCGCCATGTGCCCCCCCCCCCAATACTAAAGTGATGCTGTTCTTACCGTTGCTTACCTAATTAACCGTGTCCCCACCCCTGTCTTGGCCAATCGTTCTCATTTGCACCTTCTTCTTAGTGATGCCTCCTACATTGTCCCCCTAAAATACTTGGTTGTGCGTTATGTCCGCAACCGTCGGTCCCCTGGTAAACTTGAGCCCCGAGGACTTCGGTGTCTTTTTTTTGGGCTATTCTCTGACCCAAAAGGGCTACCAGTGCTATCATCCCCCTACCCGTCAAACCTTTGTTTCAATGGATGTTCTTTTCTATGAGCATCTGTCTTACTACCCTGCATCCCATCTTCAGGGGGAGCATACACTACAAGAAGATGGGCCTCTTATCCTACCTATGGATCCAACATATCCTCTTCAGGGGGAGCCTCCTTCTCCTAAGCCTACTGCACCACCTGCTGAAACCAATCCTACTCGTGTAACTGTGGAAGCAACAGAGCCTACTTCACCTCAACCACAGGTCTACAGCCGAACCAAATTCAAGCAGGGAAAGACCACCACCATCAATGCGCCTACACACATCCCTTCGCCATCTTTGGAACCAGAGGATGAAACAAGGAATGAGATTCATCAGCCTGGTAATGTTTCTTCCACTGAGTCAGATTTACCCATTGCTCTTAGAAAAGGTATTATATCATGTACTCAAGACCCCATCTCTCAATGTGTATCTTATAAATCATTGTCCCCATCCTATCTTGCTTTTGTTTCAACCTTGTCTTCTGTGTTTGTTTCCAAGCATTGGCAGGATGCAGTTGCAGATACGAGATGGAAAGCAACTATGGTTGAGGAAATGAATGCCTTAAAAAAAATGAAACATGTGATCTTGTTGACCTTCCATCAAGGAAGACGACTTCGGTGCAAGTGGATCTTCAACATCAAACAGAAAAAGAATATGTCTATAGACATGTACAAGGCAAGACTAGTAGCTAGAGGCTTCACACAAACCTATGGAATTGACTACCAGGAAACTTTTGCACCAGTAGCAAAAATGACTACGATTCGTGTCATTTTAGCTTGTGCAGTTCACTATGACTGGGACCTACAGCAACTGGATGTCAAGAATGCATTTCTTCATAGAGAGTTATCTGAAGAAGTGTACATGGATGTTCCTCCAGGCTTCTCCTCAGTTGCTACTAGAGGCAAGGTGTGCAAGTTGAAACGGTCTCTAAATGGGCTCAAGCAATCCCCTAGGGCATGGTTTGAGAGATTCCACAGAGCCATGACTTCTGCAGGCTACAAACAGAGCAATGCTGATCACACATTGTTTATTAAGCAGAAGGGGGAAAAAATTACCATCCTGATAGTATATGTGGATGATATTGTGGTCACTGGCAGTGATGTTGAAGAAATCAGACCGCTAAAAACCTTCCTGGGAAAGGAGTTTGAAGTCAAGGACCAAGGAAAGTTGAGATATTTCCTTAGAATTAAGGAAGATCGCTCCTCCAGGGGTATTCATCTGTCTCAGAGTAAATATATTTTTGATCTTCTCTCTAAGACGGGGCTCTTAGGATGTTGGCCATGTGAAACACCCATTAATCCTAATATCAAGCTACAAGAAAAAAATTGGTACACCTGTTGATAAGGAACAGTATCAGAGGCTAGCTGGAAAGCTAATTCATCTAGCTAATACTCGGCCTGATATTGCATTCACAATGAGCTTAGTGAGTCAATTCATGCATGACCCCTATTAGTCTCACATGGATGTTGTTGTTCGCATATTGCACTCTCTTAAGTCTACTCCTGGAAGAGGAATATTACTCTCACCTCAGGGTCACCTTAAAGTTGATGCCTACACTGATGCAAACTGGGCTGGAAATCCTGACAGGAAGTCTACTTCAGGATACTCCACCTTCATTGGAGGAAACTTGATGACTTGGCATAGCAAGAAGCAAAATGTAGTAGCTCGCTCAAGTGCAAAAGCCGAATTCAGAGCTATGGCTCAGGGTATATGTGAGTTACTGTGGCTACAGAGTTTACTCAAGGATTTAAGTGTTCCCATTACCCAACCTATGAGATTATTCTATGACAATAAGGCAGCCATCAGTATTGCTCACAACCTCGTGCAACATGACAGAACCAAGCATGTGGAAATTGACCACCACATCATTAAAGAAAAATTGGATAGTGGACCGATATGTGTACCACATGTTCAGTCAGGTGATCAAGTGGCTGACATCTTCACCAAAGGGCTCCCAGGAAAACAATTTCATCTCTTATTGTCCAAGTTGTGCATGTCAGATATATATGCACCAACTTGAGGGGAGTGTTGAGAATGTTAAGATGGGTAGTTTAGTAATTTTATTCTTATTCTTATCTCTTAGGTGTACATTATGTCCAGGTTCATTATGTCTAGGTTCAATGTCCAGATTCATTATGTCCAGGTTCAATGTATCATCTCATTTTATTAAATATAAATACCTAGGTGTGTGGTTTTCTGTTCCACAACTCAGACTTAGTCTAATTAATCCGAATCTGACACTTCTTAAGGTGGTACCTTTTTGATGATTTCTTCACACCTCACAGTATGATGGCAAAGAGGTTAAAACATCTAAAATTAACAAGCCCTCTTTGCTATAGGATCTTAATTCAGTCCAACACAAAAATCTGCAGAGAAAAGTAATAGAAAAAAATTCTTATCTGAAAATCCAACAGTCAGAAATTGATGAAACTTGAGTTGAATGGCCTTTATAATAGTTATGAACACCCTCAAAATCTGAGAATGATCCGAAAAGAATTGAAGGAGCTATGAGCTTTGTAACCTTGTTGTACCTGGTGCCGCCAAAATCAAGGGCGGGTTCAAAAGATGTCGGCTGCTGATTTGGTTTTTACTTCCTCTAATTAGTGCTGAGTGTTTCACATATAACCAGCAACAAAGAACAAAATAGGAGTATTGAATGCAAAGAAACAAAGGAAACAGAGTTCGGTTGAGTCTCACAACCTTGGAGACTTAACCAGAAAATAGGAGTTTCACTCTCTTTTTTTCTGGAAAAATTCTCTCTACTTGCCGACCTGCATTTTCTTTATTTATAGCTTTGAAACATTACAAATAAAATAGGAAAGAACGATTTTGGAAAAGTTAAACCTCTTTTATAACTTAGGAAGTTTCTAAAACATAGAAATAGGAAAGTTTCTAAAAACTGGAATTAGGAAACTCGATTTTAGGCAAGTCTTAGTCTCCAAGCAACTAAGACTTCTAAACTAACTAACCTAATTTTTAGGAAACTAAACAATGGAAATAAGTAAACTGAAAATTAGGAAACTAGTCAAAAGAATCATAAATAATGTTGTTGGTACTGTTCACGTGAACAGTACCGCGTGAACAGTGTTCACGCGAATAGTACCGCGTGAACAGTGTTCACGTGAATAGTGTGGGCTAGGCCCGGACCCATGTTGACGGTACCTTGGGCTGGTTGTTTCTTGGACTGCATCAACTCCCCCCCCCCCCCCACTTAAAATGAACTCGTCCACGAGTTTGATAATGATGAAGAATGATTTCAGTGGGTTCGGTAGGCAACGTCTTTTGATTTTGAAATTTTGGAAGAAAATCCATCACTTTGGGTCCACTTTCTTCAAGATATTTAGACGGTATCACAAAGTCAATATGCTCAACATCTTGAGGAAAGTTAAGTGAAATCGTGGTATTCATAGGGACTATCTTGTTCAATTCTTCATTTTCCGCAATTGTCTCCATAATATCGTGGTCTTCATCAGAACTGTGGTCACCTTTCTCAATCCCTGGAGCTTTAGCAAAGGCATCAAAATTATCCACATCTAGTTTTGAAGCAATCAAAACCATACTGCTGATTATATAGATTCCATATGAATCCTCACCATCATCCATGACATCCGTATTAGGAACGTATGTCATCACTTTGTGGTTCACATACCTGTATCCGGGTTGGCCTCGATTGCAAGAACTCAAGGAGTTTACCTTTAATTTTTGTGGACAATCTCTAGCAAAGTGACCATATGCATTGCAGTGATAGTATTGCACATCCGTAGCTGCTACCATGGGAGTTTTACCTTTATCTGTCGTTGGAGTAGCATGAGATGTAGTCCCTATGGCTTTATTGTTTGGTGTAGGGTGCTTCAATTCATAAGAACTAGAGGTGGGCTTTGGTGTTGACTTCAAAAGGTCCTCAGCTTGGAAAGCTTTATCAACACAGTCGTTAAAACTAACAATATCAACCACTCCCATTTTTTCTCTAATTTCAGGTCGCAGTCCCAAACGGAACCGAGATATCATTTGATCATCATTGTCTCGTGAACCTGACCGTGCACACAATTGGTCAAACTGATAGACATAATCTTCCATACTCATAGTGTCTTGTCGAAGATTATTCAACTGGTCATGCAACCTTCTTTAGAAGGATCGTGGCAAATATTTTTCTTTCAATTCTTCCTTCATCTCCTCCCAAGTAGTGGGTTCTCAACGACTCCCCATGAGACTATATTCATAGTTACGCCACCAATCACGAGCACCCCCCACTAGTTTGGAGCGGGCCAATTGCAGCTTTCTAGGTTCAGGAAGACTAAACCAATCAAAGTAGTCATCTAGAGCATTCAACCAATCTTGAAAGGCTTCAGGGTCTTGCCTCCCATGAAACTCCTTGAGGTCCATTCGCACCTTATGGGTTTGATACCGAATAGGTTGATTGCCATCATAGTCTTCATAGGGTGGGTCTTGGTATTCTTCTCTAGGGACTCTTTGGGGAGCCCTAGGAACACGCCTTGGCATTAGGTTGGCTATGGGAATTTCTCTTCTAGGGACTTCTAGTCTGGCCGGCCTAGGATTATCCTGTTCTTCCAAATTACTTATTCTTCCATCCATACTGTCTAACTTGGCATCCAATTTGGTCAATCGTTGGAGAACCAAATTAACAAGGTCATTAAGATTATTGGACTGATTAGGAGAGGTAGAACTCTCCTCAGTCATGCTCTGATACCAATTGATGGCAAAGAGGTTAAGACATCTCAAATTAACAAGCCCTCTTTGCTATAGGATCTTAATTCAGTCCAACACAAAAATCTGCAGAGAAAAGTAATAGAAAAAAATTCTTATCTGAAAATCCGACCGTCAGAAATTGATGAAACTTGGGTTGAATGGCCTTTATAATAGTTATGAACACCCTTCAAAATCTGAGAATGATCTGAAAAGAATTGAAGGAGCTATGAGCTTTGTAACCTTGCTGTACCTGGTGCCGCCAAAACCTGGGCAGGTTCAAAGGATGTCGGCTGCTGATTTGGTTTTTACTTCCTATAATTAGTTCTGAGTGTTTCACATATAACCAGCAACAAAGAACAAAATATGAGTATTGAATGCAAAGAAACAAAGGAAACAGAGTTCGGTTGAGTCTCACAACCTTGGAGACTCAACCAGAAAATAGGAGTTTCACTCTCTTTTTTTCTGGAAAATTCTCTCTACTGCAGCCAGTCTGCATTCTCTTTATTTATAGCTTTGAAACATTACAAATAAAATAGGAAAGAACGAAATTTGGAAAAGTTAAACCTCCTTTATAACTTAGGAAGTTTCTAAAACATAGAAATAGGAAAGTTTCTAAAAACTGGAATTAGGAAACTCGATTTTAGGCAAGTCTTAGTCTCCAAGCAACTAAGACTTCTAAACTAACTAACCTAATTTTTAGGAAACTAAACAATGAAAATAAGTAAACTAAAAATTGGGAAACTAATCAAAAGAGTCATAAATAATGCTGTTGGTACTGTTCACGTGAACAGTACCGCGTGAACAGTGTTTACGTGAACAGTACCGCGTGAACAGTGTTCAAGTGAATAGTGTGGGCTAGGCCCGGGCCCATGTTGACGGTACCTTGGGCTGGTTGCTTCTTGGACTGCATCACAGTACCTGCTATAGCATTCAAGTAATGTCCATATTTTCACCTGTTTTAGCCTGTGCTTTATAATTAGCTTCAACATTGGGTATGATGCATTGCATTCCAGACCATTCAGATGCTTACTTTGAATGTAACCGTTAAATTGATTCCAACTCAGCACCTTTTTGATAAGAGTTGCTCTTTATTGAGCATAGTGCAATAAAAGTTAAATACCGTTTCAGGTCCCTCTTTTGTCTATCATCAGCCTTTAATCCACTGCGTATTGTACAATAAATTAGATTGGTCCCATCAGATACGGATCCAGAATATTCCAGATCAGTACCTGTTGATCCCGTCAATCCTTGAACCATGCAACAAGAAGCTTATTTAGATGCATACATCAACACCAAGGGATAGGTCAGTTGGTAAAGACTAACACCTCAGAATTAAGAGGTCATGAGTTCAAATCTCCTTGGGACCTACCTATCCCCCAAAAAAAAAAAAAAAAAAAGAGATTGCATACATCAAGCAAATCCATGCATATGTACTGCTTACAGATGATGTTCCCATAAGTCAAAATTCACATGAAGAAACAGCATAGCCAGGATGTACATTCCCCATAACACTCAGCTCAGTAAGCCTCAAGCAAATGAAAATCCATTCATCATTCATCTGTGTTGCCTGAGCATGTTAGCTTCCAGGGTTCACCTCCTTAGAAACTAAGTGCAGACCTGAATTTTGGAATGCATTCTTTGAAACACTCAGCTCATTAGCCCAAAGCAATTCTGACTGTCTCACCTACACATTCCAGGAGCAAGCTCCTAAAGAACAAAGTGTACATTTCAGGCCCTGAATATGCAGTCCCAAGTGCCATCAGCTGGTAAGTCTCAGGCATGACCCACAACAGATGCAATATAAACATGCTGGAAGACATTCTGACAAGTCAATTAATTTTACCAAAAGTGTCGAAGACTGGTGGTTACAGAAAGCAAATAGTCACGGGAATACAAGAGATAATATTACTCAGTTCAGGAGCTCAGTTAACAGGAAATCATACTTCTTTCTCCTTTTCAAATTTTTTTCTTGAGGGTAGATGCAGAATGATATATCCTATAGTTCTTGACCCACCACAATAAAATAAGACGAAAACCACCAGCCATCATCAACCACTAAAAATAAGTTTTCAAGCAAATACCAAACTGGTGAATGATTATATGACATGTTATCATGGAAGTCAACAAATCTAATAATGCCACACAAATAACAAGGTGGAAACATCAACATAAAAACAGCCAAAATGAGGAACCACCTGTTGAAATAGCGATCAATTTGTTGATTTGGGTTCTCAAAAATCCTCGTGTAGATCATTGCCAGATGGCACCACTGCTGCTGGGAGTATTCATACTCTATATATTTGTCCCAGAGAGGATAGGAAAGATAATCTGTTCCAACATAAGCCAATCCACGTTCGAATAACCTGAAACACCATTTAAGTCCAGAATATGTTATGGCATAAGTAAAAACGTCAAGTTAGCCTTTGAACACATCCATGAATGGAGACAGCAGCTCCAACGTTGAAGGAGAAGGAAAGAATTTCAGTATAAGAGCATGACACTTCCAAAGTTAGTCACAAATACGCTGCATTTACCTTCCTGAAACAACCATACTATGTCCGTGAAATGAAGCAGAGATAGAGGCCATCTTAGCCCTTAACTGAACGTGATCTTCCCAGCAGCATTTTGTACATTGATGCACCCATGATAGCCTCAGAGTGTCAAAGTTAAAGAGAGCAGTAATTCAAGGAGAACTACATTACCACTACACAGGCCTTGGGAGAACATTGAAAAGGGTTGGGGTGGATTGAGGCCATAGAAATTGTAATTAAATCCTAAATAAATAAATAAATAAATAAAAGCCACTGTGAACAGTAGCCTCAAAATAAAGGGCCCGCACTATAGAAATCTGAATTTCTAAGTGCGTTCCCAGCAAACCTTTCCGCCACACATATGAGGTATCACTGTAGCAGGCATACCGAAATAAGGTTAGAAACCATACAAAATTACCAGATTCCCATTACAATGACAAAACCAAGCACATATGACCTTGTCCAATCGCACTACATTTCATGAGTACTTGATTAGTGATTACCTTCGAACAGAGTCAGGATCTCCATATGTAGATATAGCAAACATGCAATAATGCAACCAAATATCAACGGAATAGGTCACCGCTACAACCGCCCTCTCATATACCTCCATTATTTTCTCAATAGAACCCAAATGAGCCTCATGATCTGCATACTTTTTCCAGTAACCATAGCACAAGGGAAATTCTGCCAAAAAGGTATCATAAACTTTCCGGACTTTTAATATGTTATCCTGCAAATGGGAAAGAGAAATATGTTAATACCCCTGGAAAATAAAGCATCATGACATTCAACTCATACTTAGAGTATAACTTTGTCAACCATAATAAGAAACTTAAGATGAGCTATCTGATTTTTTTTGCTTAAAAAAAAACCTCAAACAAGAGGAAATGTAAAATCACTGTTTCAAAACAGCTAAAATTTTTTCGGCATGCAGTAATATAAAAGACCAATTAAAATGAGATAGTAAAGTCTAAATTATTCGGAACAATGTCAACAAATGTTAAGCTGGTAATTCAAGAAGATTTTTGTTCTCACTCCACAGGAAGGAAAGATCCATTCATTCATGTGAACAGCAGCACATGGTAACATTGTTTGACATTGGAATATAGCGCCATGTGCAACATAAAATAAGATAAACAATGAAGTGTGGTTGTTGAAATTCCCTAGCAACAACAGTTGTGTTGTTAACCAGCAGTTTCAGCTGCTTACTAGATGATGACAATACCATTCACCCACATGAAAAAAAACATAAGCTAATGGAAGTTATAACTATTCAAAGTAGATTCCTAAAGTTACAACTTATTAAATATTCAATGTAGATTCCTAATAGAGCCTTTCTTTCCACAGAAAATGTAGATGCATGGTTGGGTCACTTTTTTTTGCCTACGGGTATGAAATATATGTGAAAAGAGGAATTTCCCACTCTTCCATATCAAATACTTACATTCCAAGGAAGATCTTAATACCAGATTCTTTTATGTGTAAACCCCTAAAAGAGGATTGCTTCAATAGAACAAGGGTGATTCTCAAAATCAGTTTCCTATGCAAAAAAGAAAATTACTAGTCTTTACATGGCTAATTATTCATTATGCAAACTTTATGTATTGGACTCTGCCCCTACTACATAACCTAGCACATAAAGGGTTACATAATCTACCTCAACCCCCCAACCCCCCCCCCCAAAAAAAGAGAGAGAGAGAGAGAGACGAGGAAATACCGAAATAGATCATTCATCAGGTCATTATAAAGATTTAGAAAAGGGTAACTCATCCAAATTTTGAAATTTCATGAACCCACGCAGAATTTTAATTAGAGGTTGGCGGGATCACGGGATCGGCACTTCAATACAGTACTTTGGACGATCTAGCCTTTGCCTTGAGAAGGTAAAAGTATTACCAAAGAGTCACAAGTCACAACATTAACTACTAGAACTCCATATCCGTTGTCTGCGCTCATGAATGCAAGTATACGAATGCGTATGTGATTTTGTGCAAACACATGCAACTATGGAACAAATGTGTAGACATGTTCTGAAATCTAATCGCTCATATTAGTGCCTTCACCCCACACCCAAAACAAAGAAAGAAAAAAGGTCATCAAAGAAACGATTCCATATGTTTGTGGTATCTCATGAGGCACTATTTCCCAAATCCAGCAGAAAAGCACTGCATGCAAGCACAACATAAAGAGCTAAATGAGCAACAAATCAGGGACTTACCATTCATGCAGTATTATGGGAATTAACAAGAATAAGTACAACAGAAATGTGAAACAGTTCACTAGCAGTGGTTTACATGAACAGGAAGAAGCAAGATTTGTCTAGTAAATCAATTTACAGACCAAATAGAGGGGGGAGGGGGAAGGGGCGAAGAAGAAAAAAGGCATCAAACATATGTGCTGAAATATCATTTCCAATATAAAAAGAGAGGTAATGTACATTGGGGAGTATCCATTGGCATCATTAATCTCTTTTTGGTATTTGTATGTATGTCTGTGTTCTAATGTTATGTGGATTTATATAGTGCTATATACTTGTACAATATTCTTGGCTATGCAAAAAATTCCTTTCTTATCTCTCAAAAGAAAATCATTTCCAATGTAAAGAATTGTATGAACATACCTCCACAACCTTCTCTGTCTCTTCAATGAGGGCAGTCCATGCATTGAAGTCCAAAGAATTTGCTTTCACTATGCTCCACAATCGTTCTTCTTCAGCAGAAAGTGCTGGCAACAAAATTGAGGGGCAAATCATCAAAGAAAACTACGTAACATTAACACGAGACAAACTCTAAACGAAATTGGAGGAAGGTTTAACAAAAAAAAAAGAGTAAAATATCTGTGAAAAAGTTTCTATACCCCGGTGGGCGTAGATAGTATCTCTACACCAGCATCAAAATTTTGCTGCTAAGGCGATGTGGCTATTTCAACCATATGGATATGGAAATCTAGGTAATGGTGTGAATTAGTCACACATCAAATTTTAGACTCAAATACCCTAACATGTAATGGTGTACCCTCCCATGCCTGTCCATGCACCCTCACTCCACACTTAGAATTTTGCAAGAGCAATCTTGAATTTTTCAATGCTTTATTTTGCCCCTTGGCAAACTCCATTTGGATTAAAACTTGACATGTCAACAGGATACCTTAAGGGCTATCTGTCTACAAAATTCCAGCCTTATCCAATGTGCCACACAGCATAAATTGGGGTGCTGGTGCAGAACCCTCTATGCCCGTTGGTGTAGAGAACCCGTGTAAATTGTTAAAGTATAGGTGTTACAGCAGGGGTAGTTTGGACATATGTGTTACCATAGGAGGGTAATTTAGGTTTACTATTTTCGATGGGGGTAAACTTGTAATTTGCTTTCTTGTTTTCATTATAAATACAGCGTATAGAACATCTATTAGGAGTTCCACAACTCCTATCGATCTGTCTGTCTCCCCCATCATGTTCTTCTCTTCCTCCTCTATTCTCTTCTCTTTTCTTCTTCTCTTCTTCTCTATTGCTGGTTTCCTTTATTTTGCTTTGTTACATGGTATCATAGCAACATTGACTATTGACTGCGATCTTCTTTTGCTGTTCTGAGAGTTTTAAGTAATTCGTTGTGGTGTGCAGCCACCATTACTGCATCTTCCTTTCTTAGTTTTTGTTTATGCTAATCTCTACTTCATCATTGTTTAGCATCATGAAGATCTCTGGTAGATCCAATTGGTTTTGAAGAGAATCAAGTACTGAGTTCGTTTCACAGCCTGGTTCCACTTCTTTGGACTCTTCAAGGTGAGTTTATTCCCATGTGACATTCTCAACCTATCATACAGTGGGCACTTTAAGGGGGAAACCTTTAAAAAAAATATGCCCTAGACAAGCATACAAGTAAAGAGGTCTTCCAAGATGGAAGACATTCCATCCAAGAGATTATTGATGGGAATCCTAGTTACACCATTCCAAATAGGGCAGAAACGATTAGGCCCTCCCATACATATTAAAATCCAGAGATCACATCTCCCCATGGGTCAAGTTTAAACTCAACTTACACCTGTGCTCCTCTGAGGTCCAAGATAAATCAATGTTTTGGCAATTTAGAGACCAACTACACCATAGTGATATACATTTTTCTCTATTACCCACAGCAAAGCTTGGGTGCTATGACATGAACTTCGGACACTAATTTAATATGGAAATCAGGATATCCGGGTAAAGGAAGACTTAGCAAACATCTAGTTTTTATGGATGTCAAAATCAGCAAATCAATTGTGGATTAGCTCATGAAGCAAGGTGCTAATAGGTAAAAAGGCTATTACACAGTCACTGTAGACAAGTTTTTCTCCACGGTCAATCTCAGTTCAGCCATGTAGTAGGTTGCTGTAATATCTAACCACGGGATAAATAGTGGAAAGTCTGGATAGACCATGTGTCAAATTTCAGACAAATTCAACTATATAATTTCCCATGTATATCTATGCACCCCCAGTAGTTCTGCACCCATTCCATTAGTCCTGAATTTTTCAATGCTTCAATTTGCCACTTGGCAAACTCCGTTGGGCTCACTTTTGCCCAAGGGAACTTGAGGTCCTCCTGTTCACAAAATTTGGGACTCATCTGATCAACACATGGAAAGAAGAGGCAACGTGTACAGGGAATGTTCTTTCCACAGCCAATGAAGTAACTTTGTTTACTAACCATACTAACCCACCCTGCAAAACCTGCTTACTGGCCCTTAAAGCCTCATGGGCTTTGGAAAACTTTTGCTTTCCTTTGGACATAAAGCTGATCTGTAAAAACTTTTGCCAGGCCTATTGCTTCTTTTCTTCCAAATAAATTTCTCAATACAATAACAATGCATGGAACTGATGCAGTCCAAGAGACGGTTTTGTGATTTGTGTTGTGTGGAAATCCTCTTTCCATCAGGAACTCACTGTCACCATTTAATAACATTAAATAATAGCCTAAAAGAACCAGTTGAGTTTCGATCATGAAGTCAAATAACCAGGTAGATAACTATTACTGATTGCACTAACCAAAACAGAAGGCCGAGCAAAGGCATTCTACACTGCAGTGACTTCACATGCTAAAAAAAAACATGGATGCAGAAACTGGATTCAGACAAAGAAGGGGAAAATATCATGAAGTATATGAAAATACAAAATACGTGTAATATTTAAATATGCATATACGTGTGTTCGTGTGTGTGTGTGTGTTCGTGTGTGCGTGTGTGTGTGTGTTGGGGGGTGGGGGGAGAGGGGCACATGTGCATGTTGTGTTTGCATAAAATCAAAGCCATCAACAGTACACTAAATTCCTGTACATTTACCAGCTCAAATGTTTGGTGTCTCTACTCAGGGAAAAAATAATTTGGTGGTCTGATATGAATTAAAGGCCTCTAGCTCTAGTTCTACCACATCAGGGTAGATGATTTCCAGGAGGTTTGGTCTGGATTACACACATAAGTACTAGGCTACTAGTATATGTATCATAAACATGCAGACTAAGAGGGCAAAGAGAGAGGTTTGCAAGATGTACCAGGACCCTCTTCATACGGTTGCTCAGTAGCTCCACCAGCATAGTTCAAAGCATTGCCATTTTCACCACTTCCTGTATGAGTAAAATTCCTCACTTCACTAATACCATTGCCATTTACAGAAGAATCATCACAACCAACAACTTGAGCTGAATCCGGTACTACATCCTCCTGGCTGATTAGATTCTCAGAAGTATTTGCCACATCAACAGCTGGATTTGACTCATTTACTGAGGTAACAGGAGGTTCTTGTGGAACAGAACTAGGATCTGTATTGTGCGCATCTCCATCAGCTGAACTAGAACCATCTGGCAAAGGATAAGCAGTATCTGTTGGAGTGCATGCAGTGTTTGAATCCACAGCAGCCCCAGTGGTGAAAGAAACACCATCTGTAACGTCTGAGCTCATAGCAGAGTACTCGGTTGGAGTATAACCTGTGGATTGGTAATCCATAACAGTCGGTGTTTGGGCAACCACAGTTTCACTTTCCCCCATTGTAGATTAAAAATTTTTAATCTGTACGTTGAATTTAAAAGCTGCAATATTACAAACACTTTATTTTCAATAACTACAGAATCCCATCAAGAGAGAGAAGGAGAAAAGAAAAATAAATCACAAAGTCAAGATTGTTTAACAGAAGAAAGTATAAATGCAAAAAGACAACTGACAGGCATATCTTTCTTTCTGTTCTTTCCTTCCTCTTATATAGAAACGTTATTCTGAAATTCCCACGCAAAGGAGTAACTAGGAGGAGTGCACCAACAGTTTTGCCACTGAGGCACGCTCCTACCACCCAGCAAACACAAACACGCACCGTAATGATCTTAATAATCCACTAACCAATAAATGAAAACAATATATTCATTGCACTGAGATGCAATATGCGATCAATAAGAATTCCAATGAAAAAAAAAAAGACGAATGAGCAAAAAAATCAATCCTATTTACTTTGAATATTTCTAGGGTATAAAATCGAACCGATGTAACAAGACAAGAAAAAAGGCCAACTATTGAGGACAACATTTAGCAGTAGGCAGTGAGACATATGCTTCTGTCGCCTTGCAAACAACATATGGTTCAGATCCAAATACGAAAATGAATAACATTTTTGCACTGAATGCACAACGGCATACCCTATTTGTCATAAATAGAACGACGAAAAAAACAAAAATAGCGTTCGGAGGCAAACCCTTGTCCAACTTGCCCCAAAAAGCAAAACCCAGCAAGAAAAGAAGAACCTTGAACATGAGCACATGAACTCCATTTCATCAAGTTGAAGAGATAGAGGATTGAAAAAACGAATGAAGTAAACACCAGCGAGTTTGACAGTACTAAAAGGAACACCAAACAGATAAAACTACTGCAAGAGCGCCATTAACTAATACTTACTTGCGTATGGAAGAAAAATTGAAAGAGGAGAGATGACGAGTCGAAAACAACAGATAATACTCCTCAATCGAACCAAAGCTTTCGATTTTTGGTGGGGAAAGAGCGAGCAGTAAATATCAAACGAAGGTGCACCGAAAAAACAGAAGAATCAACTTTCAGGGGAGGGACCGACTTTTAACAGTGGGATTCGTAGGGCATCCAAATTCCAACATGTAATATGTGTCAGAGTTAAAACTTAGGTTACTAATTTTTTAAAAAATATTTTTGAAAACTATTTTTTATCAAAAATAAAAAATTATTTGATAACTATTATAAAAAAATAAATTGCAGAATGAAAAATAAATTTGGTATATCTAAAAAGTCTAAAAATAATTTTTATAGATCCCATCTATATAGCATACCAAAAAATTGACTCAAACAACGAAGGCACCCACAAGGTAAACCCCGCCTCTCAGGCCTCCCCGACTGGTTCTGTTGTAGATTTGCACCTCTCTCTAAAAATTATGTAAAAAATATATTAAAAATGTCATAATATAAATTTTTAATAAAATCATACTAAATGGAAAATTAATACACAAGTCTCTCAATTATAACATTCTTTTAATACAAACCATACCAAACAGTTATACGAAAATGAAAAACATAAAAAATACAGTAGACACATTGGTTCATCGTCATTAATAATTCTGATAAACTTCCTTAATTTGATGTGCAATTTTCTTTCGATATCTTTCCCATTGTTGTTGTTCCGTAGCTCTCACTGTAGTTTCAATGCTCACGACCTCATCATCATCAATGTTACTATCATTATCTTGACATACGTCATCAAATTCTCCATTTTCTGCTTTTTCAAAAAGTCAATCTGATGAAACTTGCTTTCTAATAAAGTTATGTAAAGTAACAGAAGCGATCACAATCAAGACTTGGGTCTTAAATTTATATGGCGGCATCATCTTTAAAATAGGAAAACGTTTCTTCAATACACCAAAAGATCTCTCAATAACGGTTCTTAATGACGAATGTGTAAAATTAAACAACTCCTCTGCTCCTTCAGGTTGCCTACGCTTAAAATCTTGTTGATGATATTGAACATTCTTGAAATGAGTCATATAACCAGACGTATGTGTGTACCCAGAATCAACAAGATAATATTTACCTACAAAATTAAAATTAACAATTACAATCTCATTATAATCAATCAGATGTAAAAAAAAATTAAGAGCAACTAAAAAAATAAAAATAAAATGGAGCGATACCTGGTGGCGGATGGGGGAATTTCACACGAGGAGTGTTGATGGTTTCCCATAATATTAGATTGTCATGTGTTGTTCCCTCCCAACCAGCCCAAATGTAGGTGAAACACATATCAAATGAACATGCAGCCAATACATTTTGAGAAATTTCATTATTTCTACCAGATCTATATGGTACTTGTTTTGCAACAGGAATTGATGCACTTATGTGTGTTCCATCTATTGCTCCAATGCAATTGGCAAAGAATGGATAATACTTTCGATTAGGTCTGATTTGAGGTGATGTTTCCTCGAACGAGGGTGATTCTACTATCTCCCTAACAAATGTCCGTAGTGCTTCCAATACGTTATGAAAATGACGGCTCACTGTTTCATTTGAGTGCTGAAACCATTCCTGAATGACACTATTTCTAACATTATGAGACATCACTAATATTCTCATTGACAATTGTTCCTCCACTGTAGTGTTCTTTGTGTTTGTCATTAAACTTCTCTCTTTTAATGCACACACCAATCTCATGAAATGCTCCCTAGACATGCGGAATAGTCGTCGAAATCTTCTTGGATGTGAATTGGGGCTCAGTAGTTCAAATATTAAGGCATGACATGTGAGAGAACGTGTATGCATCGATTATTTTGTAAATTGGGAAGTGGCCTCATCATCATCATTGTCATCAATGCTATTATCAATTCTCTTATTAGCAATCTAACCCTTTCATCGTTGTAAATGATGTATTTAACTTGAACCCTTTCCATGACTGATCAATCTCAATATCGATTAGCAATCTAACCCTTTCATCAGTCCAAACAAATGAATCTTTAATAAAACTCTTTGCATCAACTCTCGTCTTTACTTCATTGACCTTTCCTTCATCCACCTGAAATAAATTATGTTTTCAATTAAAACACATAAAAGATGAAAATGTTAACAGGGCATGAGGCAGGCATACCTTTTTCAAGGCCAATGGGTGTCTAATATTGGCATGCACCATAGAACATCAACCTCTAGGTATGAAGGTGCAACTTGCAAGGACAGGATGCTAAAAATAATAATTAACTTAAAAACAATAAACTGAAATTTGACCCCAAAAAATTTATTTCAAAAGTATTTCATTATTCATTAACTTGAAGATAATAAACTGAAATTTGACCCAAAAAAGTTCATGTCAAAAGTATTTCATTTTTCCATTGTCCATCATGTGTATTTTAGGAGTTATACCAACACTTTATCTTTTATGACAAATCATGATGGTGTATTGGATTTAGGGGTTCTGGGTTTGTTTGGGGGTCTTTGTCCCCAAGCCACCATATGATCCACATTATATAAAATTTTCTTGTCAATGTTTGTTTCCAAGGGATAAGATATAGTGATCTCTAGACTCTAAGGAGAGGGAAAAAAAAGGTCACATGATCAGGTACAGTTTTATATCTATTCTCTAGGTCACATGATCAGGTATAGTTGTGGAAATTCAATAGCCTATATTTACCAGGTTGCATAGCCATGCTCAAATCTGTTGTTTTAAGTAGACCAACGTACCTTATGTCCACCTTTCCTCTCAAAGTTGTCCTTACAATGTCAAAGCCTGTTAAAGAGGGAAACTCAAAGAAGGTTCTGCATTACCTCATGCAAAACTGAATGTTCACCTCAATCAAAAGTTATAACATTGGCTTGGGGGATAGAAGACTCAATTCATTAAACTCAGATACTAACTTTTTCGGCGCACCAACTTTTTCGACGCACCATGACTTCTATATTCTAATTTTAATGGTGCACTGGAGTGTTGGGGAAGTCAATATAGAGAAGGATCCTTTGATCCCTGCTGTTTTCTTGAAAATCCCAGAATCATTCCATCTGACAAACAAAATCTTATTTGTTTTTCAGCTTCCCTAATCCCTCCTATTAAACTGGGATATATGATGAAATTAAAGATATTCTTTTCCAAAGTATTGAAGGACATTAAGATGAACCATTCAGAATTGGGTAGTGATGAACTTGGATATTCCTAATTCCTGTTTTCAGTTTCTCTGCTAAAGAGGAAACCTTAAGATCCAAACTTCTCTTTAAAAGTTGTCCCTTTCTTAATCCTTGAACAAGTTTAAGCATGTGAATAAGTTTTTTTTTACTGAAACTACAAATTTTATATTGGAAGTGGCAACTCACCGTTAAATTCTTGGGCTGGTATCATCTCTCTTCTATGAATTTATATATCCTTCTTCTTTAAGTTTTTCAATTTACTTCTAAAGTGCTTTCTCATTTTTTCAATGCTAATTTAAATTTCTGCAACTGTTTATCTTCATTGTGATCTGAACTTGTACTATCACTATTTATCCATGCCCTCACCCTTTATAATATTTCATATCCATTCCCATTAACTCTTTAACAACTCCCAGAAGTTTCAGCCAGTTAGAATCTTCCATTTATGTGCACCTTAAAACTGAACCTGGCATCTGGACCTCAAGTGGATTTGAAAAACCTCTTAACCTAACTCTCCATAATGTTGAATCATCTAAATCCTTTTAAACCTTTCAAACAGGTTCCACGTCCACTTTGAATTACAGTCTTGTTTGCCAAAACCCGAACCTGAGAATCCTCTCATCTTAACCAATCCTTTAGATTCAATGTGAACCATTTCAATTAGATCAACAATTTGATCTCAATTTAAAACTAAAGTAGATCAGCCAAAAAAAAATAAAAATTTCTATCACTTGAATCCCAACCCTCTCCTTAAAAAGTACCAATTCTGATCAATATGTACTTGCTTAGTTGTATTTTTTTATTTTGGTTTCTCACATTTCAGTACCGGCAATAGACACAATATGAAATTGGCCCATGGGATCTTCCATTCCAGGTTTTGTTATCAGACTTGACATAAGGACTCATCTATTCAAGCAAAATGTAAAACAGAGAGAATGTCAAGTATACAAGGTACCTCAGGTTCTAGACTTGATCAATGTGGAATTATTCCTATAAGTTCTCTATGGGTAAACCTAGTAACTTATTTGTGAACGTTGGTATGTTTCCCCTTTTCTTCCTTCGCCTTTTCAATTGAGGAATGGGGTCTTTTAATCAATTTTATCTTCCTTCCTTATCCCACTTCACCCAAGGTTCAACGAGTCCCTATATCTGTATCGGACATGGTATCGACCAACGCCAAAACTGATCCGATACCTTTACGGATCGATGGTACAGCTACTGGATGACCAACACATGGCTGATACAATTAAAAAGTAATAAAGAATAATAAAAAAAAAAAGGTATCAACTTTTAAATCCGCCAATACAATCAATCGGATACTGACTATGAAAACCATGACTCTACCCAACACCTCTCTAACAAAAAAAAAATGGATTTCTGAAATTGAATGCAGATAAAGCCTTATTGGCACAAAAACAGTCACCTCGATGAATGGAGGCACAGCCTTCCCAAGATAGTTGTCAAGATTTACACCAAGCAGTTATTTTTTATATATGAAATGTACACCAGGCAGTTGGTCGATTGATAGAACTCCAAGGATTGGCTGTAGGATTTGTTTAAAAGCTTTTGATAATAACTTTTCCAGATCTGTTGAACCTATTGTGGACTTGTTGAAACATATTATTGAATATGTTGTAACAAACAAACAACCCTACCTCAAACTAACAAGGTTCAAGAATCCAATGGTGGAATAAAAAAACATAGAAGTACCTGATCATGAAACAAAACAAAAACCAAAATGGGAGCTCTACATTCAATAATAACAGATCAATCTTCAACCAAACCAAAAAACCCTAAACCATTCAAATCCACTGGAATAAAACCCTAAATATGAAACAAAAAAATCCATACACGCAGAGAGAGAGAGAGAGAGAGAGAGAGAGAGAGAGAGAGAGAAAGTACTTACCTCTAGAATACAAAGAGAAGATGGGAGCTGCTTGGAGTTTGAGAGGTGCTTTGCAGAGAGGGAGAAAGCTCTAATAATGAGATGGAGTTTGAGAGATGCTCTATAGAGAGGGAGAAAGTTCTAACAATGAGATTTGCATAATGAGAGCTTCTATCGTCACTATTCCCTTTATAGACTTCTCCTTTCTACCCGTTACAAACAATAGACTATTTTACCCTCGTTTTTAGACCCGTTGGAGATTGAAAAACATGTGCAACTTAAAACTTGCGCAAAAACAGATTCAAAAATGCTTTTCGACAAAAATTAAAAAGAGGTTCAGACCTCTTTTTGAATTTGAGTCACTTTCTATTTTTTCTGACAATAAATAGCAACTAGAAACGATACCAAACACCTAAAAAATAAAAATTTGTCAGAAAAATAAAAATAAAAATGATACTAAACACAGCCTTAGAAAGAAAAAAAAAATGATTCCAGAATCACCGGAGGGGAGGGTGAAATTCCATCCTTCCATTGTTCAATAAAAATAAATTTATAAAAAAAACAACAAAAATAATAATAAATTTATGTGTCTATCAAACTCCTCCCTACTTGCCCCTTATATATATATATATATATATATATATCTTCCCTTGGTCCGTTGCTATAATTTTTTTCTTCAAATTCAAACATAATGATAAATTTATGTGTATATCTTTTTCTCTCGATTCAATTTTTCTTCTTCTTAACATTCAAAAGTAGTCTAAGTGCCTTTTCCATGGCGAAGCACCAACAATGGTTATATGGCAGTTATACAATGAATTAAGAGGATGCATACTTCTTTGTTTAGGTTTCCTTTTCACTATACACAAGGTGACCAACGTTATTTATTAATGCCCTGTCTAGGAAGTCTCTATCTCTGACATGTAAGATAATATGTCTCATATCCACTGTTTGGCTCCACACGGTTTCTTTCTCTAACATATATGGCACAATGGCACAATGGCACATATTTACTATTAGGCTCATTGACCTTTATCATAGTGAAGCCTAAGGATATTGGGAAAAGCATCCTAAAATAATTTCGATAATATATATAATATCATATCAATACTGAAAACCTATTACAAATGTCATATCACTTGTTTAACCGAATAAATTAAGTAGATAATAATACCTTTTTGACAATTATAAAATACCATTTGTTGAAGATTCTGGATGATTATATAATGAAACTGTTTGATATTCAATGATCTCACAAGCAATCTGGGTGTTTAACCCAGTTGAACAGGTATACCATAACCTAATATTTTAAGTTTTTTCCTCCCATTGTCTGTGTGACTTGAGATAATTTTATACCTCTAGGGCATATTGACCAGCCATAATGTCAAACCCTATGTAAGATGCTAGCCTCCTAATGTCCATATCCAGATTATCTTTTGGCATACCTTGATAATTACCAAATGCACCCCTAAACAATAAATAGGGACCAAAAGTACAAAATTACTTTTTTCATAAAGCCAAACTATATCATAGGATTTGCAAAATAAAATAAATAATAGTTTATATTTATAAAAAAATATATTTGGATGGAAAACCAGCATACTATAAATTCGTTCAAATTCACAGTTTGTAGATACGCATACACTTTATAATTGTCAAATCACTGGAAATGGAACATTAGGCACTAAGCTCACCACTTAGTGTATACAAAGTCTTTTCACGAGAGGACTTCATTGACCATATGTGCACCGATCGTCGAGAGACTAGTCCCCATGTCTCCCATAGTCCGAGTAACTTTGACTTGCACCCCTTAAACCTAACATGGTCTAATCAATGTCTATGTAAGCAAATAGGGCATTATGATAAGTGTGATCAAACCAATGACTACAAAGTGGCTTTTTTGAACAATCATCCACAAAATCAGTCCATCAATACAATAGACAAAAAACAAAGATGCCATATATAACCAATTTATAAGTCATAAAATATGCAAGCCACATGCCATAAACATATATATACCTCAAAATATAGATAGAAATATCCAAATAAAAAACATAAAAATAACATAATAAATATGTGTTGGGCCACACAACTTCAACAGTGAAAATACATGCCTATATCAAGCATCAATAATTGAAAAAAAAAACAAAAACCTAAACACCCAAAAAATGTGTCTTTGAGCAAATGCGTTTTATTGTTATTTTTTAACACACACACACACACAATTCCTCGAATCAACAAAATCCGATTGGTTGCAAAGGGAATTAAAGTGAATGAAAGTAAACTTTTAAATTTTAAAAGGAAATTTTTGTAATAATTAATGTCCATGCTATCACATGACTACATGTCTTAAGGAAGTTGCTAAAAATGTTCTAGGTGTATCGAAAAGAAAACAACATTCTCTTACAGAGTCTTGGCGGTCGGATAATGAGGTTCAAACAACCATTGAAGCTAAGAAAAATAGTTTCAATACTTGTTTAAAATTAAGGATACAGATGATCTAAAAAATGTATAGACTTTCCATTAATGAAACCAACAAGATTGTAGGGGAAAGATGTCACACCCCAATTCTGGAGGAACTAGAAGTGTGAATGAATCATAAATGAACCAATAACTTAAGCCAGGATCACATAGGACCATGCCAACAATTAAATCATCACATCAACCATAATCGTAAATAATAAATAATAGCGAAAATATTTATTAATAATGAACTGAGAACTACTGTGATAGATAAATATTAAACCAGTTATTCAATAACCAAAACATAATTAAAAATATCCATTCCATCCCATAGATTCAAATACGAAAATAACTCTAAAGGTAGACACAATAAATACATTCGCATGACGAATCATGCTCGTTCTCCACCACTTGCACGTCAATAGCCGCCATGTGCCCACAGGTGGCGTATTAGTATAGTCTTCCACCGTAGTACCTACGTCATCAACTAAAGAGAGTATAAATTTGTGGGGTGAGCTCACAACTTAGCCCAGTAAGAAATAAAACAATGCAGCAAACAATATGCATGATGTAGCATTCAATCATTTAGTCTGATAAAGTTTGCAATGTGCTATGGTAAAGTTAGGCTTCGTATCATACAACTAATCCTAACTTCCATATACGAGAGTGTGAGCACACCCAACGAAAATACTACAACCAACTCCATTATCATCCCACATCACTCACTATTAGAAAGAGATAGAGCTAGAGCTTGGACTGATTGCATACCGCCAGAACCCCCCTAGTACCCTCCAGAGATAAAGCTAGAGCTTAGTGGATTGCACACCGCCAGCACCCCCTGATACTTTGTCCCATACCAGTATGTACTCCGTCACTAACCAATCCTATATATCATTACAAAGTATCATATATCTACCCCAGCATCTTTCAATACGAAACAGAGATAAAGCTAGAGCCTAACAAATCGTACACTGCCAGCACTCCCCTTGATACCCAGTCCCGTATTGACTATACAATGACATCAGTATAATGAATGGTTAAAGGCTCCAACCTCTCTCCACCCAACACACCAACCATACACAACCACGTGTTTATCCTCAATCACATTATACAAGAGTAATAATATGCATGAACAGTATAAAACAGATATTGGATGACATGTTATATGCATAGTACATGCAAATCAACAACACACAAGGTAGTTTACTATTAACCAATTAGTTTGGGATCTTGTCCCTCACTTGATGAGTGACTTAGACACTCTCTGAGACGTTGGAACTTGCTTTGATTGGTTATAAGTCCCTAACAAACATTAGGATTAAAGTTAGACTTTTTTCTGATAGTTTGTGTCTGTTCGGATTCATTGTCCGGAGTCAAATATGTCACTCCGATCATTGTTCGGTGTGGCACATTGTCCGACCGGTCATCGATATGGATGAAGCCTAAGACACTTCCCGAGAGTGTCCAGTAGCTTGTTCTGTAGCTTGTCTTGGTGGCACTTGGAATTCGTAAAGTCCGACATAACAAGTTTCAGACTTTCTGTGAGTTTATTCGGTAGCATGTCCGGTCTGACAGTAGTGCCTCCAGACAGTATCCCAGAATGTTCCAAAAGGTGTCCGAGTTAACTCATTGGTTTGTCTCTCTCCAGAGTTGATCCCTCGACTCATTCTAGGGTTCATCCTACACAATTATATGGTCCGGAACACGTTAGGGTTAGGTCTTCCATTATAACCCTAGTTTATCACAATATTATTATCGATAGATCTTTGTAAACCCTACAACAATAGATCCTTAACATATTGGGATCAGTCAACAGTCGTTAATGGTTGTGATCCCAACCTCATGTTCATCCTAACCTATCTACAGTGATTAGAAACTTATCGTTGGTTTATTGATGACGTTGATGGAAACCGATGAAGATTCTTGCTGGGGAAAAGATCCCTCCTTACCCAGCCTTCTTCTCCCTTATTCTCCTTCACAATCTTTTTCTTCTCAATATCTCCTCTCTCAGATCTCTTTTTCAAACTCTAGGGTTTTAAAAGAGTCAATAAAGAGATTTAATTAAAGGAGAGGGCATTTATATAGAAGATAGTGTCCTTAAAAGACTCTAACTCTCGTATAGAAAAGAGTCCACCCAAACAAGGAAAATTTCCTATTTTTGAATTCGATTATGGGTTTGTCCCGTTGCTTGTCCGGTAGTTCAACCAGCGAGACCGAACAACTCAACCAATCCTATCGGACAAGGTATAATTCAATATTTTAAGCTGTCTGGGTGCCCGATGGTAGAAAAATGAGACCGGACAGTGAGGCTGGACAAGGTAAAACAACTAGAAACATTTACCTTGATGTTACTTTGACACGTGGCTACTTCATCCGATCGTCTGGTCTAACCCGGTTATGATAGGAAGATCAGTCATGACACAATAACCCATGTTAGACCGAGTTTGTGGAGTACGGGTCTTACAAAAAAAACGAATAAATATGAAGGGTCTTTATAACAATCTGAGCACAAATGAAAGAGAAAAAAAATAACCTATAAAATAGTTAAATGAGAGAAAAGAAGAGTAGACGTTTAGAACATATTAGATGTATTAAAAATGCATATAGTAATAAGGGATGTAGACATTAAAGATAGACAAAACGATCGTTTATACTGTCTACTAAATGAAGAAACTTCAAGTATTAGTGTCCCATGTTACTGCGTTACCCACAAAGACACCATAGGCTATAGATATATACACAAAATTATGGTGACGGAAGTTAAAAAAAAAAAAAATTTAAGGAAAATAGATGTAGGCAAAGCATCAGGTAGAGATGAAGTCCTAATAAAAGTTTAGAAGAGCCTATGAATCTACATAGTAACTTGGTTAATTAAGTTATCTAATAAGATTGTGAACATGTGAAAAATACCAGATGAAATTCCTCCGTGCATGTTTGTTTATGATATTGTTTTGTTAAATGAAATAAAAGCAAAGATTAACGCAAAGTTATAGCTATAGAGATCAACATTGGAATGAAATGATATTAAGATAAATAGAACGAAGATAAAATATATGGTGTGTAATTTTAGTCATACAATAACAAATAATGAAGTGGTAAAAATTGATGAGAGAGATATACAACAAAGTAATTATTTTAAGTATATAGGTTTAGTCATAAGTAAAGAAGGTGATATAAAATAATGATGTTTCAGAGATGATTAAAACTGAGTGGATGAAATGGAGAGGTGCATTTAGAGTGATATGTAATCAACATATTAATTTCAAACTTAAAAGAAAATTTTATTGAATAGTCATTCAACCAGCTATGACATATGGTGCAGAATGTTGGGCAATTAGGAAAATCATATAAATAAACTTAGTGTAACTATGATGATGATGTTGAGATGGATATGTGGCAAACTATAGAGGATAAAGTAATGAATGATCGTATTAAAACTGATTTATTTGGGAGTAGCGCCGATATATGATAAGCTACGAGAAAGTCGTTCAAAGTGGTATAGGCATGTTCAACGAAAACCATTAAATGCTCTAGTACTAAATAGTGATTTGTAGCGATTTATAGTTCTATTCCACTAAGAGAATTGAGGATAATTTGCTTCTCCAATTAGTAGTCTTACACTCTGATGACAAAGAGACAGAAGATGCGACGGTTCAATCTTTCATGGGTATTTTCACTTTTTCATTTGGGGGAGAGAGGACCCCGATCGTTCAAGAGACGATGGTGATGCAGAGATCGATAACAGAGAGCGACGGTAGGGAGGGCTAGGAGAAAGCAGGCAAGGAAGCCAAAAAGCCAAAGATCTTGACGACTTATCCATTCAATGACTTTGGCACTGGACGTTCCTAAAATGGCAGAATTTAATAATAGACGTCTGTTGGCATTCTAGCCTTCCTTCTCCTTTCAGGGCCTATCCGAAAGAGAATCCAATACCTCATGGTCATGAATATCTAAATAGGATGAACTGGCTACCATGGATATATTTGCTTCGAAACAAAACAATTCACCACTTAGATGCAGATGTCATGCTGGGGACTCTTTCATACGGCTGTAGGCACTATAGAGTAAGGGAGAATGAATACTTATAAGCTAGCTAATTATTCGGTATAGTTGACATATAGTGGTTCTATCTTCCTCCATTCTTTTGCTCCCATTCCAAAAGAAAACGGTCATAATTATTAGTTAATAAATTTTACTAGAGTCAGACCTCCATTTTGTTTAAAAAAATATTCAGATGCCAATTTTGGTGCCAAATGTAACCGGCATTGATTTGATAATTGATTAAGTGAATACTTAATCCATTCAATGCTAAGCATAAAAGCAGACAAAACTAAGACAACTTTAAGAAACGTGGTTAGGAAAGACATGGACAGCTTAAGCCTAATTTCAAGTATTATATTAAACATAATTAATTGGAGGACAAGAATCAATGTAGCCGACTCTATTTAGTTGGGATAAGGTTTTGTCGTTGTTTTTGTTGATATCATATAACTATGTAACTAATTCCATATCATTCCATGGTTAGTTATTAACTAACTTTTACTCATTCAAATTAATTATAAAAATCTAAAAAAAAAATTTACATCTAATAACTTCCATTACTGAATACGATATATTTTTTTTCTTTTTTTATTACATTGTGTTTTAACGGTAATTTTCTTGTTTTTAATTTTTATAGATTTTTTAATAAATTTAACTTATTTTTTCATTTGAATTTCATTGCAATCCAACTAAGCCTATATAAGCTGTTCTGAACTGGTCAGGAATTGGGATCAGCACCGACTCCAACTTGAATCGGTGAATTCAGCCAATCCGATCCCGATCTTAGAATCCTGAAAACGAAAAAGATCATGACATTATCGAACGGTCCAGGAACATGCATCAACTGCAAACCGCGGTGTTCTGAGAACAGTTGATCAGGATTCAACTCGATATAGGATAGCAAGAGGAGTGAGGTGCTAGGGTTTTGGCGAGATTGGCTGGTTCTTCTGAACCTTTCTAGCCTTCTCTTTCCATCTCCTCAAAGGGGTGACCACAAGAGAACACATCCCAAGCGAGGCGAAATGGTTAGTCAGACAATCCTCAATCTCTGCATGTCCTTATTAAGCCCTGACCCTAATTTTTTCTTCGATTCACTGTTTTATCTGGTTATTTTTTTGTGCGTGAACACCATGACAGGGTAAGGGCACGGGAAGCTTCGGTAAGAGGAGGAATAAGACGCATACGCTGTGCAATCGTTGCGGACGACGCAGCTTTCATCTCCAGAAGAGCCGTTGTTCTGCTTGTGGATTTCCTGCCGCTCGCATACGTAAATGTAAGCGATCAGCCTTCCTCACTCTCGCTTGAAATTGAAAACATTCGTTTGGGATTACTTGTATGTTTGTTTTGTTTTCATTTCATCATTGTTTTTTTTCCTTCATTTGACTCGTTCGTGTTAATTGTTCACAAACACACGATCGTTTAATTGGGGATTTTTTTTTTAAATCTTAAGAACCCATCTAGGAGTCTTCGGAAAAAATTATGTTTTATCTGTTATTCGTAAATTGTTTAAAGAGTGGTTAGTTAGTCCAATTAAGTTGATTATTCCATCTTGGTGGCCCAATTGAAATATGAAAGGAAATTAAAGTGAATTTGGTGTTAAGTAGACAGATATTCCGGGCCTAAAGTTTGTTAGGTTTCTGATCTTAGTCGTGCATATTTTTCCGTAGCTTTTAGATTGTCAAAGGAATGTGTTAAATTGACTCCTTAGATCGTTACTGGCTTGATTTATCGAACATAAAAAGCCATTTTTGTTCAGCCCCTTTGCACTTTTTCCGCCATAGAATTTTGCAGAGATGGTCTGTGACTAATGTGGGAATATTACTTAAAGAGGGTTCACACTCTATGGCCATACTCTTTGAGTTTAAAATTTTCTTATAAGGATATGTGGTAGAGAGAATTTGTGGGGGCTATGTAGACTTTAGTTAGCATCTCATGGCAGATTTTGGTTCCGACCTGATACTTTGTCATCACTACTATGAATTTTTAAACTTGTCACTGTGAACAACAGTTACAGTTACTTGCAAATTGTTGCCAATTGGAAAAATATATGAAAGCCGTCTGTCTTCTGTTATAAACATAATTTGGTAGGATCCTCTTGACATTTACTTCTTTACACTATGTTTTAAAGTTTGACATGACCTCAGTGTCTTGTTCCGTGTAATGGGTCCCTTTCTATTAGTCTGGCAGTCCAGTCAATGCAGTTGTGTTAGCTGTTTGTCCTTCTTGTTCGCCCGCCTTGTAGCTTGTATGTTTGTGTGCAGAATGTTTTCATGTTCTTTCTCCCATCTACACTATTTTACTGTCAATTCATGTATTTCCTTTTAATTTCGTGCTTTCCCCATCATTTCCCTAATCAAATTTTATCCATTCATATTGTAATATTTTGATTTATGTTCTCCCAGGCGAATCTTCCCATCCCTACTGTGATTTTTGTTCCTTTTTTTTCTTCTTGCTTTTCTTATCGGTTATAGTAAGTATTTATCTTTTTAGAAGGTAAAGGATTGCTTGTAAATGAAGTTTAATGACAGACTGAATAATAGGTGCTGCCTTATGCTGGTTGACATATTAGTGTCATCACATGACCTCTTCCCCCTGCCAATTTCAATGTATTTCGCAAGACATTTTTTTGATTATTAACTGTAGTGATTACCTATTTATGTAATCCTATTGTTACATATCATGAAGATAATTGATAAATTTTGAGGTTTGATATTCAAATTCTTGAGAAATCAGATAACTGGAGTATGAAGGCCATAAGGAGGAAGACAACCGGAACTGGAAGAATGAGGTATCTCCGACACTTGCCTCGAAGGTTCAAAAGCAACTTTAGAGAAGGTACCTCTTGATTTCTTTATCATTGGCAATATAATCCTTCCTCCCCCCTTCCATGTACTCTTTGTGTATTTTTACTTTTATTCACTTGTTTATTGTTAATATTGTTTTGTGCTTGTTTCCAGGAAGTGAAGCACCTCCAAGGAGTAAGGGCCATCAGAAATCATAGAAACAGTGGCAGGGGAAGGACATAATTTTGCAGTTTGTCATTGAGCACTTAAGGCCTTAAGTTAGGATATAGCATTTGATGAGGTTTCTTTCTCATTTTTCCTTTTAAAATGTAATTTTAACTGTGTGCAATTTTGCACATCATAATTTCGATTAAATCCTGGATTTTCAATACAGTTGGATAAATTATATTATCAGTTCTGTTTCCATAAAGTTTGGGAGTTCGAATCCATTCTCCCTAGTCTTGCTAACAGGAGGGGTTTCTATCTCATTGTAACATAAAAAATGAATTGTAAAATGGGATTAAATAATGAAGATAATAATTGTAAAAATGCATATATTGTTAGAGTAAAAATAGAAAATGATCCCCATACCGGTTGTCGGGAATCCCTCTTGCACTCTCTTTTCTCAGACATGTAGCCTCCTTAATTCCGGCAATCCGGTGTGGCAATCCCGTTCCCTTTGTTTAATCCTGTTTAATCTTTATCTCAGCCTCACTTGCATCAATTGGATTACAAGAGAGGCCGTTTCATCTCTGCCCTATGATGGATTGTCTCTGCGTAAGCACTGCTTTTGCTAACATGAGAAAAACAGAATGCGAAGGGTAAAGGGTGGGTTGGTAGCTTTCCAGCATCAGACATCGACAAGTTGGAACGGTTTGCAAGGGGGGATTCTAGGAAGGTAAGGCAATTTTGAGGACAAACAAGACCGAACCCCGGGCTGATACATGGTCCAATTCCGAGTTCTGGACCGCTGTGTGAAATTGAATCAATTGTGTTGGATTATACACTGTTGTCACAATAAAATTTGATACTCACTCCGATCGTCAACTACATTTTCATTCAAAAGAAAACATTTTATATGCAGAACTCTGCAATAAAACAATATGATCATTCTTGTCGGCTATTCTGAGCTTTAAAGGATATGTGGTATACGCCTCTAGTTTTTCAAAGAGGATATGGATCCACTTAATCCCAGTAAAAATAAATAAATAAATAAAAATAGTAAGATTCAATTCGAAGCCAGGGAGGGAAAGGAAAAAAGAGACTGAGTCGTAAGGGGAACTGTGGCACTGAAGAATACCTAACTGGTTATAGGCCTTCCTTGTAATTCTTAGAAAGGGAAGAAAACCATAAAGTTGAAAAACATATGTAATTTCAAAACCCATATTTACATTACACATGAAAAATAGAGGGCAAAATATGTTCTATTGCCACTAAAATAGTGTGCAATCCGGGCATAATTTGGTTGAGCTTGGCTTCCCTTTCAAAGAAATGTTTTCTTCTTCGGAACTTTTAGCTGTGAACCTTTCTTTTCATTTCTGCGCTCATCTGATCCTTTCCTTGTGCTTATGAGACCTGCTGCTCTAATGCACTTGAACTTATCTTGGGCTGGTGACTTTTGGCTCAAATTATTCTTTTTCAGGTTGGGAGATTGTTCCCTTGCTAGCCGGTTTCTACTTCCAATCATCCAGTCATTTTCTGAAACCAGATCAAGCAAATATATCAAATTATTAGCCATAATACTTCCCACTGAGCAAGAACAAGGGTATAGTTATTTGACCAATGGTTTCCTTTCTCCCATTACTTCCCCTCAGAAAAATGAATGTTAATGTAAACGAGTTCATGATTCCATTCTTTGATGATTAAAAAAGTTGAGGGAAATTTTTAGCTTGACCATTTTCTGATGCTCTTTTTCTAAACACTTTCTGCAACGCAGTTGATATTTGATATCAATTCTTCAAGTTGAATTTAATCAGCTTTGCTGTCAACTTGAATCTATTTAAAGTTAACTGCAACTCTGTGGTACCTAAAGTTAAGATGGATAACATATGATATTATAGTTGCACTGTTGATTGACTTGATTCTGATACTGTTTTGAAACGTTTGGAGAGAAATGGAGAATCTAACAATTGAATGTGGACAGAATGAAAAAAGGAGAAAAGTGGAAAAGAATTACCAGGACTAGATATGACAGCACGAGGGCGTGGAACTGGACTAGCTCTGATTCTGGTCTCTTCATCAATTTCATTATTGTTCTTCACTCCTGTAAATCAGGATGTTGTATCTGAGAATGACATTGCAAGACATTTTTTTTCTATGTATAATTGTAAAATAAAACTAACTTATGCAAAGGGAGAACCAAAATTATCGTGGTTAAAGGAGATATAAGTTTACGTGAACCCTTAGATGTAGCAAATGATGTTGTTGCGTTAGCTGGGACTCCTGCAACTGATGGGGAGGAATCATTTTGAGACCTATTCCCTGTATGACAGGCATAAAAAGTAGTATAGATTTGCTTGTTATCATCAACATTGAAAAAAATGAAAGTAGAGTATAACAAGCTTTATCACCTATTGAGAAACAAGAAATCACTACATTAATCTAGTGTGGTCATATTATAATCAGATATTAATATGGGGTTGCAATGAGAAGTAAAAGTTCAATACATGCTTCAAACTAATATTCAGAATTGAGATTTTATTCTTGAGGGTGAAGATCTGACCTTGAGAACAAGATGCACCAACCTCAAGGTACAACATACAGCTAGTACACCATTCATGAACCACAGTCTATCCATCTCTATTACTTCAAGGCCCTAAATTAAATCAGTACCCTTTGCTTTTTTTTTTTTAAATTAATTTTTGGGTAAGTAGTACCCTTTGCTTTTATTTAACCATTTTCTTTGAAAGCCCATTAATTTTTTATTACATCATTAAGGTCTAGTCCAAGTTTTTTTTTTTTGGGTAGGTAGAGCCCCAAGGAGAATTGAACTCATGACCTCTTCATTTTGAGGTGTTGGTCTTTTGCCAACTGAGCTATCCCCTTGGGGTAGGTCTAGTCCAAGTTTGGGTTTTTCAGGTCTAGCCCAAGTTGCAACCTGAAAAACCTGAACTCGCCATCCTTGCATGTCATTCCTGCGTATCTTTCATCAGATATCAAGATCAGTTTTACTGCATTAAACCGTCAACTTAAGATTGACTTACACTAATATCAAACTTAATTTTCTTTTTCTTCAAGAAAATCATGCGTCATTAGGACTTTCTCTTTCTGCGCATATTATTTTGAAAATTCCTAGAAGGCGGAACTGCCATCAATTGGGATTGTTTTCCTCTCAGCAACATAAAAAGAAGGTATTGACATGCCCATTCAAGCACTTTCAGATGTACCAGCTAGATCTGTTGGTTGTCTGGAGAACCTGTAACTAATTTAATTGGCCCATATTCCTTGAGTTCGAGGACAGGTGATTTAGTCATTAGTATCTGATGAGTACAAGTTATATCATCTCTTTGCCTCACTCCTCTGTCACTCTCCATGTTCTTAACTATCATCCATGGTAGTATGACTCAACAAAGCCCTTTTCCCAACTAAGTGGGGTTGGCATATGGATACTGTATTAATTAATGGAATTCAACTCTGTTTAAAGCCATGTTAATTGTCACCTGAAATTCATTCATATCTTTTTCCACCACTTCTTCCCAAGTACTTTTAGCCTATTAATGCAATGGACATCTATCATGAACGGACTCCTTGGGCTGTGCCCTATCAGCTGCTTCATCCCCTTTGTTTGGCCCGCTGAGAGATAATTGGGCTAACCGTGTTGCCTTACCTTAAAAGTGGTTGACGACCCTGCCAGAAGCCATGCCAATGGAAATCAAGATCAAGTCACAAGATCTCGCAAGATCAAGTCACAAGATCTCGCAAGATCAAGTCACAATATCTCGCAAGATCTCGCAAGATCAAATAAAGATCAAGCAAGAAAAGAAGTGGAGAATTAGGTAATTAATAAGGAAGTAATAATATAAGAATGTATTAACTAGGAAAATAAATACTGAATAAAATCCTACTAAAATAAAACAGCATATCTTCTTGCTATAGCTGTGCATTCTATCCATGTTCTTTTCATGTGTGATTTTTATTTGAAAAATGCAAGATCTTGTGAGATTATTTCAGATCTTGGGAGATTATGTGAGATCTTATGAGATCTTATGAGATCTTGTGAGATTGTGTGAGAACTTGTGAGATTGTGTGAGATCTTGTGAACTTCGCATCATTTAGATAGGGCTGAGCTTAAAATTGGAAATATAATTAACAAGGAAGGAATTAATATAAGGTAATTAAGTAGGAAAATAAGTACTGAATAAAATCCTACTAAAATAAAATAGCACCTCTTCTTGCTATAGCTAAGAGTATTCTATCTATGTTCTTTCCATGCATGATCTTTATTTGATCTTGCGAGATCTTGTGAGATTGTGTGAGAACTTGCGGGATCTTGTGACTTGATCTTGATTTCCATTAGCATGGGCTAAACAATTATTGGTAAGCAACGAACATGAATCCATTGAGAAATGAATAATCGATAAATGAAGTAATACTGAAAAGTGTAATCGCAGCACCCAACAGTTTTAATATAGGTCTGTACTTCTATCGAGAACCCAACAGTTTGGCTTCTAAGAATCCATATCTATAACCCAGTTCCTCCAACAAGTTAGAAAAGATTCTTTGGGCATTGTTATGTTTTCCCATTTTTAATGTTTCAAACATTATTACAGAGAAACTGTAAATAATATCTCCAGACAGTTTCAAAAACTGTGAAACTGCACCACTAGAATAGTTAAAGGAGTCTTATCCTAGTGATGATTCAAATGAATATCAGAAAATAAAAATTATTTATAAATGGTTTAATATTAGTGTATAGAACCTAATAAACCTCAGAATGACCATTAATATTAGCTTAAACATTTCCAAGTTTCACTAGCTTGGACAAAGGAGTGTGGATGAACACTTTCAGTGGCATGTTCACTGCTAATGATTATACAAACACTGCCATATATATATATATATATATATATATATATATATATATATATATATATATATTTTTTTTTTTTTCTATTGATTTACTACAGACAATGGAAAGTTGAGATATTCTTCGCAAAAAATTGATTAACAGATCCCAAACCATAAGCTAAACCACAAAAAGAAAAAAGAGAGGAGCTGGAATGCGCAAGAACAAGGAATTATTTTGCTCTCCAGTGAATGATAGATAATGAAATTGATACCCAGTATACAAATTTCAAATTCAGTTTGAACATTCCAACATAGGGGAAAAATATTTGAAGCTATGCTCAAAAGGATTAAACTAATTAAGAGAGCAAAAAACCCAAAAATGACCAAAGTAAACAGCACACCTGAACCGCTCACTGAAGAAATTCCGGACAAAGAACGCTTTTGTACAGAAACAGAGTCTAAAATCCTGAATAAAGGCAAGAAACACGTCTCCTTTTGTACAAAAAATTCATCCTCTTCTACAAGGAATTCTTCATCTTCTTCTTTCTCAACTCTCACTTTCACCCTGGGATACACTTTAAAAATTAACAAAAACCGCAAACGGATATCAGAAAAAATCAGTTATTCTGATCCTAAGCTTCCGATCAAAGACACAGATAATCAAATCAAAACAGAGGAAGAAAACTTACTTCTTGTGCTTTTCTCCATGGAAGCTCCTTTCACAAAATTATGCAAAAATAAATTTTTTTATAGAGTTGCTTGAAGACTCTGAAGAGTCAAACAGAAGGAATCAGAGATTGGCCCCAGCAACTCGAACTGGAGAATTCAGATGAAGCGTTTCGTGACTTCAAAACAAAGCCGAATCGAAGCAGAACTCCAGAAGATGATGTCAGTTATGGGGGCTGAATCAGCAAATGCGATCACTCATCACGCCATGGGTCTCAACTCTCATGGGCACTTGGGTAATGGTGGGACCCACTAGATCTTACCAAGAAATTTGAATTTGTAGAATCTTCCATTTAATTCTAGAATTGTCAGAAATAACCCTAGATGCTCTTTTCAGTCATTTGATTCGGTCTTGGGTGTAACGGCTTTCGATTGGGATTTTTTTCTCAAGGTGGTCTTAGAAAGTCAACTCTGATTATAATCAGGATGATCAAGGCCGTTCAATTTGTAGACCATTTGTTCTGGACTATATCAGGCCGTTCTTGGGTTTCTGTGGGCAGAGACTGGGATTGACTTCAAGATGTAAGCTACGGTTGTTCTCATCTGCAATTCGACCTGGTAGCATCGAAGATGAGGAGATAGGTTTCACGCTTTCGAATGATGGGGAGCAGATTCTGATGGACACCGTTCTTCCTTCTTCGAGGTCGGTTGGTTCTTCATTTTTTGAAGACATTTTGATCATGTTTTGCTTTCTATAGAGATTTTAGATTGCAGAATGACCGAAAGAATGTATTTGTTTGTCTCAAGTTTCAATTTGAGTTTGAATGCCGTCAATACATATTTCCTGTGTGGTGCTTGTGCCGAATGTTTATTGGCTAGTGTGAGGTTACCGTCTGCAGAAGAAGTGTCTATTAGTTATTGAAATCGACACAAAATGAAGGACTTAAAAACACTACTCTTCATGAATTTTTTTGCCTCAATTCTCCTCCCAACTCTCAAATGATTGAGGCTTAATTCAAAACTCTGCAAGATTTCACGATTTGGTCTCTCCAGCTCAATTATGATGCTGCTCTGTCCTAAAAATATCAGAGAATCTCTTCTTCAAATCCATCGTAAAGCTTTTTGTTGTCGCTGGATTTTGCCCAATGCTTTAGATGATGCCACCTTGCCACTTGTAACAGGAGACCAACAGCATGCAGTGAGGTGGTTAGGTTTTAAACCCGTGTCCATTCCGATGCCTAAGTCAGTATAGAACCAGGACAAACAGATGAAATCTGGCCAAATAAGACCCGAATTCCTTGTAGAGAAGGGACTGAGGTGCTTCGTAGTGAAGAAGACCACCTTCCAAGTAGAGAGTTCTAGAGTGAAAGCAAAATAGTAAAATGACTTAGATTGAGTGTATCTTTCTCCTTATTACTGTCTTCTATTTATAGCCAAGGAGGGAAGACCCTAGCATGGCCTCTCTCCTAGCTTTTCGGACTCTAGGTGATACTCCGTCACCACTGCCAGCATGTCCTATCCTGGGTGGTAGGTAAGGCCTGCTTGTGCAGTCGTGCGGGTAGGTGATTAGTCTACGACACTCTAGGATAGGATGCCGCTCTAGCGTTTCACCTCAGTGTCCCATGAGAGGCCCTGTCACCGTGCCTGATTAATACGAATGACCTTATAAGCAGTCAAGCCAAGTTGAAGTGTCATTTTGGTGGAGATGCACTCCCATGATAGGTTGACATGGCTTGTCCCTCTAGCATGGCTCACATTTAATGTATATCGCATTTATTGATGTGCATTTATCGCATTTAGATTGTTTCTACGTCAGAGTGATTTGGAGGCTCCTCTTTGGCAATCATGTCGTAGTTGGCGAGAGGGTCCCTCCAATTAGGTGCCCTGCAAGCGTGGAAAGAGAGGTCTCTGTTCTTCATTGAGGGCCACGTGTTCCCTTATGACCGAGACCACGTGGATGACCCCATACCGATTGACCCTTGGCTCCTCGAGTCAGGACAACTCAGAGGAGTCAAGAAGCATCTGATAAGGGGAAAATGTGACATAGTCGATCCAGTCTGCACGATGAGATCAAGGGTCAATCGGTATGGGGTCGTCCACGTGGCCCTCAATAGAGAACATAGTCATTTCTTCCCTCGCTCGTGGGGCGCCTAGTGGGAGGTATCCTCTCGTCAACTACGATATGATCGCCAAAGAAGAGGCTCCAAATCACTCAGACGTAGAGATAGCCTATATGCAATAAATGCAAGGGATATGCAATAAATGTATAGCAATAAATGCCAAGAATATGCATTAAATGTGAGCCATGTTGGAGGGACAAGCCATGTCAACCTATCATGGGAGTGCATCTCCACTAAGGTGACACTTCGACTTGGCTCGAAGGCTTATAAGGTTATTCACATTAATCAGGTATGGTGATAGGGCCTCTCATAGGACGTTGAGCTGAAACGATGGAGTAACACCTTATACTAGAGTGTCGTAGATTAATCACCTACCCGCATGATTGCACAAGCAGGCCTTACCTACCACCTAGGATCGGACATGCTGGCAATGGTGACAGAGTATCACTTAGAGCCCGAAAAGCTAGGAGAGACGCCATGCTAGGGTCTTCCCTCCTTAGCTATAAATAGAAGAAAGTAACAAGGAGAAAGGTACGCTTAATCTAAGCCATTTTGCTATTTTGCCTTTACTCTAGAACTCTCTACTTGGAAGGTGATCTTCTTCATTACAAAACACCTCAGTCCCTTTTCTACAGGGAATTTGGTCTCATTTGGCTGGATTCCATCTGTTTGTCTTGGTTCTATACTGACATAGGCATCGGAGTGGCCACAGGGTTAAAACCTACCACCTCACTGCGTGCTGTTGGTCTCCTGTTACAGGTGGCATTATCTAAAGCATCGGGCAAAATCCAGCGACAACACTTTCCAAAGCTACTGAGTTTTTCCATGTTGATAGACTTCACTCACCACGCGTTTCCCTCTTCTTCGGCTATACGAGACACTCATCACATTGCCTGGCAGCCCTCTCCTCCACTTGTTTCAAAACTCAATTTTGATGGATTTGCATTTTTTTTCGGGTGAATAAGTGGATTTGCATATTGCAACTATCCAACCACAGGACCAGCAGTAATTGGAGTTGTTGTCTGTGACAATTCAGGTCCGTTAACTTTTTCTGTTACTCAAACAATTGGAATACAATCCCCCCCCCCTTCATTGCTGAAGCCCTGGTGGCTTGAGAGGCACTGGAGCAAGCAGCTACTTTTGGCATTTGCTCTATAATCTTATCAGTGGACTCACCAGTGGTAGGTTGGCTTTGTTTTCCAACAGTTCCTTTACCTTGGTGAGTGAAACACATTATTGAAAATTGCAGACAGCTCTTGTCCTCAATTTTGTAGTTATCCATTGAACATGATTACATAGAATCAAATTATGTAGCTGATGAATTAGCAAACTCTGCTTTTGTGATGCGAGTCGCTCTTCCTTCTCTTCTTCTCTCTCCCCTCTTAACATTCACCCTTTCATATTTCATGATGTATCTGGTGTTGCCCAACCCCGTTCCTTCCAGGACTACCAATAGATATTATTTTTATGAAAAGAAAAAAAATGTAAAAACAAAGTGTGTTGATTTCATCAGACCGGCAGAACTAAAGCATCAAAGTTAAGGACTATATTAAAGATCTCATAAGAAACTTGCATCCTACAAATTGATCCATCACAGGTTGTACAGTAATTTTCCATTCTTGCGTATGGAGCCAAGAAATGGCAGTGGGACTACCTTCCCAGTGTACAAAAATTCCATACCGAGTATGACCTGGAAATCATCCATAGGGACAGCCTCACTTAGAAACCCAAAACCAGGTTCCTAGGAAGTTTAGGTTTCTCACATTAATGAGTAATTTGGCCTAAGACTTCCTGTATTAATTATTTCTGCAGCAGGAGTGACCTCTTGTAGCTTTGCTGGAAGTAGGGTGTAGGTGGGTTGGTTTATGTATTCCAGCTAGTGAAAATCAATGTTTATAACCAAAAAAAAAGAAAAAAAAGTACAAGAATTGTTTGGGAAGTTCCATTCATACCTTTGTTGCTTGAGGTTAAGTTGCCACAGGAGCTAAGTTATGCTAGTTAGCTATTCAATAAATAGGAGACAGCATATCATATGGATTTTTTGCTCCTAGTAAATAGAAATTGAGTGTTGGAGGTTTTTTCCTTCTTGTTAAATAGTACAACTACTAGATCATCGACCAAATTTTCATTTGGAGAAATAATGTTTGTGTAAGTTGGTCATTCTCTTTTCATATTGTTTTCTTTTGCCCCCTTCCCTTATCTGTTTCGGCTTCTTGTGTTTGGTAAGTTTCTTCTATAATTATTATTAAGCATAGATAAGGAATATTGACGCTTTCAAAATTTTTAGTAAATATGCTTCCTCCTTTGAAAGGCGTTGCATTTATTCTTTGATTTATTGAAGCATATATTGTGGTATACTTCACATTTCCGTTTGCTAATTTGGACCGCCCCTTTCACGTTAGGCTATTGGTTTGACTCAAGAAGTTAGGTGTGTATTTGCCTAAAATAAACGACCATATGTGCGATGACTTGTAAATGACTTCAGGAACCCAAATTTTATTACTATAATCTTGTGCAACAAACCTATAGCTGCACTATAAGAAGTTTAGTGTTGATAAACCAATGTGAATGTGCATACATCTGATGTTTGTTTTTGTTTTTGGTTTATCTTCAAATAATAAGAAAATATCTCCCCCCCCTAAAAAAAAGTCAGCAAGAATTTCGGGATCTGTTCCTTTGGGACCGTATTTTGCAATTAAATTATTTATGAATAATAGAAGAAATATATAGATCTCTGTATGAGATAAGAGAACATGTCAATGTTAGACAAGGGAGATGCTTTATTTGTGGAGAAGGTGTTATCTTGGAATTACAATTGGAAAAGCTGGAAGATCCAATCTTATCACTGTGCTTCATTCCTATCTTTTAATGGTTGGGTCGGTGTTTGTGTTTGTTTGAGTGTATGGTGGTGGTGGGAGTGGCCTTTGGGTCAGTTTTAACAGGTACAGGGTGAGGAAGGGGAGAAAAGAAAAGAAACAAGTGAAGTTTGTTGTTATTTTTGTTATGAGATATGGTTGCAGGTGTTGGTGGTCCTGGCCTGTTGCCTGCTTGGCTTTTTTTGGGGTTGGGTATGCTTGGTTGGCAGCTGTATTCATCTCTGAGTGTGTAATGCTGGTTTCAGTATTGTTTAGGTTCTTGTGTTGCTGCTTCAACTGGTTGTTCTGAAGATTTATAGAATGGCAAGCAATTATGAAAGGAGAACTCCAAGTTGCTAGTTTAGTAATTTGAGGAGAAACTAGAGGTTTTTTTGTAGGGTGTTGAGTTGTTGGGATAATTTCTTTCTCCCCATTTGTTGATAAGTTTGTTTATGAGTAACAACTGTTTTGCAGCAAAATAACATAAAATATAAATGTTTAAAGCATTCTGCACTATGTACATTGAATTGTTGTATTCTGGGCTCTTTCCCTCTATCCTTCTTCGTTGCCCTTGGGATCCTGCTCCTCTAGACTGTGTATCTCATGGTATCTAGTTTCAATAAATTACATTATTTTTCACAGGTAGTAGGGGGGAAAAATGTTCTGAAAATCTTATGCTAAGCCAGTATCAAGGCCAAGGGCAGGTGTCAGCTCCCATACATGGTCTTATGACTTTAAGGCATGGAATTTGAATCTCTTCCATATCTTCAATATTTTGGCTGACTGAACCAACTCTCATACGGGCTCCTGGTGGTTCATTTATTTGACCATAGAGGCATAGACTAGAGCTACTTTTGATTCTGCAATATTTTGGCGTTCCTATGTTTTTTTCCCCTCGTTTTATTTTTATTTTTGTATGATTATAGAATGATTCCATTTCATTTTGGTTATGAGAGCTTTAGTCTTTTGTTGCAAATCATTATATTGATTAGGTGCTCCTGCCAAGAGCATCATAAATGATTTTGAGGCAGTGCTAATCGAAGGTGCTCCTATTTATAAATGTAGCTTCAGATTTTAAAGCATCAATAAAACTTCTTTCACTGATGGTTTCTGTAGTTGAAATTGTGGTTCAGAACAAACGTTGGCAAACTTGGTCAATTTTTTGGATGGGAAAAACTCTTCCAGGAAAATGGTATGTAATCAATGATATACACAATGGCCTTGTGGATAGACTTGAACATCCCGTGTTATATAGATTTATCTTTTTAACAACCATATTGTTGCGCCATGTATAATTTCTGTGCATGCCTTTTTTTTTTTTTTTTTTTTTTTGTTTCTTTGGGTAAATCTGTGCATGTTTTTGTTATTATTCTCACTTTCCTTTTTTTTTTCCTAAATAAATCGTTCGACCATGGCAGTATTAACCACTTCTCAAATGGTTTCATAATCCACTCTTGCTGTTATTGCATTGTTTCAACTTTCAGCTCAGGGTTTCATGTTTTCTTAATTTTTAATTGCTTCTTGTTGATCGTTTCTCAATTAGCTAGATAATTCTTATTTACTTATTGCTTCTTATTCTAATTCTCAAACCTGCAGCTGCCAAGACTAATATGTCTTGATCAGATTCTTTATATCTTTCCAAGAACCATCTTCTGTTAGATCTAATTTATCTTTTCCTTCACTTAACTTGCTATTTGTTTTAGTTTGGTGGGTTCTTATAATTCATTTGGGGATCTGCGTTTCTCTGGGGAGGAACCCATCCCATCCCTGCTGCACCTTATGGGTATCAAGAGAACCATTTCCTGTTCTAACTTTTTCCTCCCGAAATTTTTTTTTTATAGCTTCTTGCTACTTTAGGAACCTAAATTTTACAGGGTTTTACTGTTGGACCATATGAACCACTTCATGGCTTTCAGAACCTTTTAGGATAAAAACCAATAAAGGAGGAGCAAAAGGAACCTGAGAACAGGATTGGAAAACAAATATTAATGGTAAATGGATGCTAAATCCTCTCCACATAGTCTGGTATGTGACTCATTGCTTGTCTTGTAGAAATATTAAAATGGTAGCCTGGGTTTATTTGGACATGCTATCCTGGTTTTTGAGTGGTAAAATACCACAATAAACAAACTGCTTGGATTCTTTTCCTTACAGGGGCAACCATTGACATTGTCAAAATTGATTATGTTGTTATTTCGGGCTTGATACAGGCAATGAGTTTCTCGAATTTGCAATGATGAACGATGAACATGCACTCTCACAACCAATGCCCATTGATCAGGTGCTTTGGAAAGGAGTCCATGAGAGGCTTTTCCTTTTTGATCAGATGCAGAGTTCACTGTTAAAAATTCCAGTCTCTCTGGCCTGGTCTTCAACGATGCTTATCATGGTGATGACATCTTCCTCATAAGCTTTGCAATCCATATGTGCTGTTTCTTGAAACCCTTGGTTCTGCAATCAATCCCTTGTTGTGTGCAGAGGTTTTGGGAGGTATGTTGGCCAAGACACGAATTTAGTTTTGAACAGTAACACTCCCATATCCAAATACCTTCCAACTGTAAAATACTCTCAACTTTCCATTCTCATGTGTACTGCTACAACATATAAAGAGAGGATTTGTTCTGCTTAATTAATCATCAAACAGAATATACACAGGACCCCATTTACAATGAGTGAGGAATTGAAATGTTACGTGCAGTTATGCAACTAATATTTATAAGTTTTGATTCAAGTTGCAAAGATCAGGACATCGGGCAAATGCCTTCCCTATTTTTTATTAAGCAACTGGGGAACGACTATTACACACACATAGAGATCTGCTTCCAAAGCTGAAAAACTTCAAAGGGCAGATAAGTTTCAAACCCCACAGTTCATTTATAGTTTTTCCCTAGGGATTGCATTTCATTGTAATCAAGGGTTTTTTAAAACCATGTGGTAGATCAAGTGAAGCACAAGACAATCTGGGCATTCTGTTTTTTTAATTCAAGCAATTGAGAGGTGGGAAAGTGCTTTGTAATAGACTTTACAACAAGGTATATTTAATGGAATGGCTGAGGTGTCCTGTCTTGCTGCATGTATAGCACCAGGCGTCAGCGCAGGGTCCAATGGGAGGGAAGGCAGCCAAGACGGAGGGTAGGGGGTCATTTAACAGCAGAGGGCGTAGGGAGATAGCTGGAGAGAACTTTTCCCTTGATTGAATTAGAGCCTAAAACTTGGTATGTGGCTAATCTAGACTGGTTTTATCTATCCAATGATTAAAATGGATATCTATCCAAGTGACGTAATAGATGCCTTGTGACGTTTGGAAAAATAACTTTGTGATTATTAATTTATTTTAAATATTATAAACCATTGAAAAGGAGAGAATTTTTGAACAATGTTGTTGCTTTCTCAGTTTCTCACTCACCAATGGGCATGGGCAACAATGGATCGTTGAATAGATGGGAAAGAGACTGTTAGAGGAGAGAGAGAGTTAGAGAAGGTTGCAAGTGTAGCTCCTACTTTGTCCATTGAAAGTGAGATTGGGAGAGAGTTATTTGAGTGGCGTTGTTGCATGTGCCACGAAATGGATGTGGGATACCGATCATTAAGAAAGACAAAGGAGGAGAGAATAGAGAATGGATTACAGTGTGGCTCACTCCGTAGTCCAAAGAGCTCTGTTATTTAAAATGTGTTTTAAACATATCGTACTGCTATATTGTATTCGACTGTTTAGTACACGTATTACTATATTGATCTCAAAGACACGGTAAAATACTTCGTACTCCAAGCTCTGCCATTTAATACGCATATTGTGTTGTATCCATATTTGTATTTTAACTTGCATCTTCTATGAGTAATGAGTGAATTAATTCTACATCGTTTAATACTCTTATTGGTTTCTACATGTAATGGATGTGAAGATGAAAATTGATCACTTCCTCATAATTTCTTTAAATTTATTACTTTATTACTTTTTTTTTGATCTACTTGATTCGTTTAAAATTCATATAGTCGGTTTTAGTTTTTTCATTGTCGACGGATTGTTCGATTTTTTTTGATCAAATCATTCTTATTTTGCTCCGTTTAAAATCCATTCCATTCCGTTTCTTTTTATACTCTTCTGTTTTCAGGGATTATGTTCCTGTGGAGGCGTTACTCCCTCCCCCCAACCATTGAGATTGCTTGTTCCCCGTTGAAAGGAAGAAGATTCTCGCTGTTGCCTGCGCCAACCAATGGACGGGTTATATACCGTCATACGATCGACAAAATAAATTGCTAACTTCATCCATCCAATCGTTTGGAATTTCGGATTTGGTGTGCCTTGTGTTGCAGACAATATAGGGTTTTAGCCCGTCGCAGACAATAGGGTTTAGGACAAGCCCAAGTTTTCCTTTCTGACAATCTATCTATCATGGCGTCTCAGAGCAGAAAAGGGAAAATCAGGAGCGGCAGCGGGGATGGAATCCTAGCTAGGGTTACGAGTACTGTATCCGAATCCCAGATCGTCAACTATGGCAAACAAGTGGCTTCGGATGCTACATTCATAACGAAAAAACTCATGAAGAGCACCGGCAAAGCAGCGTGGATTGCCGGAACAACGTTTCTGATATTGGTCGTTCCTCTTATCATCGAAATGGACCGAGATCAGATGATGAACGAGATCGAATTGCAGCAGGCCAGTTTGCTCGGAGCTCCGCCGGCTCCTCCCTAGTGATTGTTAAATATAAATCGTTAAGTTCAGGTCAGAGGTATCTAATCTGGCAAGGGTTTTACATGTTGGTTTGGATTTTAAGGGTTTAGTTTAGATTCATTTGTGGAGCATTTGGGTTTAGGGTTTTATTGGTTTTTTCTGGTTCCTGCAATATGGTATTAATGATAAAAAGGACCCTTCTTAGGGTTCTTGGTCAATTTAATGAAGTGGATGTAACTACTACATTACTTCAATGGATTCGGGGGATATCATTGCTCCAATTTTCCATTTGTCCTTGGCTCTCGCTGGAAGATTTTGAATTTATGTAGCTGAGATAAATATGTAAGACTATACATTTGCTGATTTTTATTTGTATCAAATTTAAAAGCTTGAATTACTATTTTGGTTATGTTCCATCTTAGAGAAGAGAAAGCTGGAACTACGCTTATGAAATATTGATTCATCCACTCCAATTTTCCAGTTGGGTGAGGATTTTATTGGTTTTTTCTGGTTCCTACAATATGGTATTAATAAAAAAGGACCCTTTTTAGGGTTCTTGTTCTATTTGCTGAATTGGATGTAAATACTACATTATTCTTATGGATTCGGGGGCCATCATTTCCCCAACTTTCCAATTGTCCTCGTGTCTCGCTGAAAGATTTTGAATTTATGTAGCTGAGATAAATATATATGACCATACATTTGGAAACTTTTATTTGTATCAAAATTTGGAAGGTGGAACTACTATTTTGGTTATGGTCCATCTGAGAGAAGTGAAAGCTGGAACTACGCATATTAAATTTCCTATGCATTACATTTTCCACTTGGGCTTTCTTTTTTAGCTTTGGACTACTGGGCATATCATCCTGTAGAATGTTTAGAATCAGTTCATTTATTAGCATTTCATCAAGGGTTGTACTATGCAAACAAATGTTTTAGTTCTTGTCATGCATCATGAGCAACCATCCTAATTGTCTCTTGATTCTGCTTCGTTTCATGGAGTTGTAATTCTAAAACAATTCTTAAAATATACAACATTATCTTGTTTTGAATAAAGAAGCTCATTGTTAGGAAGAATTGTTCTTGTTATTTAAGCTGGATTAGGTAAAATATACATGAATAGAACTGCAAGGGTTTGGTGATGTGGTGCTTGTTCTTGTGTATAGTTACTCTTCATTAATTGATGTGTTTGCTAAAGGAAAAAAAAAGCCTAAAACCACGCATGTATAAATTCCTTCTGCATTGTTCACAGAGGAGCTAAGAAATCTGGCTTTTCTCTTGAGATGGGAAAGGCTTTAATACGTGTGACAGGAAGAGGAAGATGAAAGCCAGCCAATGTCCAGAGAGGACTCACCTTCAACTAAACCCATGGGGCACATGGAGTAAAATAAGATTAATTCTCCACCAATGCTGGAGCAGCTTCACTGATGAGGTAGGAGTATCTACTTTTTAACAGGACCTATTTGGAATGTTTTCATTTAATTCTCTTTCCTTTTATTTCATATTTTCATCATTTGAAACTTGTTTAAATTACCAGTAATCTCCGCATGTTGCAAATTCCATTAATGAGTTGATGGTATTTGTGACATCCTGAACTACAATCTCCCTCTCTATCATCCTACTTGTATACTTGAAAGCCTCATGAGCCTTTACAGATTTTAAGATTCTGCACCACCTTCAGAGATCAACACATGCTGCTGCCAACTTCTCACCATGATGCCAAAGTGCATCTCTCTTCATGGCTGCTTCAACCTTGCCTCTGACACCTCCACATACCCTATTTTCCAGAATCTATTCCATCAATTCTGTAAGTTTGGCATTAATCTCCATTGTCCTCACATGCCCCTTATCGCCTGCTAAGAACACGTGTAATTTCAATATGCACTTCAATCCGGCTCTGCCCACTTTCCTTCCTCCCCCTTCTGTTATATTTTTCCACACTTCTGCCACTTCTTTCCATCTCCTAGCTGCAGTTTGGACATTTGCAATGATTGAATATGGGGAAGGAGGGAGTTGTCTTGTAGATCAAGGCACCAAGGACCACACTAGCTGATATCACAGTTTGCCAAACTGTGGCATCAGGCTCGAATTGCGTTGTCATGTCAAGGTGCTTGGTCTCCTCTAGTCATGCGCCATTACGTGGATAATGCTCAATCCCTTGTTCCAACCCATGGTCCAAATCATCCCTTTTTTGTGCTTCAAGCTCATCGACCCAAGCAATAAGGATGGGAAGAAAGCTATATACATGAGCAACAGACCCATGATCCATCATCCCAGCAAACAACTGCAGCACAGATTGCTTATCCACCTTTTGTGCATAACCAGCCATCATTGGATTCCAACCGACGATATTCACATTAGGCTAGAGCCCGCTAAACATGGTAAGCATCTGAAACAAGCACTGACTTGCCATACCCATCTATCAAGGCAGTTCCAGCAATAACATTCAATTCAAGCCCAGTAACAACCGCACAGCAAACCTTAGAGGCAGGATGAAATACTCAAGGTGGATCCAATACTCAAAGATCCATCTTGTTTCTAATGGGAGATGGCATTTGAAGTGCACTAGAAGTGGATGAGCGCACCTGGAGAAGGAAGGTGTGAGAGGGATAACTGGAGGGAGAGGGGGAACGAAGTCTTGAGGATAGAAGTTAAGGTACAGTGATTGGGTAGTGTAGGGTGAGATGAAGTGGTGGAGGGAGAGGAGGGTGTTGGCGTTGGCGATGGCATTCGATAGAAGAAGTGAACAGCGTCGGCAAGGAGGTTTGATCGGGAGTAGTGTCATGAGGTTGCTCAAAACTGGTCGCTCGGTGATGACAATTTTGATGGCGTTGGCGTGGATGGAAAGAAAGTAGTGTCTAGGATGTGCTAACGTTGGACTTCCTATCATTTTTTAGGAAAAGGTAGCGGTCCCTGTGCCTCTTACATGTTGGCGGTGAGATGAGTAGCTTTTGGTATATTTTACATTGTTCAAAAGAATGTTAAGAAAGACGAGGTTAATGGAAATTGTAAAATAACCTATTTACCCTCCTATGATGAACACCCCATTCTTTCCATTTTTAAACTCATTCTCTCTAGTCAACAAAGGTTTCCTCTTCACTGGCAATTAATTATCTTCTCTTCTCCAACAACTCTCTTCCTCGGCGGCTCTCTTCTCTGGCGGCACTCTTTCCCTCTCTTCGAGCCCTTATTAAGCCCTTACTCGAATAGAAGAATTCATGATTGGGCCTGCATCCTTTCAACCATTCTATGAATCATTGAAGCCTCACCCCGTCATCTTCTCTTCCGTTCAAATCATGACGGAATCCAATCCCAATCAGATAGTTCAATCTTTTCATGAAATATTGACTCCCAATGGTGATTACCTCTAGAAATTGGCGAATGTAAGAAATTCTAGCATTTTTGTTCTGTTCCACCCTAGTTTCAAGACTTTCCCTGACGGGCTTCCATTAAATTTTCCTTATTTTTGGTTGATAATTTTTTTTGCCTGATCATATTATTGGTGCGTAGGGGTTTCCCGATTCTTAGCTTTTCCTGTTTACTCGGTTTACTTTAATGGGTTGAATTGTTGGTTTAGTGGTGTTTTGTTCCCTTCATTGTCTGGTAAAGGGTAGGATTTTGGTTTTGGGAGTCTCTATTTGAGTCGTTGCAGAGATGAGGGTCTTCTGAAAGTTTCTACTGGCACTGCAAATCCACCTCTTAACATTCAAAGCACCCTGATTTTTTCTGTTTCAGAAATCTCAGGAGTTTTTGAACATTCTTTAGCAGTTTCAATATTTCATGGTCCAACTTCCAAAAATTTTTCTCTCTTTTTTAGTAATTCATGTTCCAATTTCAATTCCGTAAGGATCTTCCCTGTTTTAATATCAAGCTGAGGAAGAGCCTTGTTCGACTAGCTTTACCGTCATCCATTGGGCTCATGAGAAGCATATTAGTCTGAACCCTCTGTGGATTCATGTTCAAACTTGACGGAAACACCTTTCCCTTGGATTCCATGATTGAAATTCTTGACCACCTGGATGCTAGAATTACCCCCAAAGAAGCTATAGCCTACTGCACCCAAAGACGGGATTCACATCGTCTCCTCCCAGAACCAAGCGGCAGTCTTATCCGGATGGCCATTACGTGGCTCTCAGGTGAATCCAAGACCTACATCGGAGCTGACACCCCTGCCGGCTCGGCTTGTCGGCTGGGTGTCGGTTTGGACGTGGGTCTCGGATTCACCATAGAACCACGTGGCAGCCATCCGGGTAAGGCTGCTGCTGTCCTCCCAGTGGTTATGGGAGGGGAGGATGCGGATTCACAAAGTGAAGTTTTAACATTTCTAAGCCTGATTAAATGATTCACTGCATATTGGTTGTGTTTCAGAGCCCTTTGAAAAACCCAAATCAGACTGGATCGATTGAGAAGTCCAAATCAAACCGGAACAACAAAATTAAAACTGAACCAACTTGATAATGGACCGATAAGAATTCATTTAGCTAATATTTAATTAAATGTACACGTAGAAGTCCAACATCGAAACCAAACAAGCCAATAGTGGTCCGATAGAACCCATTAATACAATTTTTTACAACATATACATGTAGTAAACTGAGAACTGAACTGATAGTGGACCGATAAAAGTTATTTAAGCCAACACGATAACAAATCGAAACAAAACAGATCCATTAATTAACGTATACAGTGCGGCCCACCGCAATCCGAATATCTTAATTGACATATTTTGAGCTGATCATAAAAAGCCTGAGACCAACCTGACTCGGACTGAAACCGGCCCCAACCAGCCCGATGACTCCCCTAAGTGCACGGCCCACATTTTAGAGAATTCTATTTCTCTTACCCTTTGGTAATTGGGAGAATTCAAAATGAACTTTTTTTAGTTGTGGAATGGGTCGGTAATTCAGGGCATATAGGGTAGCAACTCAAGTGGGTGCCCGAGTTGGGTTTTTCGAATGAACATGTTTAGGTTGTGTAATGGGTCTGTGATTCCGGGCAGAAAGGGCAACAACTCAAGTGGGTGCCTGAAGTTGAGTTTTCCGTTTGAATTTCCTTCCCACTTCAAAGCACCCAAAAATGGGATTTAAAGTTAAGTGTAACAACCTTTTTATGATTTTGCATAAGAGAGGAAGGATGTGATTAAATAGTCATTAATATGCTTAAAAAGAACATGCGTATATTCCTCTCTAGCCGTCAGCCGGCTCGGCATCTTTGGATCTCTGTCTTGGGAGAGAATGTGATCCAATGGTGCTGGACTGGTTGGATTGGGTTGGAAGGTTGGAGAGGATCTGAATGTGCTAGCTAGCTCAATTTGTAAAATCTTGCTCATTGTGGCATCCTGTTGCACAATATTCTGATCTAGTTGTCAAACGCTGAAACTAAAGGTTGGAAAACTTGACAATCCAACCAGAATCCAGATCCTCTCCCCCATACGGGTACCTTCCTCTAGATCTCACACCATCTAGGTCCAAGGTAACTTGCAGTCCAAAGATGGGTCCCATATCTCATAGACAATGTGAGATCTAAGGAACGTATCCACATGGGGAGAGGATCCAGAGTCCAAACTCATCTAACCAGGGTGAGATCGTAATACCTTCACACTCACTCACCTCTTGAGTAGGGTTGTAAATAAGAAGGGTATAATTAATGGATGGCATATATCTTTGGGCAAGGAATCACCACCGTAGAGTCCATATGGAATGGAATCTCTTATGTAAAGAGGGTGAAAGCATAGGAAGGGTCACTACAATGTTCATTACACGAGGAATTCACATGCCAGAGAAGAAAAGTTCTTCTATTCTTTCGTTCTGACGAAAAGGAAAAACTGTTCAGAACACCATATTTGCATTTGGCAAATCTGATCTAGTATTCTGTTCTCAAAGAACGAACCGAATAAAAACAACATCCCAGAACACATTTTATAGAACACCTTTTCCGTGTTTTTAACTTCTAGAACAAAACTTTAAGGAACAAAAAAAAAATAGATTTTGTGCTAGAGAAAACCAAGAAGTTTGAGCTTTTCCTCCACTCCTTGTTCGAGCACAACCTCTACTTCTCCTTCTTCGTTCTGCATCCAGGTATACATCTTTTCCTCTCTCTCTCCATCCCTCATTCACTCTTTTCCTCTCTTCTTCTCTTTCTATTCTCCATCTCCATTTCTATTCCCTGAGCCTTTTTTTTTTACAGGTTAGTAGCAGCTCCTTTGTTCAAGCTTTACATTTGCTGGGGTGATTCATGGTTCTACAACCAGGTATACATGTTTCCTTGATGTCTCTCCATCCCTCATTCACTCTCTACTTCTCTTCTTCTCTTTCTACTTCTCCGCCATCTGGAAGGAAGCTTTCCATCATAAGTTAACAGAACAACAACTCAATCAGGGAAAGTGGACTACCTTTTGATATGATAAAAAGGAGTCTGCCAACGCACAAGTTGAGGGCTCCCCAAGAAAAAGTCATAGACGACAAAGGGCCATTAACGATATCAATCGTCCTATGGAGGTTATACTCCACCTCCTCCTCTGAAAATACATGGGTAGCCTTCACCTGTTCCAAAACTAGGCTATGAATTTAACTAGCTGATTTGATAACTGCTTAAATTTCCACTCATACATGGGCGTTTAAATTTAGAGAATAAGTTAGCTAAATGTGTAGGTGTAAAATCCTCTTGAACGAACTCCCAGTATACATTCTCTGCACTATCGAACTTGATCATCACACTAACCCTTGAGACTTAACCACTCTCTTAAATCTTCCCAAGCCAAGATAAACCAGTCCAACATCTCATCAGAGAAACATGAATCAATGTTTAACAGATTCAATGGAGAATATCAGTTCATAAACAATTTGGGGAAAAGGAGGCCAATGAGAGTCAGAGAGAGAGAGAGAGAGAGAGAGAGAGAGAGAGAGCGAGAGAGAGAGAGGGAGAGGATCCGGTGATTGAAGATGTAAAGAGGAACAACAGTTGACACTGTAAAGCGCAAGGCCATCTTGGATTACATTTCACACTGTGAAACATATTCTCAAGCTCTGATACCAGTCATACTACATTGCATACTCTGATATGGCTTTTCATGCTTTGATACCACATATCATAGATCGATTTTTCACACACACACACACACACACACACACACACACACACATGAAGGATACCACATATCATAGATCGATTTGATAGTTGTGTTTGGTTGAAGGGGAATTGAAAGGAAGGGAAGTGAAAATTTTTAACTTAAAAAGGAAACTTTTATAATGATTACAACACATGCTATTATATTGCTACGTGACTAATTCCAAATCATTCATTGTTTAGTTATTAACTTACACCCCACTTTGCATTCAAATCCCTTGCATTTAAAAAGTAAAATAAATTTTACGCTTCATTATTATCATTACTAAATATGTTAAGAAAATTAAGTAGTTCATACAATCATTTTGTGTTACAACTATAGAAGTTTCTTTTTTAAAGTAAAATTTTTTTTCTTTTCCTTCTTTTCAATTTCCCTTGCAACCAAACACAGCCACAAAGAATGTCTAGGAAAACCCATTGAGGTCAAGGGCCACTTTGAACAACAAATGGGTGTCAAGAAGTTCCTTAATAAACGTGTGATTTTTTTGTTTTTGTTTACTCTCTTTGTTTGGTTTTTGGAGTTTTGAAGCATTTAGGATGGTGCTAAAAATGAACCAGGACCGTTATCCGAAACCTAATCATACCATTTAAACGAAAACCATGAAACCTATAATAACTATTAAAAAATTACAGATTCGATTCTGGTTTCAAAAATGATCGGTTCGATTCTGATTTTAGATTTGAAACCATTTGATACGTGGTTATTATCTACCTATGGTTTCTTACTTTTTGTGTGTTTAATCCCTTGAGCCCTCTTTGAGTGGTGTCAAGCCGATATCATAGCTCGAGGTGGCAAAAAGAAGGCAGACCAACATTCCCTTATGAGAGATCTGATTTCTGACTATATCAATGTTTAAACCGACTGTTTGAAACCGTTAAAACAGATTAAATCTTTAATTTAATTACTTAGTGTTGAATGTCTTATTTGATGAGAAATTATATTTTAAAGCTTTCCACATGGCCTACTTCTAAATTGGAAAACCATCTTTATATATGAATAAAATTATTTTAATGTTATTTCGGCTTTCCCTCTCCTCTCTCCTCTCTCCTCGTCCCTCTTCATTAATCATAACTTTCTTTATCTTTTTCCCGACAAAAACCGTTTAAAAGCCAAGTAATCGATAACGATTAATAATCGATTTTGATAAGCATTTTGAAACGGTTTAACTAATAAATAGTTCGATAGTGATTTCACATCTTACACATCGAATCAAAATCGAACTACACCGTTAAATCGAAACTACAATATTTAGCAATCTTGATTTGAGATGTCGGTTTATGCCTAAATTTTTAAGAACTTCCAATGAAATAATTCTTGTTGAAAGTTAAGAACCGATATACTCTTTTGTTTATTTTTCCATGTATCTGAACTTCAGTGAAGGGCTTACAGGAAACTATAAATTGGAATGGAAAGGAAAGGAAAGAAATGGTTGGATAGACATACTTTAAATCAAGCAGACATTTATTAATTCCAATGGGTACAAGATAATTATGGTTTTGGACGACCTTCATAAATCTGATAAGTCCATATAACAATAGAACTCCTTACTTTATGAAAACCATCAGACCATACCAGCTCGGTAGAAACGACCCAAGCTTCTGCTGGAAACGCAGGACCACTAACGTGCACCTTGAATTGCTGCTTCTCATTTAACGACTTGAAAGATTGAATGCTTGGAGTTACCGTAACATTCAGTTGCGGTTCTTCCCCAATTGTGGCTTTGTATGTTGAATTCGGAAAGCCCACATTAGTGACGGTTCTTGGGAATTTTCCTTTGAAGGACTTGTTTATTAAGACTCCATCACTCATTGATGGGTAGTTTAGAATGGCAGGTTTTCCAGTACTGTTCTTTTTGCAAGTGATGTTCTTTCCGGATATGATTTTAATCTGCTCTGGATGATAACCCAACACACACAACATCTCTATGTAGTCAGCTTCCACTGTATCGTACACAAGACCGGGATTTATAGCTTTTATTGGATCAATTTGACCAGCACCGTAAGCTAATTCCTTTGCTTGAACATAAAATTCAGACGACAAAGCTGTCAAAATGAAGAACATTAAAATGAGTCACAAGGTGATTGAGGCATTAATTATATGCTCGTCCATCCAGTCATCCACTACTGTAAAGTTCAAGGACAGATCTCATCAACTACTTTTGTCTCAAAATTCAACATATATTATTTTTCATAGATATATATATTATGATTTTAATTACAAGGCAGCTAGAGAATGAGATCACCTGTTGTCTTGAGAGCAGATTTAATTGCTACGGGAGACCTGGTAGGATGAAAAGTTTTGACATAGGCAGCAGCACCAATTGCATGAGGGCAAGCCATAGATGTCCTAGACATTATATTGTACATTGGATGACGTTTATACCATTATATGTTGAGAATGAGCCTTTAGGAGACCATGCAGCCAAGATATCAATTCCTGGGGCACTAATATCTGGCTGTAGCAGAGATCATCAATAACCATCAATAGTATACGACAAAAATTCGAACCGTTTGAAACAAAAGAATCCATGTAATCTACCCCATCAAAATAAATATTCAACATTTGGGTAAATATTTATAAACATACATAGTTAGAATCCAGGATGTATTGAAGACAATGTTAATCATTTCCATACATTGTAAGTAAGATTTGCAAAAATCTGAATTTTAACAAAAATACATACATATTAATGGCATAATGGCAGTCATTGTAATATTTATTTCAAATTTTTTTTATTCCAGATTATTGTTTACCAAACAGTCTCCTGCTCTCAATGAGTTCTAGAATCGATTCTAGATTCATTTTTACCAAATAGGCTCTTGCCCTCAATCAATTATGGAATCTATTCCAGAGCAGCGTTAGCAAACAACCTCTAGCTCTAGAAAAAAATGAGAGCTCAAAAATGACTCCAGAGCAAAATCCATGGAGCCAGTGGCATTATAAAGAGTCGTAGTTGGAAGAGGGTAAGAGAAATCTACATCACCGGGGTAACCGCCATAAAAAAACACCATTCCCTGAGCCCTAACCTGAAAGGGCTCTATTCCGTCTTCTTTAATACCACAAAATACAGTCTTCCCCTTCACTAAAGTTTTTGTTCAAGTTTCCAATACGGCGTGAACTGGGATCAAAAGTAGAATGATTTGATAAATCAGCATCACTTGCCCTTATAAAAGGAAAGAAATCCTTCTCTGTTGGGAACGAATTTAAAGCATGTCCCTAATATAAAAGAAATTAAATAATAGCATAAGTAAAAATTTAAATCCTTTTGTACGTAAAAGCTGCAAGGAAGAAGTAAAATGCAATACTATTTTGAAGTGAAATATGGAACAAAAAAAAAATAAAAAAATTTTGGTAATAAATCCACACTGATTAATATTGGAACCTTGAATGCATGATTTTATATATCAGTTGAGCATCTCCATCTAATAGCTTAAGTTTTGAATTGGAGTTTAACACTACAATAGTAAAGAAAAGGATAATAAAATTTTTTCGTATGCTTACTACTATTGTAATATTGTTTCCTAGTGTGATAGTACTTATGAAGTGATGATCAATGCTGGTTGCTGCTATTGTTAACATCCATAGAGCAAAATTTTTAATATAGCCAAACACTGGTCCCTCATACCCAGCTGCCACGGAGGTGAGTATTCCTTTCTGCATAACATGAAATGCTCCAATTAAAATTGCATCTTTATCAAAAGTTGTGCTAAATGCACCTGCTAATGAGACAGATAAGATGTCAACACCATCACTGATTGCATCGTCAAAGGCGGCCAAGATATCATGTTCAGCACACTTAGATTTCCAGCAAACTTTGTAAACAGTTATCCTTGCAGATGGAACAACTCCTCTTACAGTCCCATTAACCAGCCCAAATAGGCTAGCATTTTCAATTTCACCACCTGGTGCTGTAAAAGTAGTATGACTGCCATGTCCAAATGTATCATGCAGAGACCTTTCTTCCTCATCAGTGTAACTATTGTCGGCATTGTCAAACCGTGATCCAATAATCTTACCACAACAACAGTCACAAGAAATAAAGTTGAAATCAATGATCATCAAGAGGACAAATTCTATTAATTTTCAATTTGTAAGAAAAATTAAAAGAAAATTTGTATTTGTTACACGTGAAGTTTTGGCAAATGCCCTTCCATTTACTTGGGGGAGGACCAAATCCTTTATCAGTAAAACTTCTAGATTCTGGCCAGATTTCGCTATCAATCATACCAATAATAATGTTGCTCTCAATACTTGGGGTTTTCTTCACCGCTATGGGAAAACCCAAGAAATCCCACGATCTTGTAGTAAGAAGTTGGAGATTTCTATTGTGAAAGATAGAGACAATAATTTTCATGCCTACAATATCCAATTTTATAGACAATAAGAACTACAACAAGTATGAAAGATATATAAAAAGAGGAAATAATGTTTTTCTTAGAGTTGGTACCAACAAGTGTCTTTTGCTCTTGCTCTGTAAGCTTAGCTGCAAATCCATTAAAACTTTTTTTGTAACTGTAAACCAAGGATTCTGCTGTAGAGCTGTCCAATTAATGATATAATTAAAAAATAAAAAAATAATTATGTTATAAGTATGAGATCTGGTGCACTATTTGTTAGGGATGAAAGAGCAAACGAGAGAGAAAGCAAAGTTAGAGCAAACACACAAACACAAGATTTACCATGGTTCAACACTTCAACGAGGAAAACCTACCTTTACCCAGAGAAATAATTTTTTTTTTATTCCTAAAAAACTCTATACTTCTCTCCACCTAACAAAGTGTTCTCTTTCGCTCATAACTTATTTAGGGTTTTCCCAATAGAAACAATATATAAGCACCCTAGAAAACTTAATCCCATCCAATTATAGATTAACCCCTTATACATATAATGGATTTAAAACAAATTATAAATATAACTCTAATAATTGTATAGATCATACAGAATACAAGACACAATCCGACATCTTCAACAACCAATAAATCTGTAATTCAACCTAAAAGGTTAATGGTCTGAATAATCCAACCAAAGTCAATCCTTTCAATCCAATAGTTTTTCTAAATTTTGTTTCCTAACTGATGAATCCTATTATTTAAGAATTTTTTTTGGGTATAAGTAGATTCTTTTATTAAAAAAAGAAAAGAAAACAAAATACAAATAACCTCCACTTAAGAGGTCCCACCATTTACTTTTTTGAATTCCAACTTCCAAAATAGCATACCAACTCTACCAACGAAAGCAAACCTCATTTTCAATAGGAAAAAAATCCACCCATATTTATAGTTCATTTGAGATTGTACCATACAATTAAGCTATTAACAACTTAACAACTAAGAACTAACTAACCCCAACGGAGTAGTTGAGTTGGCAAGGAGCCTACGCCTCAAGAAGCAGAAGGTATTGAGTTCGACTCTTCTTATTGCCTTGGGGCCACTCATACTGGGGTGTTAAGTGCTCTTTCTTTCCTGTTATGAGTGCAAGTGGAATAGTTTTCATTCAACCTTGAAATGACCCGATCCATGCGGTTGTGGGGTCAGTATGGCCCCGCAAGATTAGTCAAGTCAAAGGTCTGAAAACCCATCATTAGGCAAAAAAAAAAAAAAAAAAAAAAAAATCTAAGAACTAACCAAAGCAACTCATGTGACTTCAGCTCTTAGTAGCAGTAAAGAAAAAACTACAATCTTTTAAGGAAAATAGGATATTTACAGTTCATTCGAGACTATACCATACAGTTAAGCTATTAACAACTTAACAACTAAGAACTAACCAAAGCAACTCATATTTGACTTCAGCTCTCAATATCAGTAATATTGGGTGTCAATATTTCCACCTAATAAAAATGTGTCATGTGGGTAAAAATGATGTTTCACAAGACCAAAAGGACATGCTTGTCATTACCTATGAGTGCATGACTATAGCACTGCTTCTGGGATGTCGGTTTGGGCATGAATTTTTATGAACTAGGCCAAACCTGCCCAATTAGATTTTCCACTTGAGTAATCCATATATAAATAAGGAAAATTTTTAGTTACCACCAAAAAAGAATTGATCAAATCACCTACCATCCAAGTTGTTTAAAAAAATCACCTATCAACCAAGTTGGACAAATGTTAGTCTATTTACTGATGGGAAAATGTTGAAATTGTGAGTGGACGTTTACACCCTAGTCATTTTAAACAAAAAAAAGAAAAAGAAAAAAAAAAGGAGAAACTGAAACAAATGATTATACCGGTGTGCAATTCTTAATCCCAATTGATTTAAAAAAAAGATTATTGAATGGAGAGAAGAAAGAGAGAGAAAGAGAAGAAGAAGAAGAAGAATATCAAACTGAAATCCCTATATTATTTTACTTGGGAAAATTAACTTTCATGTACAAAGGAACAACTCAGATCTTGCAAGAATACGAAGAAGAAGAGGAAACAATATAATCAAAATAGGGGTAGAACCTTTTCCCCAAAAGTGCGAACTACATAGATCGGAGTAGCAGAGTGAAGTAGCAGTTTCAATTACGCTCCAAATACCTTCCTTCCGATCACAACCTTCATCTCTGGAACAAAACTCAAGACACCTGTGTAACGAATCCAACACTGCACCTTCTCTCTTAGCCGCAAGGTGTGGTGAAATCGCCTCTTTCCATGAATAAATCGTCTTACAAACCAATTTTGACTCCACTACTCCAGAGTCCTCATTCTGCATTCTCCTCTCCTCATACAAACACAAATCCCTCAATCCATCTTCACTGCCCTCCACCATTTCAGCTCCCAACACCTCCACTACAGTCGGAACCGAATCCTTCAAAGCATGATTGGAAGGGAACACTCTAACTGGATACCTCTGACGGAGAAATATCTTAGAGACCTTGCGGTATACAAAGCGAGAATCAAAATCTGTAGGGAAACCAGTCTAAACAGGCTTAATGTAGGAGAAGTTGCTGGTTTTGGAGAGATAGAAGACGAAGGAGAGAGAACTGAAGAGGCGAGACCAGCTGAAACAAGGGTTTTTCCGACCCCTGTGTTGGAACCCCAAACCATGTAAGACAATTTGTTCATGGAAAGAGTAGTTGTTGGATTCATCCTCAGCGGGCTACAGAAGTATCGTCGGCGATCGAAGTAGCAGATCAGCAGTTCGAATTTAGGGTTGGAGGAACAGTAAAAATTGGGGATTTTTTTGTTATAAACAAAATACAAAATGAAAAGAGGAGGAAGGGTGAAAAAAACAAGAAGGATAAATTGAACTTTTCCCCTTACAAAAAGGGTATTATTGTCATTCAAGTATTTTGTAATGGCTGACATTAGCAACTAACGGCTCTGTTAGTTGCTTTTGGATCTTTTTGATAAAAGTTTGTCTAACTCGGGTGGTAAGTGATTTTTTTAAACAACTTGGGTGGTATGTGATTTGGTTAATTCTTTTTGGGTGGTAGTTAAAAATTTCCCTATGTAATCTTTGATTTTATAAAGGGAAGTGAATGGAAGAGAAAACCAAAATGTCAGGAAATATAAGGAAAAATAAATAATAATTTGTTTCCTGAGAAGGGAGATTTGCCTCAACAGTTGTGAAATTTTGTAATCGTATCTTCTTAATTATCGTATAGTAATAAAAATGATGTATTTAGATTAAGGAAAAATTACAGTTACTTCCCCGCACATTTAACAGAATTACAACTGCCTCCCAGATGTTTCCAACAATTACTAATACCTTCCCTATAATGACTATTAAATTACAACTAAATCCATGTCGTAAAGTATATTCTGTTAGATGCTAACGGCTTATGGCCAATAATTTTCAAATGACCAAACAAACCCATTACATCTACCTCCCCTGTGGTTTTCTCTTCGATTTCTTCTACAACTTAAGGTCTGTTCTCATGCGTAAAAAGAAATCTCTTTACCAAAAACTTAAGAATAGAAAAGAAGCATGAGTAGGAGATCTAATTTCTTCCTCAACAATCTTGTTCGTCAATTGCCTGTTGATCCAGTTATTATAAATTTATGTTCTTTGGCTTCTTGAAGCTTTGTCTTCGAGTTTGAATTTGCTTTTTTTTTTTTTTTTTTAAATCTAATTTGCTACAATAGTTTTGGATTTCAGGATTTCTGATCAGTAACGAAATCTTCTTCTTGTCCAATTTGATTAGAATCTCTATTGTTTGAATGTGTTCTTCTGAGTATTCACCGCGGGGATCACTGAGTTACATAGGGGCGTACTAGGGTTCCCTTCTTTTTCCTCAGTTCTTTACTACTTCTTTTGAGGGATAGTCGGGGCTCCGGCCTCGGCATTTTCTAAAGCCTCCTTCTTCACAAACCCAAAATTTTGAACCCTTAGATTCTTTTCTTTTACTAACCTATACATAGATCGGGGAAGAGATGCTGGCTTTAGCTTGTTGCTAGATCCAATGTTTCCTCCTAGTTACGCTTTCGACCGGGATGGTTATCTTCCTGCGCCAAAAATATTTTTCGATGCATCTCCGGTGACAAACACCACCACCACCTCCATCATCGACCACTCTACCCATCATTGGTCTCCACCCCTCTCTACTTCTCTCTATAGGATTGATGGCTGGGCCCCCCCTTACTTCTCAGTAAACTCCCATGGCAACATTGTTTTCTATCCTTATGGTGCCAATACTCTCCCTCACCAGGGGATTGATCTCATGAAGGTTGTCAAGAAGGTTTCAGAATCGAAATTTGCCGATGGTTTGGATTTGTAGTTCCCTCTCATTGTACATTTTCCGGATGTTCTCAAGAACCATCTCAAATCTCTACAGTTGGACGGCAAGAGACAAAGAGTGAGAGAGCAAAAAAATAACAGAGGTCCCCCAGCTTTAGGGGTATAATTGTCTATTGTAGGTTAACTATCAGAAAAAATGGGATAGTTGTAATTGTTGGGAACATTTGGGAGATAGTTGTAATTCAGAAAAACGTGAGGGGAGGTAGTTGTCATTTTCCTTAGATTAATTTATTGCCTAAAAAGGATAGAATTAATAAATGTATAGTTACACAGGTTAATAGTAAATTGCAAAGTCCAGCTAGTTTAGTGTGGGAAAAATAATTGTATGAAACAATTGAAAACTTGAGGTCTTGTTCATGACTGCTCATTTTAGTTTTATTCTTGAGGTCTTCCCACCTTGGTGAAGAGAACACCAAGTATTGGGAGCAACATCATTATCTTTTTGATGCATAAATCATTTATTGAGCTAGAAAAAAAAAAGGGGGAGAGAAAGGATATATAATGGAACAAGGCCATAGAGCCCTCAAAAGGAAGGGGGCAACAACCAAAGGCAACCACTAACTAAATGGCCCATTTACCCAGTCTCCCAAGATCCCTGTTTTCCTTGAATCTCCTCCTGATCCAAGATGCATCCTTGAGAATCCCTTGCCCTTTGTATCTTGCTTTGGTGCACATAAGTTTGATCTCACTCCAAACCCAAGAAGAATAGGGGCATCCAAAGAAGAGATGGCTTCAAGTGTCAAGCCCAATGGAACATAGAAAGCAATTCGGCCTTACCTCTATAGTTCTCAACCTCTGCTAATCACAGGTAGGGAGGGCATCAATAAGATATCTCCAAAGGGTTGTGGCCTACCTCGGGATGTTGTGTTCAAACCAAACCGCATTGCACCAAGCTGGAGGGACAGCAGTGGGCCTGACCGAGTCCCAAATGGTTCTAAAGCAAAACTGGGAAGGGATCCCCTTTGTACCCCCTACTTCCTCCGTCGATTGGCCTCCGCACCAAGTGAAGGGAGGACCAGATTTGAAACAAAACTGAGTGAGGGGATGAGCCCCTAGTCCCCATATCTCATAATGGAACTCATCAGGGTCATTCTAGAGAAGCTTTCTACAAAGCTGCAGCTCGAGGGGAAAAGATCCTCCAATATACCAAGTGACTGCCATGGATCTAGCCAAAACCTGGTATGACTACCATCACCAACAAGTAAGCGGGTGCCAAGGATCTAGCCCGAAAGCAACATCATTATTGATCGGCATGATTGACACATAAATCTAGTCAGAACCTGAAAGTTTTTACTGATAAAGGATTTAAATCCTCCCCCAAATAAAGGGAAAGACATTTGCCAAAACTTCAATTGTAACAAGTACAAATTTTTATTAATTGGAAACCAAATAGCCATTATTGTTCTAATTACTAAGTGTCCTGTCGATGATCACTGATTTCAACTTTATTTCTTTTAATTTTTTCTTTTAATTGTTGTTGTAGTGAGATTACTGGAGCGTGGTTTACAATGCCAACAATAGTTACTTTGCTCATATAAATGGACATGGCAGTCATGCTGCTTCTACAACAGCAGGTGGCAAAATTGAAAATGCTAGCCTATTTGGGATTGGTAAAAGGACTATGAAAGGAACTGTTCATCTACAAAGATAGGTGTTTACAAAGTTTGTTAGAAATATGGGTGTGCTAAACATGATTTCAAGGCCGCCTTTGACGATGCAATTAGTAATGGTATTGTCATCTTATTTGTATCATTGGGGAGAGGAGATATCTCATCTTTTACAGAAGATGTCATTGCAATTGGAGTATTCATGCAATGCAGGGTGAGATATTCACCTCTTTGTCCACTGGGAATATGGGATCAGACTTTGACAATATTACAAATGTTGCTCCATGGGTGCTATATGGGATCAGACTTTGACAATATTACAAATGTTGCTCCATGGGTGTTAACAGTAGCAGCAATTAGCATTGATTTTTTATGTTTTTTTGCTAACGACGGGTATCTAAACCATTGGCCTGACTAATCCGCGAATCCATACTAACCCCACAACCACATGAATCGGGTCATTTCAAGGTTGAATGAGAACCATTCCATTTGCACCCATAGCAAGAAAGAGCAAACAACTAGCATTGATCATTTCTTCATAATTAGTGTCACACTAATAAACAATGTTACAATATTGTCAAGCTTTTATTTTATTTTATTTTTATTTTTTATTTTTTACTATTGAAGTGTCCAACCCAAAAGATTTAGGTTATTAGATTGAAATGCCAACTAATATATTTTACCGAAAAATTTTATATGGAACATTTTATATGTAAAAAAAATTTCAATGTTTATTTCCAAGAGAAAATATACTGATCTTTACGGGAGATGGAAAAGAAACTTCGCCTTTCTTTTACTTACTGGAAAGAAATTTTGAAAATTATTTTTACATATAAAATATGACACGGTAAAATTTTACATCGAAACAATTGAGCAATAAAGTCAACTTAAGCTATTAGGTGAAGATACCTGAGTAGTATATAGTTGATGTAGGTTTAATCCTAATAGTATTACCTCTTTTTTTTTTCTCCCATTTTTGCTTTAAAGTAGTATTGCATCTAACATCTTTGCAGCAGCTTGTATTAGGGATGCAACAAGGCCGGATTGGGCTGGGTTTTTTAAAACCCTAACCCAACCCCGAATACAAATTAAAGGATGCAAATCGTATTGGTTATGCTATTGCTATTATCTAATTTCTTATATATAAAATTTGGCACAAGTTTTAAATTTGTTTCCCAAAGCAGCGCTGCTGCAAACAACTCTAATGAAGGAGGATATGAATTGTCTACCTATGGTTTCTTGTGTGTTGTCATCCCTTGAACCTTCTTTGAGCTGTGTCAAGCCGACACCATAGTATGAGGTGGCAAGAAGGTGGCGGACCAATGTTCCCTTTTGAGGAATCTGATTTCTGACCATATAGCCGTTTAAATTAATTGTTTAGAATTGTTAAAATCGGTTAAACCTTAAATTTAATCCTTTAATGTTGAATTTCTATCCAATGAAAATTTTATTTTAAAAATCGAATAACTGAAATCAATTAATAATTAGTTTTGGTAAGCATTTGGAAATCATTTAATTAACAAATAGTTTGATTTTGCTTTACATCCTATACACCAAAATTAAACTGAACCACACTGTTAAAAGGAAACCACACTATTTAACAACCTTAATTTGGGATGGCGATTTGGGCCTAACTTTTTAAGAACTTCCAATGAAATAATTCATCTAGGAATTTTAGAACCGATACACTCTTTTGTTTCCTTTTCCATGTATCTGAACTTCTGTGAAATGTTTACAGGGAAGTACATATTGGAATGGAGAGGAAAGAAACGATTAGATAAATACACTTTAAATTAAATAGCCATTTATTAATTAATTCCGATGGATACCAAAGATAATTATGGTTTTGGACATTCTAGATAAAACTGACACCAAATCCTAAGAAAAAGTCCATATCACAATAGGGCTCCTTACCGAATGAAAACCATCAGACCATACCAGTTCGGTAGAAACGACCCAAGGTACTACTGTAAACGCAGGACCACTAACATGCACTGTAAATTGCTGCTTCTCATTTAACGACTTGAAAGATAGAATGCTTGGAGTAACCGTAACATTCAGTTGCGGTTCTTCCCCAATTGTGGCTTTGTATGTTGAATTCGGAAAGCCCACATTAGTGACGGTTCTTGGGAATATTCGTTCGAAGGAGTTGTTTTCTAAGACTCCATCACTCATTGATGGGTAGTTTAGAATGGCAGCAGTTCCAGTATTGTTCTTTTCACAAGTGATGTTCTTTCCAGATATGATTTTAAGCTCCTCTGGATGATAACCCAATGCACACAACATCTCTATGTACTCAGCTTCCACTGTATCATACACAAGACCGGGATTTATAGCTTTTATTGGATCAATTTGACCTGCACCATAAGCTAATTCCTTTGCTGGAACTTCAGAGTCATCAACAGCACGCGTAGTCACAGATGATGAAGCTGTCGAAAAGATGAACAATATTAATATGAGTCACAAGGTGATTGAGGCATTAATTAAATTCTCAACCATACATCCATCCATTACTTACTGTTAATTTCAAGGGAAGATCTCATCAACTACTTATTTTATATGTTTTAAAATTCAACATGTTTTTTTTTCATGGATGGATTATTACCTTAATTACAAGGAAGCTAGAGAATGAGATCACCTGTTGTCATGAGAGCAGATTTAATTGCAGCAGGAGACCAAGTAGGATGAAAAGTTTTGACATAGGCAGCAGCGCCGGTTACATGAGGGCAAGCCATAGATGTCCCTGATATAATGTTATACGTTGGATGACGTTTATCCTCATCATATGTTGAGAATGAGCCTTTAGGAGACCATGCAGCCAAGATATCAATTCCTGGGGCACTAATATCTGGCTGTAGTCGGAGATCATCAATAACCATCAATAGTATACCATAAAAATTTGAACCAATTGAAAGACAAGAATCCCCGTAATATATCATAAATTAAGATAAATATTGAACGCCTGGGTAAATATTTATAAATATATAGTTGGAATTAGTACCTTTAGGATAGCCGCTGCAATATCAGATGGTCCTCTAGAAGAAAATGAAGCCACCTTAGGAGCTTTAAGATCTTGAATAGATTCAGTTTTGTGGATTTTGGCGGTGGTGGTATTTCTGTATAGAAAATGACAGAAGCAATCAATGAAAATAGAGCGAGAAAGAATAGAGGAGATAAGGAGGAATTCTAGTTATTAATTAACCTGCTACTCTTTAAGTACAACTCTATCCTTTTGGCATCAGTGGTATTAAAAAGAGTCGCAGTGGGTAGGGGGTAAGACAAGATTACATCACTCCGGTCAAGGTCATCAAAAAACACCATTCCCTGAGCCCCAGCTTGGAAGGGCTCTATTCCGTCTGCAGTAGTACCACAGAATATAATCTTCCCCTTCACTAAAGTTCTGTTCAAGGATCCAAAATTACTGCATTGATTGCGTTCAAAACCACTATTATTGTGTAAAGCAGCATCACTTGCACTTATAAAAGGAAAGAATTCCTGCTGTGTTGGGAACGAATTTAAAGCATCTCCCTAATATAAAAGAAATTAGATAGTATCATAAGTAAAGATTTGAATCCTTTAGTAAAAGCTGTAAGAAAAAAAAATTAAATGCAATATCTTTTTAAGTGAAAAATGGAACCAAAAAAAAAAAAAATTATATTGTTGGGAATAAACCCACACTGATTACATGGGGACCTTGAATGCATGATTTCATATATCAATTAAGCATCTCCATCTAATAGTTTAAGTTTTTGGATTGGACTTTGACACAACAATAGTAAAGAGAAGTATAAAAAAAAATTCTGTTTACTTACTACTATTGTTATATTGTTTCCTAGTGTGACAGTGCTTATGAATTCACGATCAATGCTGGTTGCTGCTACTGTTAACATCCATGGAGCAGCATTTGTAATAGAGTGGAAACTTGGTCCTTCATTCCCAGCGGCTACTGACGTGAGTATCCCTTTCTGCATTGCATGAAATGCTCCAATAGAAAGTACATCTCTATCAAAAGTTCTGATAGCTCTTATCCCCAATGAGACAGATAAGATGTCAACACCATCACTGATTGCATCGTCAAAGGCAGCCATGGTATCATGTTCAGCACACCCAGATTTCCAGCAAACTTTGTAAACAGCTATCCTTGCAGATGGAACAGCTCCTCTTACAGTCCCATTAGCCAGCCCAAATAGGCTCGCATTTTCAATTTCACCACCTGCTGCTGTAGAAGCAGTATGACTGCCATGTCCAAATGTATCACGTGGAGACATTTCTTCCTCATCAGTGTAATCATTGTCGGCATTGTAAAACCGCGCTCCAATAATCTTACTACAACAACATTCACAAGAAATAAAGTTGAAATCAACGATCATCAAGAGGACACATTCTATTAATTTTCAATTTGTAAGAAAAATTAGAAGAAAATTTGTACTTGTTACACGTGAAATTTTGGCAAATGCCCTTCCATTTACTTGGGGGAGGATCAAATCCTTTATCAGTAAAGCTTTTAGATTCTGGCCAGATTCCGCTATCAATCATGCCAATAATAATGTTGCTCTCAATACTTGGGGTTCTCTTCACCGTCATGGGAAAACCCAAGAAATCCCACGATCTTGTAGTAAGAAGTTGGAGATTTCTACTAGGAAAGACAGAGACAATACCTTTCATGCCTACAATATCCAATTTTGTAGAAAATAAGAACTAAAACAAATATGAAAGATATACAAAAGACGAAATAATGTTCATCTAAGAATTGGTACCAATTAGTTTCTTTTGATCTTGCTCTGTAAGCCTGGCTGCAAATCCATTAAAACTTTTTTTGTAACTATAAACCAAGGATTCTGTTGCAGAGCTGTGCAATTAAAGATATAATTAAGAAAAAAAAAACTATGTTATAAGTATAAGATAGGATGCACTCTTTTTTTTTTTTTTTAAGGTAATGACGTGATGCACTCTTTAACAATCAATAAATCTGCAATTCAACCTAAAAGGTTGATGATCTGAATGATCCAACCAAAGTCTACCTTTTCAATCCAATAGTTCATGAAAATTTTGTTTTCTAACTGATCATGATGGCCATTCCTATTATTTAAGATTTCTTTCGGGATAAGTATATTCTTTTATAAAAAAAGATAAGGAAAATAAAAGAATATATAAATAACCTCTACTTAAGAGATTTCTCCAATTACTCCCAAAAGAGCACCTAAAATAGTATACCAATTCAGCAATGAATGAAAAACCTCATTTTCAATAGAAAATCCACCCATATTACTTAAGAACCTTGTATATGTAAGTAACTGGCTCAATATGAACTGACCTGCCCTCAAGAACTTTGTCCAATATGTGTAGATGTACAGACTCTAAGGAGAAGTCATCCTTTGGTGGGCCACCCATATAAACAATATAAACCTGCAAAATATAAAACGCAATATATCAAAGGACACAACATCATCATCATCATTGTTGTTGCGAGCAATATCATTTAAAAACAAATGGCAATCTGATCAACGTGGGGATCAACATTTTCTTTTTTTAAGTGCAAACACAGTCAAGCATGAATCCAGATTCTCTGGTAATCACACCTACAACCTTAGGAGTCGTTGAAGGATTTGGGTTCACACTCCACAGGTGGATTCCACATCCCATCCACAGCTCCCAAAGAAATAGAATGATTACCAGTAGAGAAAAGATCTGCACTGACAGGGCAAACAGGGCTATTCACAAGGTTTTCCAAAGAGGTGACCCAAAGCTCATTTCCAGGAATTTTAAGAACCTCCTTAGTTCTCATGTAAGCATACAAAAATTAAAACTTTGAAGGAATAGACAAATATTTTATATCCCAAAACCGGTGGATGCTTAATGATTTAATCTTTTTATTAAATCACATTCAAAACTTTATAAGTGTTACATGAAAAACAGCTTATCAGATTAATATTTCTATCTATGAAATCACAAATTGTAACGAATAGATAAGAGAATGGGGGAGGTAGTTAAGGGACAGCCATTTACTTTTTTCTCATTATCGGTATCAGCAATGATTACAAGGCGACTAATGGTGGTAGACAAGAATAAGATTAATATGAGCAGCCACGAAGAAGACCTCACGTTTTCCATTGTTTCATACAATTTTTTTTTCCACACTAAACGAGCTGGGGTTAAATATACTGTTGGTCTACGCAGTTGTAAATTTAAATGAATGAATTCTATCCTTTTGGCAATAAATTAATTTCAAAGATATCACTGTAACAGCTAGGCATTTTTTATATTCGATAATTTGAGTCAAATATCGCTTCTTAGGAAACAAAAGTTATTTATTTATTTTCTTTATCCAATTAATATTTCTGACCGTTCGGGTTTTCCCTTTCCTTTATAAAATCAAAGATTTCAATTTGTATATGAAATCAAATTTGGTATAAAAAATAAATGATAATTTGTTTACTAAGAAGGGAGATTTGACTCAACAATTCTGAAATTTGAGTCTAGATAAGCTGTACGTATTAAAAGAGTAATTACTCTTCTAGTTTCTCTTTGGACGACAAGTGTCCTATGGAGTTAATGGTGCTAACTTCTGTTAGCTAAATAAATTCTATTCTTTAATTCTTTTTATTTAGGTAATTGATTTGATGAATTGACAATCACGTTTTTTTTAAGGTAAATAATCTATTACAAATAAACTCTAACAATTTTTAAGGTAAGTAAATCAATTAGAAATAAAACTTTAACCATTTTTAAAAAAGAATAACAATTAGAAATAAAACTCTAATAAAACTCATTATTTTTTAATTCAAAGAGCTTTATCTCATTAAAAAAAATAAAAATAAAAGTGATTTCCCTTTTCTCGCTCTCCAACTCTTTTTTTTTTTTGTTTATTAGATTTTGTTATTTTAATTCAACATAGCTTTATCTCATTAAAAAAAAAAATTTCTTTAGATTTGTCTCGGAATTTTGCATGGTGGGGGGATTTCTAAAGATACCCAACTCAATCCTTATATTATCGATTGCTAATTGTATACTATATGTTGAATGTTGGTTATGTCTTTCTATTTGTTTAACTAAAAAGCTTTAAGATAGGTTTTGAGGATTATACTTTGGCTGTTGGTCTTTTTTGCCAGAGGCTTGTATTCATAATTATTTGCAAGCAATAATAGAGATGACAAAGATCAGTAAAGAGTGATGTAAGAAGCAAAGATCAGTAAAGAAGAAATAATGGACAAAATAAAAAAATAAAAAAAAACAAATTAACTCCGAGAAAAAAATCTAAATAAACATTTTTTTAATGAGATAACTATTTTTTTTAATGAGATAAAACTCTTTGAATTAAAAAAATCATGAGTTTTATTAGAATTTTATTTCTAATTGTTATTCTTTTTAAAAATGGTTAGAGTTTTATTTCTAATTGATTTACTTACCTTAAAAATCGTTAGAGTTTTATTTGTAATAGATTACTTTCCTTAAAAAAACGTGATTGCCAATTCAACAAATGTAGAGGAAGGTTTAAGCAATTACCGTTGACTCGCGATAATGTATTCTTCGTCGAACAACAATGACGGCTCTTCCCTTTCCTTCCTAGCTCATT